>JANPWX010000022.1:2969769-3217659 GCA_024734555.1 Trochalopteron elliotii
AGGCTAAGTCCTGAAGCTGCTTGCCCCAGACTGTGCATTAGCAGTATTAGAATCCATTCTCACAATCAATCACATGCAGGTTGAATATACTCTCTGGGATATTCAAATACTGAATGCAACTCACAGAGCAGTGACGAAGCACCAAAAGCACAGGAAGTGTTCCAGTAAGGAACACAGATAGGAGCAGGCAGTTCTGACACAGCCTGGTTCATAGCTAAGACTACTCAGGATTAAAAAACCCAATGAATTTTGCACATTCTCCAGAGAGATTCAGTCCTACTTTCATACTTTGAAACATTAGTCATACACCCACTGCAGTAGACTCCACAAAAAAAAAAAAAAAAAGAGTTGGCAGTGGTTTTTCCCTGCTGTTTTTCCCCCTTCTATACAACACTCCAGTGACTCATATACTTAGGAAGTTTGTTCTAAGCCAGAAGTCAAGTGAGAGTCCCAGATACCATGCCCTCCTTCACCTAACATAATTGAAAAACAACATTTTCTGGGAGACTGTCTTTGCCCAAAGTAAGTCCTGGGAGTCCTGGGGGAGGAAAAACTTCATGTAACTTTTTGGACCTTTAGTAAAATTAAAGAAGATATGTATTCTTTGTGTATTGATGTATTCTTTGTACATTTGTAAATCCTTTATTCAGTGGTGGAAAATTCCATGAAAAATTAAACTAAAGGTGACCATGGTTGATTTTTAGATCTGTGCTATTTGTCTACCATGTCAGTGGAAAGTAAAGTTAAAAATCTTTCTGAAATGAACTGTTAATTCTTATCAGTCCCCTGTCTATGGATGTAATGTTTCTATGCATACACATGGCTCTGAGACAGAGACCTCCTGCACAGCATCACTTAGTGCTGCCTTCCAGTCCAGCATTGTTGATTAAACAGCACAAATCACCCAGACATTCTCATCATTGCTAATTTGATGTTTGCAAAAGTGTTGCCAAGGGATTAACTTTAAATTGCTTCTGTAATAATTTTTCCATAGGGTACTGAAACCTATTGACATTAAAAACTGTAAGAGCTGATTCTGCTGACCAGTTTTTAAAGAAGTATTTCTGGAGAGCACACATCCTGGGAGAAGAGAGAAGAAATGGGTTTGGGTGAGAGATGATTAATGTTAATTTTTAAATATGTTACAATACCACCTTTGTAATTGAATTGGTGCATATTTTGCTGTGTAGAATGAGATTCTTTCTAAGAAACTGAGTTAAAAATTCCTTCCCCTGATGAGACCTTATTTAAGATAACTTATTTATAAGTTTTTCAGTTATTCATGATAAACCAGAGTTCTTCAATTCCTGAATGAATTGTCTTTTCTGCAGCTGTAATCTGTTTTAGTTATCTGTGACATAGCAAGCCAGGACTCACTGCTACTTTGGCAATGAAGTGCTATATCAAATACTCTCAAGAAATTCATTTCAGAAGTGCCAGCACTCACCACTGTCTGTTCACGGAGCCAAAGTGCTTCAGCAGAGACTCAATCTCCCATTCTGCATATGCAACTAGCCCGAACACCTCCTCCTACTCAGGATTCACAGCACAGAGCCCTCATCTGAAAGGGTTTGTGGAGGAACAGCTTTTTGCACAGTTAACTGGAAGCCCAAGGGAGCAGCAGTTCGGGTTTTATGTAGGTACTCATAAAAAGACATGTGTCTGCTGGTGCCTGCTTCATCTTCCTTGGATATGGCATGGCAGTAGGTCTGTCTCTAAGTGAGAACAGAACTTCTTCACCAAGGGAGATGGATTATCCAGCCACACAGGAAGAATTCACTATCTGAGCAGCCCCACTTCATAGCTGTAAATGAAAAAGCTGGGCACAAGAGTGCCATGGGCCAGATCTGACTAATGGACCATGAATTGGATTATGCATGCTCTGATAAGCAAAACTCTAAGCAAGAAATTTAGGAATATGTATCCTCAGCTTGAGAAGCAGAGCACATTAGCTGCAAGATTATTCTGTAACCTCTAGGGAAGCAAGTCTCCAACTTCCTTCTCCCACTTGAAGCCAATTTCTGCACAGAAAGTGACACAGAATTTATGGAACCTGAAAAATAGGTGGAGAGACCCTAACGCTGCAGATTGTTAATGGAACATTCCCTGGCACCACAGGCAAGTCAGATTCATTCCCTGCTCCAAAAACTGCATATACATTTTGTTTTGGATGAGGTACACAAAGAGCAGAGGGAGCAGACATTACCCAACCTATTAGCTGTTGAGTTACTTAGCAGAACACTGAAATTTCTCTTCTGAGATTTTTACTTTCAGGTGTATGAAAGATAAAAGTTTGGCAGCTTTCTCTCACTTTCAGCTGTATTATGCTGACTTCATCATACTGAAATAACTATCCCCAGAATTACTGTATATTCATGTCTTAGCTGCAGAAAATGGGACTGAGCATCAGTATATGGTATATGAGTATGCAAATGCAAAGCTAAATGTGCTTGAGAGGCCTTTTAAAAGAACTGCAACTGTAAGGGAAAGAGTTATCCATCCTTCTCACACAGAGAGCAGTAGTTGGAGAGAGAAACTGAGGATAAAGTACCTGTGTGTGTATGAACGTAAGGTTGTTGTTGAAAGTCTGATTTTATGGATGCACTGTCTTCCCATGTCTTGGGACAGACACCCCAATATTTCATCTTTTCTAGACTACTTTTCACCATTGCTTTGCTTTCCCAGAATCAATGCTTAGCAGTTTCCATTCCCTCTGTGCTTCTTCTTTCTCCAGTCAGCTTGTCCTTGGTTCTCTGCCAATGCCTCTATTTCCATGGTAATGGTCTGAAAGGAGCAAAGATGTAAAATAGAGGGACAAGAATGACTTCTAGGGAAAGGTCAGTCTTCATAGCCTCCACATCATTCTTAATTTGTGTTTTAAGCTCTTGTGCCAATGCGCATATTACAAATTTTATTTAAGGATGCAGGTTATCTGTGATTACAGTAGTTTTACTTAGTAAGTTATGTAAGATGGAGCTCTTCATATGTGATTGGGATATGGGGTTGAAAAAGTTAAGGCCTATCAAATGGTGAAAGATATATCTGGATGGTTATACAGGGAAAGCCTAGGAATAGCTTGTAAAATTCTCTGAGTTCTCATTCTGGCTCTATCATTCTTTGCTGTGTACTCCAGAAAATGACCTACTTTCTTTCTGCTGTCTTTACAATGACAGTAATACTTTCTTACTTCACAAAATGACTGCTGAGAATGAAATCATTAACTTTTAGTGGCCTTTGTATTTACACACTGTCAAGCCACAATGAGTTGTTTTGACATGGTCCTTATGAATTTAGTATTATTTGAATCTTTATTATTAACATGAAATGAATTACTGTCAAGACAGGTTTTTTATTACACATTCTATTATTAATAATGTAATAATAAGTAAAAATAATGGAAATTAATGATTTGGAAATCAATATTTTAATTTTTTGCATTTCTGCTGTTTGATGTTTGATTCTGATATTGACATTGTTTTGTTTCTGAAGACCTAAAGTCTAAAAAGACTGGAGTCTTGCTTATATGCATTTTTTTCCCTTGGGCAAGAAGAGATGAATTTTAACACAATAAAACAAATTAGGATATATTATACAGTACATTTAATAAGCTAATTTGAATAATCACATTGCTTAATCAAAATTTTATTAAAACCTGTGGGAGTCTTAAATGAATTAACATATATGGGTTTCAAGTCAGTATCTTTTCAAGTTAGTATCTTTTCTGCTAGATATTTGAATTTCATGTGTGGAGTTAAGAGGTGGCAGATACTTAAGAAGAGTGAATCAAAAGAAAGAAAATGGAAAGGAAAGAGATGTGTTGACTGAAGGTTCAAAAGTGACTAAAGAATTAACAAAATTGTTTTCTGCTTCCTAGGAGAGGAAATGCTAAGACAATTTACTGTTTCAACTCAATCCTCAAAGATTGCTCAGATGTGTGAGGTTTACTGAAATGAAAAGAAGAATTTATGAATGCGCTATGAGAGATTCTTGGTGCTGACCACTCTCCGAAGATCTGAATGGATTGTATTGCCACTCTTGAAATTAAAATGATCACAGATATGAGTCTTACATCAACCAATTATAGCTTTCATTCTGGAAGGCGAAGAAGGCTGAAAATTTGAGCTTTTCTGTTTTCAGTTTTGGTTTCTTTTCATCTACTGCTTCCTTTCTCTTAGAGCCATTATGCATTTTCTGAATTAATGGAAATCATTCCCCTCTTCTGTGGCTTTGGAATAGAAATAAACAATCTGAAGTAGAAGAAATGTGTTGTCAGCAACTTTCAAAATTAATTCTGTAAATTTTTTTTCTTTTGGCCCAGCAGGATTCAGCTCACAGTGTTCTGCTCTGTACATGAGATTTTTTTTTCATTGTGAAACAGCAGGCTGAGGAACGCAACAAACAGGAGGTGGCTACACAAAAATAAGAAAAGAAGTTGGAAAATTAAATTCTTTCAATGTCAAAGGAAAAAAATCTATACCACACAAAATTTCCTTTCTCCATTGTGCTTGATTAGCATATTACTGAGTTCAGTCTACACCTGCTTTTCACCCTTCTTAATTTCAATTACAATGTGCTCCTTTGTGTTGCACCATTTATTGCTAAACGAGTCTAGTTCTAAGGATGTGCATGCAGCCAATTTATTCATTAGATATATTGTAGTGGAATTGAATAAAAGGTTTTATTATCAATCTCCTTCATTTCCAGATAGGATTTAGTGGAAATCAATATTAGAGAATGCATAATTGCTAAATTGTCTTAAATTAATAGACTCATTCATTAAGGCCCCCGAAAACACTTAGCTGGTATTTCTTGTGACTTTCTCTAATTAATTAACAAGTGGAAAACGATAGTGAGCAAAGCAGCTTTTGGCTGATATGGTGGAATCTGAAGACCAGTCTTGAGCAAGAATTAATTTTGATATGTATGTACGGTATTTCACCAGTAAGTTGATTACAGGAGAATGCACTGCATAAGTAGACAAATGGTAGTTGTATGCTGATGGTTGGTGAAAAATCCTGTGCTCAGGAGATGGTTTTAAACAGTTCAAGCTGGGTCATGTACCCATATGTAGACACTAATGAATAGTAGTCAGTTTTAAAAGCTTTGGAATTAAATATAGTGCAATCTATCTGTATGAAACTGTGTGGCATGTATGCAGCATTTGTGAGATTTTCCTTTCTGCCTAACTAAGCAAGTTCTCTGGGCCAGAAACAAAGGAAAAAAGAAAAACACCAAGAGCCTAGAAGAGAAAAGAAAATTATGAAAGGGTCTAGAGTCAGGTGTGTCATCTAGGAGCTATAGGTTTTACATTTCCGCCGAATGGAAGTCTTGGGGAAAAGGAACACATACTCATGAGTGCAGATACTAGTTTATTGTCAGCCTCTATTGACTCTGCTGTGGGCTTTAGCAGTCACTGGTCACCTCTGCCAGAGAACCTGTTGGTGATATTTCAGTGGAGTTTAGACTGAGTCTGGAGTTTCCAGTGTCACAACCCAAGGTGGTAGGAGAGAGCCTTGCTGCTAGGAAACTTGTAAGTTACGCTACTTTTAGCTTGGAGCCATCTAAACAAACAAAAACAAGTGTACACTGAACCCCCAAGAAGAAGCCTGCTGAAGGTAGCTTTCTGATCTGAAGTCAGACACGTTCCTTCTTTTTGCACTTCCAGCATGGTTCCATACATTATTATGTTTAGTGTGTGTAAGTTATGCTTACTGTGTCTAATGGCTGAGCAACAGAACACACGCATATGTACTCAAAGGCAGTGGACATGAGTCTGGCTCCTTCACACTTGCCAGACAAGCAGTAAAAGAGGAGAAGGATACTCACTCCCATCTGACAAAGCCTCTCATGTTTCTCCTGTTTGGCATGTATCAGAATCTGATTACTAAGGTTCTTAGAAATGCCTCTGCCCAAACTAAGGGGCGAACAAGACCAATATGCAAGTGATAGTAGCGGGGGTTTATTTGATAGTAAATAAGAGAGAGAGAGAGAAAGAGAGGAATAGATTGGGGGGAGAGAAAGAGAGCAACAGGGACAGGATAAGGAAAATATCACCGCTCCATGGATCCCAACGATGCTCTGTTGATGCTTTCTAACTGGTCTTCTTTGTGGTGAGGGTCTCTCTGAAAAGCGCAGAACATGATGGGTTAATATATGCTCAGGCCAGGTAGGAAAATCCAGGCACCTCCCTGGGGTGGGGGGAGTTTGCCGTTGTCTCTTAAAACATACTCCTCATTTGTTGCATCACGTGCAGTCCTGCAGTGCAAGGCTTCAGGAATGACTGCACTGGGGCACTTCAGGGGGCCTTTGATGGATTAAGGCACCCCCTCACCTGCCTCTCACATGAATGTCCTATGCATGTGGCATTCCCAGGGTTGGGGGTTCCATATCCAGTTTGTGTAAGGGAGGATGGGCTCACTGTTCCTGAGCAGAGGTTACAACACACCCAAACTTCCTCCCCCCACCTCGGCTGGGAGGGATAATCTCTGCAAACCTGCTCCCAGCAAAGGAGTCTGTGGGCTATGGTCTCCCCCACCCTGAAGCAAGCCAAAGCTGATTCTTAGCACAGCTGCTGGGCTTGGGTCACATTCTTTTCCTTGTTTACTTGTTGGTTTCAGGTGATTGGAGAATTGGTTTTCCCTTTACCTAATCTCAACAGTTTGATTTCAGTCCAAAGTCGCAGTCAGGTGTTTTCAGGAAGGCTTCTTTGGTTGTAGCTTCTTTATACAGTTTTTGTTATAATGAGAAAAACTTTATATCATTGTTTGAGGTATAAACTATTTCAATCTCTGAGAGCATGGTAACAGAGGAACTGCAGAGAAACTGCAACTGCTGCCAGGTGTACTGGGCTGCTGTGCTGTCCTTGCTCTGCTGTATAGCTATACGTCACCTAAGTAGTATCTTTATTGTTCTCCCTGCAAACAAGGTGAAATGTTATTACACTCCATGATCTGAGATGAAACAAGGTGTAGAGAGTAACAAAACCCTTCCAGCACGAGGACTGAGTTTCATCACAGTTAGCAGGCATATTGGTGTCTGACTAGGAACAGTGATATTGAAATAATGTGGCTGCATTTCTGTGAACTGCCTTGGGATAACGCAATTTCAAATCTTGAAACACAGTCTTACGCTGTGTTTCAAGCGTAAGGCTAAGAAAGAAGAAACAGGTCTGAGGAACTCTCTATCACCTTTACAGTGCCCATAATAGAATAGATCTGTAGCTGTGATACAGATCAGCTTCGTAACATTCATTCTGCACTATCCACTAGACTTGTTGAATCTGAGGGGCCAAGGACATTTCCTGAATGCGTGCTGTGACAAGGCTCAGATATCAGAGTCTGTCTCCTACAGTTTGTTTCCTCTTGAAAGAAAACTTGGTAGCACTGTTAGGGAGAGGATTAACATACCTCTGGGGGTCAGGACTGCAGGGTACTTCATGGATTATACCTGTGCTGCATTTCAGATTCCACCACTGACTCTCCAACCGCCAGCACAACACAAAACACTATTGTTCAGAATAAGCCTACTGAAACCAGTGACAGGCACTGAACAGTTTAGTTTGGTAGGTGATTATTCTTTGACAATATATATAGAGTTCAGGTTTGGCAAATACATATCTCCTAGACAGGCACAGCCATTGTTTTTGAAATTCTTTTTTGCCTTGTCAAAGGGTTTCAGCTTTTTTTGTCTGATCATTGGTTTGATATTTATTACTTACTCTTTCAACCTGGTACTATTTTTCTGTTTGGGCTAAATACTGATTACTCATTTGTTATTCTTCCATGTTTTTACTCTTTCCAAGAAACTCCTCATTATAATGCACAGAAACTCTCTTCACGCTAAAGGATTGATTTGTTTGTAATTGAGTCTGTTGGAGGGAGCTAATATTAGTACTTGTGTTTTGGTATATACCCCATAAATCTTGAAAGATCTTTTAATGGAAACACCAAGATGCTTTCTATTTCAACTGGAATGAATTTTTATCCCTGTGTCTCAGTACTTGTCACAGCTCAAACATAAAGTGAACAAAAATCCCCAAAGTAACATCAGCAGTACAATTCTGGGACATAAGCAGCAGTGTGAGATAGAAATAGAAAAACAGATCAGCTGTTTCAGCTAAGGGTACCTTTGTTGCCATTACACTGGGTCAGTATGAGATGATTTTTTGAAATCATGCTCATTTCCCGTTCTGCTCCAGAATTCTTCTTAGGATATATAAAACTGAACCTAACAGTTGTGCTTGCTTTTCAGGATGGTGACAAGTTTTTTCATATCTATCTACAGCTTAGTTGCTTTACAGAAAAGCCTGAGGTGAAATACACTCAGTAGTGTTGCCTTCCTCTTATTGCACCAGATTCTCATGTGATTTATTGAAGTGTAGATCTGATCCAGTGCTTCTGCCATGAATTATACTGCATTAGGCATTTGGCATCACAAATGTTACTGATTCTTTTGATCAGTGACTGTCAGCATAGCTCTTCTGAATAGTGCCTTCCTAGGAAAATCTTCACATAGCTCAAAGAATCAAAAAAATATTGTGCTGAATTCCCTTGTGTGTTTTGGTATTTCCTTTCATGCCATCTGAGAGCCCACCAGTTTTGGAACTGTAATAAATCTTATAACTACTCACTTCAGTTTATTTTTTTATGGCATAAAGCCTTACCCATGAATTGATGATAAAGAAAGTGAAAATAAAAGTTATTATCATCAAAAGGTAACAGTTCTTCTCTTTTTTGGTTTTTTTTTTGGTCTTTAAATAATATATAATTACTTATAAATTAGTTTAACAATCATCTCATTCTATAGCTAATAAACAATAATAAAACACCTATTCCTTTAAAAATAAATACAATTCTACAGATTTTATATGACATAAAGAAGGCATTTTCCATTTTTTTTACTGTTATCATTTTCTCCAGATGCAATGTATCTTGTACCATTGACTTAATGAACCCTTCATTAAATTCCTTTGCAAATAGCTCTGTTAAACTCATCTGCAATTGTGCTGGCATTTAGATTCAAGAGAGTGCTAAACAAATCAGGCTGCCTAGTGTTAATCTTCCCAGACTTTGAATAGACATAGGAATAATTTCAGCAACAGACTCTGGAAAAGAGAGTATGGTCCCAAGTGTATTAGAGATTAGTACTAATGCCAGAGGAGAAGGTTTCTGTTTCAAAGTGTTTTTAAGTAAGCTATTGCATAAGACCTAAAAGATAGAAGTAAATACAGTGGATAGAAGTTACATCAGGGAAACTGAAGAGACTGTGCTCATCCATGTCACGGACACTGCTCCATCAGACTTCCAACCCCAAAAATAATAAAAGATTGTTTAAATTTCAGAAGAAAATTTCAATTTACTAGAAGTAGTAGATTTGTTATGAAGTCAAAGTAATAAACAGGATTAAGTTCAACTACAACAGTTGTTGATATTGCCAACAAATTCTTAAGTCAAAAAGACCTTCCCTTAGGTTATCTCTGCCACAGGGATCGGTAGTCACTTTCTGTTTGGTCTCCTGAAGCTTTAGAAGAGTAGCTGAATTGCAAGCTGATTTCTGCTGGCATTGCAGAAATGAAAAACATCCAATAGAGCATCCTGAATGAAGGCTTGTGCTGTAAAGTGACAGATCATCAATATTTTGGAAAAAACCCTTATAATTATTTGACTCTTGTATTATAAAATACATCTTTTGAAAGTCTAGGATTCAATAGTGATATTGTGATAATCCTTTTTATCATAATTTATAGAGGAGAATTTGATTGCACATGTTTTGCAGATGGGAGCTACACGTCTTGGCTGACAAACAAACTTGCCTTCTAACACTGTACAAAATGTGGCAATTTTTTTCTTTCTAGTGAGCTTTTAATTTCTGGCATTAAAAAATACAGTTATTAACTGATGATATTCTGTTTTCTTTTGGTATAGAAAATATCTAATTTGCAATTTCAGAAATAAAATTGCTAAGTAGATTATTTTACAAGAGCATTATAGAATAAAGGGAAAACATATGCCTTTCAATCTAGCTACTAATTTTTTGTTTCTTTTTTAGTAAATGCAATCTGATTTAAAGTTTTTTTATATTTTTAACACAAATAAAATGATAGCACATTTGCATTTTTTCCTTCACCACAGACACATCATTCCATATGTTGGCTCTAATTTGTGGTTTTCAGAACATATAATCACCTTCCATTCTTTCAAGTGAATACAGTCAACCTCTGTGTAAAAAAACGCTTTCACTCTTCTGGAAGATGCAATTGGCAACTTTCATTTTTTTGAAATAATAAGAATACAGAATTGGAACTTAATGTTTTTAAGGTAGGGGAGGTCAGGTTTACTAATACTTTTTATATGAGGAAAAGTTATTTTAAACCTGTATTTTAATTGCCCTGTCACTTCTCATTTGAAGTGACACAACCTTCTAATATATATGCATAAAATGTTGCAAAACAAAACCTGTCATTTCCTGAGTAATGTGGCTTTTAGAATTCCTTTAAAGAATGTGTTTTATACACTTAAAAATCCATCCAAATAGAGCAGTCAGTTCTGTTTATAGCTTTGAGAAATTTTATGAATCTAAGCTTTAGATAAAGCTCAAGGAGATGAAGGTAGAATGAAGCAAATTTTCTGTTGTGTTTATTTCCTCAGTTTCTTCTGCTCTAGGCTGAATAGACAGAACAAGCAAATAATCTAAACAAAAGATTTTCCTAATTTCCCTTGGAACCAGAAATTTGGATGAAATCTTTGCATCAGAAAATGCTGATACACTGTTTCAGATATGACTATTGGTGTGTATATGCTCACTGAAACTGAAATTTCTGTCTATTGCTCATATCTGCTATTTGTAGAATTAAAGTTTTCAAGAACAGCAATGCCACTAAAGTAGACTGAGATAATGTGGTTTATGACTCTGGTAAAATCCTGGCTCCATGGTAGATCAACTGAGACCCCTGGCATGGCAAAGTGCACCCAAACCATGGATGCTGGGACTCTGGCACTTCACCCCTGGACAGGTGAAGTCAGAAATCCCTGTATCCTGGTCTTGAAGGAGCCTATATGGAGATCTTTCTGAAAAACACCAGAGCAGCAGCAGGAAGGAAGGGACATGAGGATCTCCAGGTCTCTGACCCGAGTCTCTAACCTGCTGGGACCTGTGGCTACCAGAAGATGGCTTGGGAATGAGGAAACTGAAATCATCATACCACTATCTCAGTGTGGTGCAGATCTGTCTGAAAATATGAGATACTGAGGCAATCCAGGAAACTGTGGGAAAACTGCCTTTCCCCATATCAATTTTTGTTAAACAATATATTTCTGACAAAGCATACTGGGATAAGTAACATTTTCCCATGAAATGAATTCAATCAGAAAGTAGCTAATTAGCTATGTTTTTTAAATCAAAGTAAACCTTTCATGAAATGGCCAAGTACCAGAGTCCAGTAAACAAAACATATGCATTGTATTACTGAACACTGCAGTTCTCAACACTTAGGATAACAACATTGAAATTCTGGCTATGTCTGAATATATAATCCTTATCTAAATAGGTGGAATTTTCAAGTCAAAATCTGCTCTTGAAATTCCTGATACCTAGGACTTGGTGGTCCTACTGTGGTACTGTGAATATGTACCTTTGTAAACAGTAAGAAGAACATGCAGCTTAAATCTCTCTTATGAAGGCTAGAGCACTAAGACATTCAGGTTTCTCCATCAAAAATGATGAAGAGGTATATGTCTTCCAGAGCTAGTTTCTCACAAAAGATTAGGAACTAAATCAGGCCACAGAAGGTTTTTTGACTTTACATAGCAACCGTAACCCCAAATACTTTAATGGAACTGGCTATGGCAGCCAAAATATGAGGTTACTGACAGACTAAGAACTTAAGTTGTGTGAGACTTGTCTTCTATTCCCCCTCTCCTATTTGAATTTAATCACTGATTTCCCAAGATGACTTCTCAGATATAGTTTCAGTTTTTTCAACATCTCCTGGTAAAACACAGAGTGAGCAAAGGAAAACTGCTCTCCATCTAGGTGGTCATGGCCAGGGTGGGACATCAGGATTACAATCAGCCTAGAATAAAACACTGGCAGTAATAACATTATCCAGCTGAGTAACAGTAAATTTAGGAATAAGGAGTGGAGCCTGTCTTCTCACTTTGTAGCAATGATATAATCACTAAATACTTGACAAGGTTAAGGGAAGGAGAAATACCACCAGTCTTTTGGAGAGGCTGTTCTTCAGTATTTGTCATCTGGCAACATCTATAGAATCATATTCTGCAAGTGACATGACCACGAATCCAAGCAACTCATTTAGTAACCTGGCTGGTGTCAGGTTGCCTATCCACTAAGTAGTGTGAGGGGTTAGGAAGTCCTAGTGCATTTCAAAGTACCCTTAGAAGACCTGGAGGAGTTTACCAGTGAACACTTTGGTCCACCTACTCTTTTGGTTGACAAATGGAGAATGTCCAACGGATGAGCCAGGAGATTACGGACCCTTTGATCTTACTCCAGCCCCTGGGAAAGTTACTAAATGAATCCTCCTGGGGGCTATCATAGGTAAGATGAAGGCCAAGACTGGGAAAAACATTTGTATTCACCAAAGGCAAATCTTGACAAACCTGATTGCCTTCTGTGAAAAAGTAACCTGGTCATTCAATGTGGGGTGGGCACTGTCTAACTGCATTTCTCCAAGGTTTTCAATAGGATCTCCCACAGCCTCCTCCTGGAGAAACTGGTATGATGTGGTCAACCTCTGTCTTTTTACAGGGCTGTTAGTTCACTTTCTGAAAGCATTATATCTCTATTCTGTACAACATAAATACCTCTCTCTTTCAGGAACAGCAATCTTGTCATCTATCCTTAGAGGATCAAAAGTGAGGCTTTTTTAGCAATCCCAAGTGAGTTCTAGCATTATTTCCTTGAAAACAAACTTGTGTATGAGCAAAACCATACTGAAGACAGGCTCGTTTTCAACATATGTCCCTGGGGTCTATTGCCCAAGAACAAGGGTAATGTGCTCCTAAAAGCTTGTAGAACAGTCATGTTTAATGTAATATTAATAGAATAATTACTGCCTTCTGAAAAATGAAAAATTAAAATATGCATGTAGGGTGGTAAATGAAAAAGCAATGTAAAAACTATGCAGTTCGCAATTGTTAAATTTTCATGACAAAGAATCTAATTACAGATTTAACATGACGTAAAATTCTTACAATAAAGGGGGAGTTAAATTTATCACTAAAGGGCATTTTATGATCCTAAACCACAATGTAGTATATGTACCTATGTACAGTCAGAAAAAAACTCATTGTGCGGAAATTTGGTTACATTCATATATTCACATGTGTATTTTCAAAAAGCTGCCAAGAGATTATTGAAATTATTACTATGTGAAAAATAGTCAACCATTTACAGTGAATCTAAAAACTGAAAATGTTGGAAATACTTAAAATATGCCTACACAATAGAATTCCCAACTTTTATAAGATGAGATGTATATGCAAGTTGGAAAAGCATACTGAACTTATTAACCATATGGAGTGTGCATTTTGTATTCAAGTGGCAGCATTTTTAAACTGGAAAACAGCATTGATGGTAAGAAATTTACCAGTTTTGAGCTGAAACATACACCTCTTGTTTGTCTTTCTATTCAAGAGATTAGGGTGCTGTGAGGCCACAGAATGCTCTCAAGCTCTCTGCAAAAGAAGAAAACTTGGTAAGGAGGGATCCAGAGACATCTGTCCTTGATGTTTCATTAATATCTTGGAAGACAGAATGGAAAGAATTCTCATGAAATATGCCCTTCACCCTGACCTGAGACTGATGTGAGGGTGCTGTAGAACTAGAAAACCGAATGTCCTAACAACAAAAAGAATTATACAAAAAAACCCAAAATGGAATTCAATCCAAAGAAAATAAGGCTCAAATTCTAATTTTAGGAAAGAATCAGATACGGTATCAGAAATGAGAATAATAAAACAAGTAAATAACATTGGGGAAAAGGATCCAAGGATCATTGCAAATCTAGTCTCTCTCTAGACAGTCTGGACATGGGTTAACAGAACCAAGGTTCTGTTAAGATGACAGAGGAATAGGACAGGACTCAAAGCATATCACATAACCTCAGTACAGAATGCAGGCCTGCTCTGTCCAGCACAGTTAGACCTCGACTAGAGCTCTGCGTTCAGATGCATGTTAACAGAGAGCCCAACACAAAGCAGCCATGATGTGTTGAGATCTAACAAACAGTACCTCCAAGAAGAAGCTGGAGGAATTGGGACTGTCTAGTCTTGACAAAATAAGATTAAGTAGAAAAATTACTCTGGTTTACAAGTATTTAAAATGTCAGCAGCAAAGAATTTTTTCACAATACACATTATTAAATTAGGCAAGATATAATAGCTATTAACCATTAACCTAGCTGAATCAAGTTGAAAAAATTTCTAAATGGCAAGATCAATGAAAACTCACCTGGTTGAGAAGGGGACTATGGGGAATATTCCTCATTACATATTTTTAAGGACATCCATCAGGAGTGACGTAAGCATGGCTAGTACCACTCAGAAGTTGAAAGATGGAATCTCTTGGGGTTGTTTCCACTTCCAATTTTGCAAATATCTGAAACTGTTAGGAATAATGATTATCATACAGACTTATCATAGGATTATTAAAAATAGTCCATCCTTGGTTTTTTGGAAGCCTGTGGTGTTTGAGACTTGCATTTTTATATTTCCATGTTTATTCTGAAATTCTCTAGTGATAACAGATCCCCTGAAGATGGAGGGTACTAACTGAAAATATTGTATGACTTGTGATAAATTTCTATGTATTTGTGAGCCTTCACTGGGTGGAAAAGCAGTACATATACACTGTGGCTTTAGAAGCAGGCTTCATTTCACATTCAGCCAATTAATTCATTTCAAGCAATAAGCTTTCCAAGGAAAGCTCTAGTTTGAAGGAATATCTGAAAAAGTAAGGAAGAAAATTCAATTTAATTTCTATGCCTAAAGTCTTTTCTAAACACAGAAAAAAAAGCAACTGTTTAGACATGCATGCAAACAGAATTATTCCACCTTGACCCCTTTAGCTCCATGTTGGAGATATTTCTGTCACTTTTTCTAATGCAGACGATTAAGGTGATGGATCCATATGCAGATTTAATTGTGAAAAAGTTTCACAGAACAATTCTACCCAGTAGAAGAATCTCCCCAGTCTCTACAAAAAAAGAGGCTTTTTCCTTACAACTACAACTTAAAAGATTTGGAAGGGTAAAAAAAGTATAATCTACTCAAATATTTCAGCTCTCTGGTATTTGCAGTTCTTAACAGACCCTGCAAGAAATAAAAAGGGATTAAGGATGTGCATTTGTAGAGTGACCCTCTTTTTAACATGAAATGAGTAGATCAACCTGCAGGGTGTGATAATCATCCATGGATGAATTAGCTCCCTGAGCAGGTTTGAATCAAAATTCTGTCACAATTTAGGCATAGACTAAATAGTCCAGTGAGATGTGGTGTGTATGTACCAATAGCACATAAATATTTTTAGTTTTGGGCAAGGAATCACATCTGCGCTTCTGAACAGAACCATGTTAATTCCTGATGTTTTTTAAAAAAACGAATTTACTTAACAGTCTAATTTTTACAGTGTTGGCTTCACGGGAAAATAAGTTAATGAGTTTGATAAGGAAAATTATATTGAGGTCTATGAGTTCATCTATCCACCTACCAAATACCTGTCTTCATTAGCTGATTAATTTTATTCAAGTAATTTTCCAAATCCTTGCCTACTAAAAAGGCCCTCAACATTTCACTGCCATTTAGAAATTTTATCCTGGCATCAACCATTCTGATATGGGGAAATTTTGTTCCCAATTTATGAAGGATGAATGCTGACAGAAGCGATGAATTTAGTAGAGCAGGTCATTAATCCAAGATGACAAAGAGAGTCCATAGCAGAACACAGCACATCAATATACATTTCCCAAGTTATTCTAGTTAGAAGCCAAAATTTCTACACATGAATATGAGCAAAAGCCTTGCTAAAATGTGAATGGGCTATATGTTAACAAATGCAATTGAATTCTAACCTATGCAGTGATTAATGTAAATCGAAATGAAAAATTTAATATTTGTTGTGAGCATTTTCCTACTGTAAGAAATGGAACTAAAGGAAGTTTGAAGGAGAAGCAGATTAAAATTTGTCAAAAGTACTATTTAGTGTGCTTGGTATCTAATGAGACCTACTCACTGTTACAAGAAATAAAAACCAAGAAGTGAACAGGATTATAAAACTAATTATATGATAATGAAAGGCAGTTGCATTAGCTCAACTATATATATATATGTGTCTCTGCCTATGCAAATGAACTTCCTATCGACAGAATTTTGGGCAATCCCAGATTTCTTATCTATATCAGAGGTAGACTGTTTACAGTTTTCCTGTACCTATGCCCCAAAGGATAGTCTGTTTGCAGTTGTATAAAAACTGGACTAGCTTTTGAAACATACTCACTAGTCAATGACACAGCCTGAAACAGAATGTGATGGACCTCTGATGTGAACTGATGTAAATCTTACTCTCACTTGGTGGCAGTGGTCCCACCTGATAATCAGGATCTAAGTTTTGCTGTTAATAAAGTCACCTTCTTTAATATCCTTTGCTAGCCTCATATCACAATGGCTTTTTAGAAAATAAGACATCACTTTACAGACATTACTTTTTCTAAATTGTCACAACAATGCAGTAGGATACCACCTCCTGATAGATTTGATATCTAATATAATGACATTCTTCTTTTGTTTTCTGTTATTGAACATGCATGATAAATAAAGATGAGGGAGGATTACTATGAGAATATTTAAACTGGAACAATATTTTAGTTTAAAGCCGAGCACATTCAAAATTTTATGTGGTTTGTCTTTCTTGTTTGGTTCCCAATAATTCATTTCAGATTGACATTTCAGACTGATGGCTGTTGAAAACATGCAGCAAATTGGTAAGGCAGTATTTATATCTTTTTTCCCCCCTAATTTCAGGCTTTATATATCTATACTTGTCATATTTGTTAATACTCTTAATTGTCTTGTATCTTAAAGACTGAGGAAGTTCTGGGAATTAAACAGTATCATAGTTATTGAACATAAAAAGTGCATTATCTGTTGTGTAATTGTCAGTGTTGGCATGACAATGTGGTCTCCTGCATGGCAGTGGGTTGCCCAGCTGAACCTCCCCTTGAGGAGGGAAGGGGGTCCCTGTGCTTCTCAAGATGACTGCTCAAGTTTGAGAAACTCCTTATCACATCAGATACTTAGTAAGTGAATTGCGACCAAGCATGTTGAAACTTTGAAATCTTAGCCAAGTTCTATGCATGATTGATTGTATATAAATTATTGTTCAGACACAAACAATAATTTGTAAACATAAACAATGGTTGACCTAGTCTGGAATGAAATCTGAATCCAGACACACCTAAACTCCCCTCAGAGAAGTAGTTTAGAAAGAATTTGGGCCCTTTTGGACCTCATAACTCAATGGAAGGGTCTCCCGAGAGGTTTGTCTGTCCCTGTCATCTATGCAGTAAATAATCAAGTGCATCTTGCTAAAAAATCTTGTTAAAACACTGTTGCATTTACCACTGAACATTTTAATATCATTAAAGTTTACTGTTGCTTCTCTCTTGAAGGGAGGTGCACATCTGTAACAGTTTTCTATGACAAGGAAGGGAGTTTTAATGTTAGTTTGCTATGAATATCCATTACCTTGTAGGTAGCAAGGAACAAAATCTTCCACATTTTATCTGTAAAAAAGGAAAAGCGGAGAAGGAGTCAACAATTCAAACTGAAAGTCCATGAGATATAAGAAATAATTAGAAAAGATGCTCCCCAAAACATTGACTTGTGAGTCAATGTAATTACTTACAGGAGGTTGCAAGCTATGCTTTCTGCACACTCCTACCTTTACATCCACACTCTGATGCTGTGTCATTCATCCAAACATACCTCATGCTCCTCTATCAAGTAGGCCAATTTCTGCTTAGTTTTCCATTGAAGAGGTTTAGTGAGTGACACTTTATGACATTCCCCTGTTAGAATTCCCTTGTATACATCTTCCTCAATATGTCCCAGACGGTTTAGTATCTGAACATGGTAGAAGCTGATGGGAGCAGATGTGACCTTAAACCTTCCAAAGCAAGTAAGTGGAGAAATACATTTGTTTGTGTTATTTATTTATTCTCTGGCTGACTTACAAAAACTAATCAAAATAGCACTAGTTGCCGGTATTGCTTTGTGACTAATGTAATTGGTAAACAGTCTTCTGGAAAAGTAAAATGGTTAGGAAAGAATGTAGATTTCAGAATCCTTCAGTGTCCCTTCAGTGTCCCTTTACTGTCTTATTGCTTTGAGACTGAATGTCTGCATCCTCCAGAAATGTAGGCAATGATAATCTTATGATTAACATGAATGCCTCTGCCACCACAGGCATTTCATATCATCTAATATGTAAAACTCTCTTCCATACTCAGTCCTCTGTGGTGCTCAGCCTCTGCCTTGCTCATGAGTACACTGGGACTTTACATAGACCTGGGTGGGAGCACCAGGTGTCTTATGACAACATTTTAAGAGTGTGTTTTGCTGCCTGAACAGTCTTGTATCAGTAGCACATGGACAGATGCATGTCCTGCAGGCAAAGTGAGTCACCCACTTAACATCAATGTTCTAAGGGCTCTCCACTGCTAACTGTTGGGTGTGATTTGTAGCTCCCTGCACTGTGCAGTAAAACAAGTGACTTGCCTCCTAGAAGTACAGAGAAAAACATCAAATTTTTAGACATTTGCATTTAAAGGAATCCCACCGTTAACTGCCATGGGCACTGCCATTCAACATCATTTTTTTCCTTTTTTCGATAACATGGATATTTTCTAGGAAATATATAAAGCTGTTTCTGACCTGCAGGTTGGGGACTTTTATTAAAAAAATTCCTGGTATTCCTCAATATACATTTTTTTTTTAAATTCAGTGACTGAAATTACTTGTTTTAAAGATTAAGATCAAGGTCTTTGTCTTTGCACAGTGTGATTTTTAAAGAAAAATCAATTAAATATCTAGTGGGTCTGCAATGTTTTAATGGCAAATACTATAAATAAATCCTTAGCAGAATGAAAATCTACTGTATTGGTGACACTTTTAATTCCATGATTAAATTGCTAGGGGTATTATTAGCTGTTGAAGAAACTCAATTCTAGCTCCAAATATTTGGTGGTAAATGTGTCTTAACTATAAATGGCAAACTGAAATATTTTTTCAGAAAAATAAACACCTTGAAGCATTGCATGACTCACAGGAGCACAAGCAGGAGTTACAGCTTTTCACCTCTGTAGTGCTGCTGTGACTTCAAAAGGGCAGCTGAAAGCTGGTTGGAGAAAATTATTTTGGGCATGTTGGTAGAGATTTAGTAGTGGTTTGAAGTAAGTTGAAATGTCTGTGTTGCTGTTGCTGACAAATTGTGGGGGGAAAGAGACGCTCTTTTGGCAGTTCCCCAAATTGGAGAACAAAACCTACTGCAGTATCCTTTCCTTTTGAGCTGATTCTGAACAGAAGACCTCATTGATCAGCTCAACTCACATTCAGTCTTTGCATTCTTTTCTCCAAAGTGTGTACCTGGCCTTATAGCACTTGATAAGCTGTATTTTTATCACCCTAGTGTAAATGCGGTCCTGTCGAACTTGTCAACATGTTTTACTGTGATACTTGTGAATACTTAAGGGAAGGAGGCATATTTACACCTGTCATAAAAAATTCCTTGTCTTGTAAGTTTCCACCCATCTCCAACCTTGTTGGGTATTCTGCCATAAGAAATTGATGATTGCAAGAAATTTTCATCATCAATCCAAGATTTAAGAGGTTGTGGATTGCTTTTGTTTTTAAGATTGCTGGTAGGTATAGGCAAATACTGAAAGATAAGTATCCTTTTTTTTGTCCCTATTTCTTCCTGAGTTATCTCTCTACTCAAGATACACAGGCTGAAAAAAATTTCCAATACAGAAGAGTCTGTGTGTCATCATTACAACCAATATCGGATAGATTCTGGTAAAAGAGTGACAACCAAAGCTTTGGTCAGATTTTGAGGGATCGGGGTAAAAAAAGTCCCGATGACTTGCTCCTATGCATGTCACATGATGAAAATATCTTTAAGATTTGGAAAAAATCAATGTCCACTTCTCGTTTTTGAGGCTAAGCTATGCTGTACTCTTTCAGTTAAGGGATGTAGGCAGCTTTTTCAATGAGCTGGGTCTTCTGACATGTGTCTGTTGTCTTCTCAACACCTTGGTGCCATCATGAATGCTCTGTGGTATCTGAATTCTGGAGCTGTGGAGTCCCTGGGATAGTACCATGGAACTTGCTAACTCTGCCTATAGCACCACCAAGCCACAGCTAATAAGCAGGACTGAGATTGTACCTTTGCTTTACTTACATTGCAAATAACAGAACAAACTGCAGCAAAGAAATTGCTTTTGTTTTTCAAGAAAGAAATTATTCCATAGTTTTGTTGGCGACAATTTCCAAGGACTGAGAACAAATTGTTTGCATTCCACTGAAAGTCTCAAGATTTTCTCAGAAAAACAGAATTTGATTCTTCTACTAAGCTTTCAAGAAGCCATAATAAGTTAGATTGTCAGATAATTCTGCTAAGTTTAAAGATCTGTGAAGGTCTGATTTACAGGCACCACCCAGTTACTGTGTCAAAACCTGTAAAACCATATATAGTGATGAAATGGGTTTTGACCTTTACAGGGTTCACAGAATTTCTACTTCAAATACTACTACTACATAACACTGATCAGCTGCCTGCAACAAATTCAGCAGCTGCATTGAACAACTTAAAAGTAACAATATAATATGCTGAAGGAAGAGAACATGAGAAATCAAAGAATGTAAGAAGGTAGCATGTCACCAGTCAATCTTAGTGACTAAGGTTAGGTTAAAGAGAAAAAAAACTTGTTTCATGACCCTTGGTAATTAGACTTAGAAAAAACTCCTCACTTGCCCCTAAGTCTGCAGTCTGGCTTAATTCTGGAAATCACAACAGGGCACATGCATTGTACTGACTGAATGAATATATGATGTTAGCAGCAATGGTAAACTCCATCTACACAGCATAGCTATGGTCAGTCTCCAGAGCTTCTGAGAAAGAGAAAACTACTCTTCAGAAACTGATCTATACACTAAAGGCAGGGAAGAGCAAATCCTTTTAAGTCAGTGAAGAAGACTAGAATTAAACTTGCAACATAGGATATAATATAAAACATAAGACAGACAAAACCTTCTTTTGATCCTGACTGGCTGCATTACCAAAACCAAAATCCAGGGATTCAGTGTGGTTATTACTAACCGTATACTCACAGCTCCACTGTGACAGAACTCCTCTGAGAAGCTATTTGTCCATCACTGATGTGCTTGTGCATTGCTCTGTGGACAGAATTGTTAGACCTCAGATGGCAAACAGCTCCCCATGAGCATTGACAGTGGAGTGGGAAGAGGTCTGTGCTGACCCCATAAAGTGCTTCCTCCTCTACAGCTCCCTGGACATGGCAACACCCAGTGGTCTGCTCCTCTCACAGGGAGTAAACACAAGAATTCAGGGCACAGAACATAAAACAAGTCCCATTGCCAGGAGCAGTGTGGACAGGAAACGTGTGGATGTCTCTTTGAAGCCAGTGTGGCTCAAGCACAGGATTAAAGGTTTCTCTTGAAATGACATTGGTATAATGATTGCTCATTTTTTCATCAAAGGGTTAAGAAGATAAATAAATAAATGATATATAAATTAAATGACAGAAGGGTCTAAATGGGTATAACTCTAGAAGAAGATGTTTTATTCTGTTTATGCCCATTTCCCCCCTGCCTAGTTTTTATTGTTTTTTTTTCTGAAATGACCAATCTTACAAATGTTTGCACTCTCTTGCTACTTGTTATTTTCACTCACTTCAGTTCTGATTGAATCTTGCAGGCACAGATCCATAGTAAACTTCAGTGCAGTCTTACGTACCTCCTTCAGCACCAGGTTTGGATCCCAGCACTATGATCTGAGCTGAGCCATGGAGCCTGACTGCTCTTATGGTGAACATTAGGCCACAGGCTTCTTTTACCAGCCAGGCTAATTCAAACAGTCCAGCTGGGTTTAGCACCTGTTATCCATTTTCCTCCAGGAACTGAGCACTGGCCTGATTACACTCTCTTGAAAAGGCAGCACTGTAAAACACCAGTCATGCCAGTTGCCATCAGAAAGATTGCCTCAGGGGAAAATGTTTTAATGCAACAAATACCCCTAACCACATATCTAGCCGTGTGTTTCCCTACATTAGCTCAACATTTTATTTTATCTGCTTCATTTTATTTCTACTTCAGGCTGGAGAATTAGGCCTACTTGCTGCTATCCCAGTATGTGTGCTGGTTATGTATCAGACTCTGCTGACAGTGCACTTACACGTTTTTTTTCCTTCCTGAGGCTAGCATGCTTAATACTGAACAATGCATCATAAAAACACACACGGTAACTTCAGCTTTTCATAGATTAATTCCAGCTGGTTATTTTTGTTGGTCTTCTTATGGCTTTAGTATTAACTCTGAGTTTGCTCCCAGATGCAGTTGAAACAGCCAGTTGCTTTCAGCAACAATTTGCTGGCAAAAAGGAGAGAGGTCAGTAAAAACATTGCAGTCAGAGTTCTCTAGCTGATGCCACCAATTCCATCTGGTGAACCACACTACTCTGAATTTTGACATTCAATATGTCCCAAACAGTGGACAAGCCACAATTTTAATTCTTATGAAGTAGTTTGTTACAGTTATCTAAACTTTAATACTGTTCTATTTCTAGATGTTTTTACCCTGTCCAGTCTCCTTTAACTCTGTTAGCATATTGCATATATTGTAATATGGAGAAGTAAGCAGAGGTACGCATTGTTACAGAAACTTCCAACCCTTCTTGATAAGAATCTAGATGCTGATGAAGTGGCTGGAAATGAACTACATGTGTGTGTTTTGTGTGTGTGTGTGTATGTGTGTGTATGAGCTAACTATAATTATGCACAAGTAGCATGATGTCCTGCAAACTTTGTTTGAAACAAAATAATCTGGAATGAGGATAATTGTTTTAGAGAGAAAAATGCCGTTACTGAATGACAGCCTAATTGCTTTCTGAAGTAACTAGGCATTCATTAAAAATCTCTACTCCAAATGTCAGTTGAGCAGAACTCTCTTCAGTCAGTGAAACCTGAAATAAGCTCACTTCTAAATCATCATGTTACAGTTTAGTTCAAATACACATTAAAGCCCTGATCCAGAAAATCATTTAAGCATATGTTGAAGTCAATGGGATTACCCACACATTAAAATTTAAGCATATGTTTAAATACTCTGGTGTACTAGATTACCCCATATTTTGTTCTCTCTTCTGTTGGCCAAAATTTTTACTTTATTTCTCTATTTTTATTTCCAATTCCTTCCTATTTCCTCTCACTGGAGATTAGTAACTTTCAATTAACTCGGTCTGAAATTTTCTCTAGAGCAGGTATATGTATTTCAACATATCAAAACCTCCCAACCCTTCTGCAGGCCTTGCTGCTGTATGTTTGACATCAGTGTTCATTGAGCTGGTCACCAGCATTGTTATCTGGTTCTTTAGGCTGTGTTATATTACAAGCCCCTTGCACTGCTGTGCACTCCTGCATCACTCAACTCCACACTGCTCTAGCCACTGCTCTCTCTTTTGGAGGGTAGCTTTTGAGGGCTTTCAGCACTCTCTTGCTACTGTCAGTTGTTGTTCTGATGCCTTTTCTGTTCCTTGCTGGTATATTTCTTTTTAAAGAAGAAGAAGAAGAAGAAAATGTTTTATGTATTTAAGGGTAAGACCCCCACATAAGAGATGAAGGTTATTCCCATGTTTACCAGCTGTCCATGGTGAGGCATTTTAGTTAACGACCAAACTGGATGAAGACTTTTATAAACTTGCATAACTGCCCTAGGAACATCTAGATCTCTGACATTCTATAATGCCCTACTGCTTCCTATGTTCATTTGTTCATCATGTTTTTGAATATTTCCATCTCATTTATATTTTCTTCACAAAACACACAGACACAAGATACACAGACTTTCTGTTACAGGATATCAAAATGAGGCAAAAGAGTAAAGCATAGAAACTAAGCTTTCAGAAATTCTGGGAAATGTTATTTGGTTTATTCTGTGTGTACTTAGAAAAAATAGTATTAGTGTTTGCCTTGAAAAACAAATTTTCTTCAGCTAGTGACCCAACTTAATAAAAATTAAATTTATATGGGGAAGCCAGAAAATATAAAGCTTAATAAGACACATTAAGCCTGCAGTGAAAAGCTGACCCATACAATATTAATGAAAAAATGTCCAGTGACTCCAACCCAGGAGAAAGTCTTCCAAAGTTGCCTTTGGCAGATAACCATGTCAACTTGTTACATGATACTGAGTGATGAAGCAGGACAGGGGCAGTCCAGTGTGGAGAATCATGAGGTTACCACCTTGATGGGTGGGTACTTACTGTAGGTCATTTATGGTATCTGACACAGGGGAATTATTTGCCAGACAGAAGTATCAAATACAAAAAAGAAAAAAGCAATGACTTTTGTCAAACTGAGCTACTGGAGTTCATGACCCACATATTTTTTTTGAAAAAGTAGTTATACTGAATGAATGAGCTGCATTTCACAGTTTTGAGGACAGACAGGCAAGGGAAATAGTATCACAGCTATATTAAAGTTGCCTTCATTTTACATTGCCTTCAGCACAGGACATCAGCCTGGGAAAGTTCAACATCAATCCTGCAAAGAGTTCTTGATTGATTAAAAAGCTGTCTGTTATAAAGGGTGAGGAAAAAAAGGAGCAATTCAGAGTTTGCCAATTCTCAAAGCTGACTTTCAGGACTGTGACACAGTCTTCTACACCTGAGCTGGTTTTGTAGGCTTCCATAACAGTCAACAGAATTTTTGTTAGCATAGTCAGTGGAGTTTGGAGTATGATTCATGTGACAAAATGTAGGTGTCTTTTTTAGGCAGAAATAAACCATGTCCTGTTGGGTAGAAATTCTGGAAAATCTGAAAGTGAGTGTCTCAGATGTAAACACCTGTGTTGCAAATACCCACTGACAACACAGTCAGATGCTGGCCATTTCAGCTGACATGCAGAGAATCCAGATGATTTCAAAAGAGAATACTGTGTAACTGTGTAATAAGTCGTCAAATCCTGGTAGAGAAAAAACAAAGAGACAGAGAAGAAAACTTATTCCAACTGTGATTCAAAGATGACAAAGATTCATCACAGACTAGAGGTATAAGTGAGGATGCGGAGGAAGATTCTTTGGCTAAGAACAGAGACAGCTCAAAAAGAAAAGAAAAAAAAAAGAGAGAAAGTTGCAAGAAAGCAGTGTGTCAATTTTTTGTTCCAATCGTATTCAACAGACAGCACCATCATCATTAAATGTGGGACTAGGGGAAAGGTGGAGCAAAGCATTGCTGATTCTCTCAGGGGTCCATATGGTGACCACTGCTATTTTATATCTTCATTTATGACATAGACTTAGGGTTTGAGTGCAGCCTCAGCAAATTCGCAGTTAACACCAAGCTGAGTGGTGTGGTTGACACACCTGAAGGAGAGAAGGCCAACCAGAGGAATCTGGACAAGGTCAAGTAGTGATCCCACAGGAATCTTATGAGGTTTAACAAGACCAAGTGAAAAGTGCTCACCTGGGTTGGGACAATCCCCAGTATCAACACAGGCTGGGGGTGAACAGAGTGAGAGGAGCCAAGAAGGACTGGGGTGTGCTGGTGGGTGAGAGGCCTTACATGAGCTGGCAATGTGCACTCAAAGCCCATAAAACCAAATGTGTCCTGGACTGCAGCATGGCCAGAAGGGTGAGAGGAGGGGATTCTGTCTCTCTAGTCTCCTCTCATGGACCCTACCTTGAGTACTGCATCCAGGTCTGGAGTCCCCAGGAAGGACACTGACCAGCTGGAGCAGGACCAGAGAAGGATCACCGAGGTAGAGATGAAGCACTTTCTCTGTGGGCAAAGACTGAGAGAATTGGGATTGTTCAGCCTCGAGAAGAGAAGGCTTTGGGATCACCTACTTGAAGCCTTAGAGTACCTGAGGGGATCTGACAAGAGAAATGGACAGAAACTTTTTTCAAGGGCATGTAGCAACAGAACAAGGGGAAATTGTTTCAAACTGAAAGTAGTTTTAGATTAGATAGTAGAAAAAAAATGTTTACTGTAAAGGGGGTGAGGCACAGCAACAGGTTGCCCAGAGAAATGGTAGGTGCCCCATCTCTGGAAGTGTTTTAGGCCAGGTTAGATGGAGCTCTGAGTAACCCAACTAGTGAAAGGTGTCCCTGCCCATAGAAGGGGTTTGAAACTAGATGGTCTTTTAGGTCCCTTCTAAGCCAAGACATTCTGTGATTCTATCAAAAAAAATCCTTGAATACAGGAACAGAAGAATCCTGAGTCACAGAAAAAGGATTACAATGTGAAGAGCAGACTCAGCCAGGAAGGTGGCTGGCATGTGTACCACAGAAGGTAGACTATTTGGAGATAAGAGACAATGTACAAATATTCTCCATCATCCTACTCTGCACCTTTGAGCTTATTCTATACTTTTATTTTGGCTTACCCATGAGTAAAGTCTTCCCCTTTTCTTTCACGTGCTGCAAATGGAGTATTTTATGACTGTTCCCTTCAATATCTTGCATTCTTTTGCAGAGGAAAATATTTTATTAGTTTGGGAGTGCTGTTCCATGCATACATGTTGTCTGAATGATTGCATTTGCATAGGATTAGAGGTTAGACAGACTTTCTAATTTGGAGAAATGGAATAAGCTCCTTTTCTACCACTAAAAATTAAATTACATTTGAACTTCAGAGAGCTGGGAAGGAGATAGATGTGGTATAATGCCATCTTTATGTAGAAGTATGACTCACAACACAGGTTTGATTAGACTCGAAGACTGTCCCAGTCATGTCTGGCAGAATGATGTGTTTCAAAAGTTGTGTATCAGAGGGGTTAAAAACTGCTAGATTTTGCCTTGCTTTCAAGGTATTTCAGCTGGGGAAACAGCATGAAAAGGAAGGAGCTAATTCAGGTCCACCTCTCCACTTGACAGTTTCCTTGCATTAGAAAGATCCCTGGGTAAAAGGCTACACCAACCTTCTGCCTCCCATGTGTTGTTATCATGGCTATAAACAGTGGGAGGAACAAGAAATATGACCTTCTAAGGTTCCTTGCTGGAGTGAAATACGACATTTGAAACTCCCTACCTAATGCACTGAAAAGATTTTGCCCACTGTAAAGCAGCAAGTGTCCACTTTGCAAATTAATTCAACATTGGATTTTTTCATCCATGCAAAAGAAAAAGTATGAAATTTGTAATTAGTGAGATGAACAACTCTAAATTTTGCCTCAAGCTGTAGTTTTCTGGCAGGATTCAGACTAATAATTTTGCTCTTTCCTCGTGAGTTCAACATGTTCATATAAAAGAATAACTGTCTTGGGGAAAAAATATGTCTTTTGAATGAGCAAAATGAATGGTCATTCATTTTTATTCTATAAATTAACCTTCATGGGAAAACAACAGTGATCTGTTCAGCATAACAGCTGGATGTTCACCAAGTCTAGAAAGAAACACTTTTCATATTGAGCACTTTGAAAGCCTTTTTTCCTAACTGTCTTTGTCACATTTGATTCTCACGTAGAGACAGCTGTTTGCTGTGAAACCAAGCTTTTTCAGTGCTGGAACAAAAAGTGGTAAGTACCTCCAGCTCTACGATAATGGTTTTCCGTTATTGAGGAAAGAGCTGTCTGCAGCTGAAGCTTAAGTAATTTCTTTCCTGTGGTGGTCCTTAAACCATCCACAGAAGATATTTCACTCCCTTCGAGACTGTACAGCCGCTAGGCTGCCTCAGATAGCAGTGACTGCTTTGGGAAGTCCCCTTGGGAGACTCCCTTGTAGCTCAGGGTGAGCAAAATGCTTCAACCCATGAGCCTTTACAGTTCTATGTGAATGTTTTGTACCCTATTGGTTATTGGTTATTCCCCTTGTTCCTGGTTTTTGCTCTGCCTGATTGGCTCTTTTTGGATCCTTTCCCTAATTGGTCCCTTTCCCAATTCCTTTCCCCATCGACCAAGTTATGAAACCCCATCCCCTGGCTACCCTATATAGTCCCTCTCCCCTTGGACTGTTTTGTTGTTTCCCCTTCACCCATGGCTGAATAAAGAAGCTCCCCTGAAGATTGGAAAGATCNTTTTTTTTTCCAACTTTGAGATTGCTGGAATAAGCAAAGTAGTTCCCTTGTCAAGCAGAATATATAATTTCAATTGATGTGTAATAATGTAGTTGAAACCAAGAATGAACATCAGTATTTTAGCATAGATCTGCATACAGTGCAGAGCACCACAGGGCCTCCAAAGAGAATGAAAACAAAATTGACTTATTCAGACTTTCCTAGAGTCCTTTTCCCTCTACTGTTCAAGTCTTGCACAAGTTAAAACGTATATGGGCCAAAAATTATATGTATGATTGATTTACCTCAGCTGTTAGCTTAGGTCTTCAAAAAAATTTGGACACGGAAAAAATGTAGACACAGACTTTGGGATTTCATTCTTGAAAAAGTTTTCTTGTTCCTTTTTTTCTGGTGCAATTGTTAGATATACAGCAGTGCTTGATTTACTGACGCTCTTTCAAGTTAAGGTTTTACCATATTTCATTTAACTCAGGAAGTAGTAAAATAAAAAACTGAATACTAAGATTTAAGCTTTCTTCCTCAAGGAAGAAATTGAGAAATTTTAACCTAAGTTGATAGGGAAGTTTCAAAGCAAATCTTTTCATGACTAGGAACGTAAATGCATAACATAACTCATGACTAATGTATTACAAGCCTCCATTCCATTTTTGATCTTATGTACTGACAACCAGTATATGAGTAGGTAGAGAAAATAGGTAACATGGAATCAAAGTTAATATTAAAATGTAATTCAGCTATAAACAGAATCAAAAAAATCTGTATTGGTCCAAAAATTTTTATTAAGCATGTTTGGGAATATGACTTCAGAGTAAGATCTGGAGTAGGTGAGCTGTTTAAAACCAGAACAAAAGCAAAACTTAAGAAATACACAGTAAGATGCAAGTGAAATAGCATGTCTCTGAACTATGAACACAACAACTAGCTTGGTACTGGAACTATGAAGAATTTTTAGTCCAGGCTACTTTACCTCTGAAGTACAAAGTACTAGTGAAGAAAATGCTTCAGTAGAATATAGTTATAGATCTAATTATTCACATCACTGTCATGAACTGCTTACACTCTTGTTCATTTGAACTGTATATGGTTATCCTATAAAGAGTATAGAGTTCCATTTCTTATCCTCAAACATTCCACTGCAGTGGTATGTGAATTGTTGTGCTGGACATGCATGATGTTCAAAATGAACATTTGAAGGCAAAATCTCATGCTGAAATATTTTTTAAAAGATAATAATGGGTTTTTTTGTGATCCAACTGATGCCCTAAGTTTTAGTTTGCAGATTCTCTATTACCTAGAGATGTAGTTCTGAGCCTCATATTAAATGCTAGTAAGCTCTGTTCACAGGGTAGGTAGACAAAACAAATCCCTTTTCTGCTGAGAGCCAAGGACAACTTTCAGGCCCAAAAGCATAAACAACAATGGACCGAAGGGAGGAACGAGAAGGATGGGACCTCACAGCCTGAAGCTGTAATTGGACAATTAAACCCCAATATGCAAATGGACCAAAACTGATAAAAATGTTAGGCCTCGTGACTGGGGGGCCATTTTTTTTCCTTCCGTGTGTGGCGTGTTTGGTAGTAGTCTTGGGGTGCACCTTGGGCCAGGACCCAGTCCTGCCCAAGGTGAATCCTGGAGGCTTTTGAATAAATACTTACTTTATTCTCTAGTCTTGTCTAGTCTCTGTTTCAGGTCAGCCTTCTAGGCATCGCAACAAATTTCTGTCTTCATGTGGATAATGACAAAAAAAAATAATTTTCTTCGTTCTAGTTTACAGCATTGCAAAAAGAGTGAATGAAAAACTGAAGTCTGTAGATTTCATAAAGCAGCAACAGAACAAAGATGTACGCTTTAGGAAAATGAATATACACTCTTTATTCTTGATTTTGTGTTTTTAAAGAAAATATATTATTTTATATTATATATAATATTTTATTTCTGAAATACTGTCTGAATTTGCCTCATTTTAGATATCTTGAAGACAGTATGTAAAATTTCTGAAGAGAAACACTTTCTAGACTTCAGGGTGTGACTGACTGTACTCCTGCAAGTCATTCATAATGCTGAAATTGTGCCTCTGCTATAAGAAAATTTTTTCCTAAGTAAGTTTAGGTAAAATTCACAGATTCACAGGATACTCTGATTTGGGAAGGACCCACAAGGATCACGGAGTCCAACTCTTAAATAAATGACCTACACAAGGATTGAACCCACAACCTTAGTGTCATTAGCACCATGGCCCAAACAAAAGGAACTGAATTTTTTTAAAATGTTGGACGTATTGACTAAGTAAATTGACATTTTCTATGAATAATCTCACAGTAGAATTAAATAATGTATTTTTTTTTTTTAAATCCAAGGAGACTTTATTTTAGAGAAGAAAATGTATGAAGAAGAATGAGGTGTGTTTTCTTGCACCACATGCATCTTTCTGTGGCATGCTGTGGATTCCAGCTACAGGGCATATAGTTTTAGATCCAGTCCCAGCTATTTGTAGAATTTATTAAGTCCATATGTAAATATTCAAAAAGAGAAGTGACAAGATTCAGGAAAAACTGCCAAGTTATATATGACTTAAAATAACAAACTTTGCAATTAAGTTTGGGACTGTCTCTGGCAATCAGATTTCTGCAGTGGAAGGACTTGGGGGAGGGAAAGAATACAAATATTCACTTATGTGAGCTCCACAGAAGGACCAGAGAAATGGTAGTCTCAGCAGATGCTCTGTCTGGAAGGTTTCCTCTAACATTCCTGACACCTGAAAGGAACAGGGAGGGGAAGGGACATGATGCTGATTTGCCTGTACTTGCTTTCTAACAAGGTACTTGTTGACAAAATAGACTAGATAAATGAGAGGAACATTCTTAGCTTATTTCCACTGTGGGAAACCTCTGCATATTAAATCAGAATATTTATATGTTTTTTATATTCTAGCATATTCATTTTCTTACCAGCTCCCTCTTTCTTTCAGAGAATAATTTTCTTGAGCTCTGCTCCTAGGTCTGAGTTTCTCTACATGTAAATGCTTGTTGGAGGCTCATAAAGAAGCTGTCTTCCCCAAAACATGGTAAACCATCACTTTATTACCTTGTCAATATGAATCTTTACTGTCACAATCGGGACCCCCTATAAGATTTTCAGGATGGATATGACTTTTTCCCCTCAATTTAGAGACACTTAGAATATTGTGGGTGCATTCTACCTCCAAAAAAACTTATACTGATTATTTATCATTATAGTAAAGAGAATGGGCATGGCAGCACATGGATTCAAGATGGAAAAATCTTCCAGCAGCTCTCTTTCTTCCACAGGCATTTAGATATTGCAGTGATCTTTGTTGTCAATGCTGAAGAGTATAGCAAGGTGAGTGCTCTCCATGTCACTACATCTGAAACAATTTATAATTTTCAACATTAAAATTAGCATCTTGCACTTCAAAATCTATCCAAATGGATATGGCATTTTGATAAAAATGTTTGGAACTACCATCTTCTCATTTATATCCACCTCAGTCATGACAACTGTAGTGTGTGGCAGAAATTAAAGAAAAGGTAAGCTAGAAGAGAATATTTACTTCTGTGCTTTATGGTTTAGGTTACCTCACACTCCAACACTTGAGGCAACTGTATCTGCTTCATCTGCCCCAGCAGTCTGTCTTATATGTCATTCTTAAACACATAAGGAAAATTTTAAACTATTTTTTTTCTTTAATATGGTATATTACAACAGTGTTTTCTGTATTGGGATTTAAGCAGCTTATTTTCTGAAACACATTGCTCAAAGTTGTGGGGTTTTTTTTCTGATTGATTTTAATCCACAATCAAAGCACCATGTTCTCAGCAGTTATCTAGGATCAATGCTCTGTTGCTAGGGAGTGGGGATTTAGCAGCTTTTTATCATTCTGGATTATAGGAAACATTGCAGAATAGGCTGCAATTTGAGACCATGGAGTCAGTCTCGTCATTCCTTCTGATCCAAATGTATAGTTGCCTTGTTACAACACTATCTGCAATTTTTTTTTGTTTTGGAAACAACTTCATACTGTTGTCAGACTGGATGCACAGCTGAGCACTATTAACCCAATGATAAAATACTATGAAATGAAAATTCTAGGTGTTTTGGCAATTGTTTAAGTTACATGCTCTAGAAGCAAAATAAAGTTCCTTACGGTAATGGATGCACAGACACAGGAAAAAAAAAAGGTGTACTGGACATCTTCATTTGCTTCCTCTTGAATTTCCTTTCTCAGCTTCATGGATTGGGGGATTGCTGCACACTTGGAATGACCAGAGATAGCTAAAACTCTTAAAGCTGTTTATTTCAGGAACCAGTTATTGAACTCACTTTTTGAACTGCAGAGTTTGTGTTGATCAGATAGGTTTTCCTCTGTATTCAGAAATGTGTGAGGATCATTATTTGAAAACTAACAGTCAATAGATAATCACCTAGATGGTGAAAAATTATCAGCCTGTCAGATATCTACAGGGCATGATATGTGGTATTCAGCTAGCAAATGTCTAAAAGGCTTACTACACAGGGGTGGACAATTCTGCCACCCAATGTAATATCTTAGTATTTACCAAACATATCTCCCCATAGCTATTACCATGGACAAAGATTTCCTTATTCCACATTCTGAGAATAAAAGCAATATAAGGTGTCTTATTTAATGATGTGACATTCCTGTCCCTGTGGTTTCATGGCAGATCCAAAGCTGCTCCTTCAGATGTGTGGGCAGTGTATTGAGGAGACTATGACCTTATAAGGCAACTTCATCTTGTTCACTGAATGCTGTTGCATGTGCAGACATGCACTGCCGTAATATATAGGGAAGATTTTTATCTGAATTTTTCAGAGCATGTATATATTTTGGAAACATGACTGAGAGGCTGCTGTTTGCCCTCAAAGTTCTTTCGTGACTGTACAATCAGGTGTCCCATGAAATACCTTTCTTCTTCATTTGTCTGTTAGAAATAGATGTGGACAATTCAATGGCAAGAGGTAAGATGAAACTGAAGTTTCTCTGTCTTATGAGGCAAGATACTTCAGGATTTCTTGATAAAGCTGCACATAAAAACATAATATCAACACAGGGGCAAACACAGAGTCTGTAAACTTGCTATCAAGTTAGAGTCACAAGTAGATCACAGAACAATGGAATCATTTAGGTTGGAAAAGACCTTTAATATCATTGAGCTTACTGTGCACATAAGAAGGATAGAGTTTCACTATCAGGATAAAAATCAAACATGAAAGAATAAGAAATTAGCAATTTGAATTGGAAGTATGGTGAGAACAGTTTTGAAATGTTTATTCAAAATTGAATCATAGAATGGTTTGGCTTAGAAAGAATGTTAAAGATCATCTAGTTCCAACTCCCTACCATGGGCAGGGATGCTTTCCACTAGACCAGACTGCTCAAAGCCCCATCCACTTGCAGGTAAAAATAAAGTCAAAAACGGCTTTGAGTACCCCAGCCTTCTCCATATTCTAGGTAACATGGTCTCCTGTTTCCTTCTGGGGAAATCCCATACTTTCCCAAGTCTTCCTTTTATTACAGACATACCTATAGTAGCTTTTCTTGCTGCCCTTGACATCCCTGGCCAGGTGTAATTCTATCAGGGCTTCAGTTTTCCTCACCTGATCCCTGGCTGCTCAGACAACTTTTCTGTATTCCTCCCAGGCTACCTCTCCTTGTTTCCACTCTCTGTAGAGATGCATCAACCCAAATCTTACAGTGACTTACTGATTTTGAAGTATGGGTATGGATTTTTTTAAAGCAGAAATTGAAAGTCAAGATAAAGTTGGAAAATACAGTCTAAATGTGAATATAAAACAGATAATTAATATAAAGCTAATACATATTGATTTGTACTGAAACTAACTCTTATGTAAACAAGGCCCTAGACTGAAGTTTCTAAGCCCTTATATTTCTAGAACAAGATGTGTGCTCTTTACCAATAGTCTTTATATAAGTTAAAATAATAAAGGTCTGATATTTGACTAGAGTTACTGGGACATAACATACATTTGAACAAGGAGAACAAACAAAACCAAGATGAATGTTAAACAAACATAATAGATCCTCCAAGAACATCAAGTTTTAGCTTAGAAAAGCATCTGCTTTCAATTTTTTTAAAAATTTTTCTAGATGATTTGTATATATTGGAAGTATATATATGTACATATATAAAACATAGGTTTGATGTTCTGCTTTTACTTCTTCTACAGAAGGAACAGGAGCTGTCATTTATCATAAAATCATAGAATGGTTTGAATTGGAAGGGACCTTTTTGATTATTTCATACGGAGACCCAAAGCCTTGGGCACAGATACCTTCCATTAGACCAGATTGTTCCAAACCCTTTCCAACCTGGGTTTGAGCACTTCCATGGATGGAGCATCCACAGCCTTTCTGGGAAACCTGCTCCAATGTCTCACCACTCTCAGAGTACAGATTTTTTTCCTAAAATCAAGTCTAAATCTACTCTCTTTCAATCCAGAAATCCTGTTTATGAGTTATCTTTCCTTTTTTTTCATTGGTGAAATTACATCCAGGAGCATTGATCAGCCAGCGTACATTATATATAAATATAGATGGGAAAATGTCATATTCACTAGAATTGGGTTCTTTACCTCAATTTGTTTACCAAGAAATTATTTCTGCGGCATGTATATTATGCATTTTATTAAACCAATGTCTACTAATGAATGTTTACCAAAACAGTAGATGAGTTGTTGGCAGAAAGAAAGCTTTCCAAGGAGTAATTTTCTCTTCTGTTTGTCCAATCCAGTTTTGATTTACCTCATACAATAATTTTCAGAAAAAATTAATAAATAACATGATTATAATTATTTATCAGTTAATTGATAAAAATATTTTTGCAATTAAAAACACACATAATTCAGACAATTGCAGCTTCAGGTAATCTCAAGCTTACAGCCTCCACATGGACTAACAACCCAGGCCAGTGCTGTCACACTCCTGTCCCCAGGGAGGTGCCTGATCCCTGAGGTTGGGGCTGCCCCCTGGTTGTCCTGCACCTTGGCTGGGGCAGTGGAATGGAATGGGCTACTTGGCCCTCCTCTGCCACCCTGCAACTGTTAGTCCCCAGGGAGACCCTACCCCACATAGCACTCTGACATGACACATATTAACATGAGCCCTTCTTATTACTTCAGCATGTGTCCATATTTCATCTGGTGTTCCTGAAGTTATGCTCAAAATTGGAATTTTCAGGAATACTGTCCCTTGGAAAGCCCATATCAAGGACCATATCAAGCCCGTAACAAGCTTCATATGAAGCTCAGGTATGGGAGAAAGAACCTGTAGCACAGCACACAATGCAGTACTCTAACAGCAAAGAGAGTATGTGAACATATAACTTGTCTCATCAGTCTCTATCTTCATAGAAATCATGAGAGGATAAAAAAACCCTATTATCTACTCAATTTATTCAATGCAAATTTTGATAGTCTGTTCAGAATTTCAACAGATGAAAAATGCCAAGTACTCATCTATGAATACCCTGTCCTGTCCAAATACTTTTGGCTCACACAGTGAGAAAATTTTCTCAGTATATATCCTGCACATCCATTACTGTTATTAGGCCAGCTTCCATTTATCCTACTTACAATTAGCTCATTTGACAAGTGTCATGTTTCTTCTGTTGGGAAACACCATCTTACTTTGCTACAATACATTCAAAGTTACAAAGCCTACAGCCCCATGCCAAAAGTCCATAAAATTGGACACTTGTAAGTTAAAATATTATATGCACGCATTTTACAAAATATTGCTCTTCCTCAAAGGTAATCAGACAGGAAAAAGGATGGGGAAGAAACCTGAGTAATTAAAATGGACACTGTTTTCTGGTTAATATTTCTGCTGTAAGACTGAATTTGACTACCTTTACAGAGATAACATCAGTTCTCATGATTAAATAAAAGTCTAATGGACATAATTATTGTAGCACATACTGAGGTCTTTACCACACAGTTTCTCCATGCCTCTGAAGCCTCATTACTGCCCTTGACTTTAAAGCTATTCCAAAATATATAATTCTATTACAGTGAGAGGAAGGGCAAACAGGCAATGCAAACTACCTGGAGAAAAAAAAATCTTATCTGTAGAGCCAGCATATATTCCCAACATACTCCTTCTCTATTTCCTTTATTCACTTTAAGTTCTCTGTGTTTTCAGATGAGCATCCTGGTTGGTCTCATATAGAGAGAGAGTTCTAAATTTAACTGTCTTCTTTTTGTCCCTGCCAGTACAACCATTTTCTTTGTCAAATTTCCTCATGCCTTTTCCATACTCTTTTCATGACTTCAGTGTGATGAACATTGCTAGCCTATTAGGAAAAAAATGTAAATTTTCAGTAGAAGAGTCTCAGTGGAGTGGAATATTTTAAGTTTGAAATCCATAAAACTTGGATTTATCAAGAGAATTTACAAATCTCTTGTTCTTTAAATATGTTCATTTGTGCTTCAGCACAATTTTCCTCTACATTATTACTTTCATTCTTATGATTTTATTTTTATCTCTGTGTTATGGTAAGGTCAGAGAAAGTCTTTTTGGCCAGCATATCTATAAAAGTTTTCTAAACTTGAATCAATTTTTGTTTTAAAACTACTGCAGTTTTTCCCATTAATATAATCCTTCCTGTTTAGATTGTTAGTGATCTATCTTTAGCTGAGCTAGCACATGATTGCACAATGCAGTATTTTCTCTCTCTCTTAATTGTATGATCTATAAAGCTAACCAATAGCATGCAAACTGCAAATATATCAATTTTATGCAGAAAACATCACAATATTAAGTATTAGTGAATATTGTATGAGTTTTACTCTTTCTGCCTGCAGGTAGACCTGAAATATTTCCCTGCCCATTGACTTTAAAGTAAGAAGGTTTCTGAACTCAGATGGAAACCCTTCAAAATTCGAGTTAATAGAACATTAGTAATTTTTAATTCCTTAAGATTAAATGAACTCTTACAGGTGAGATCTACAGGTGTTGTAATCTAAAGGCAATCTTCTCCTAGACAGCTAGCAATAGAACAAAGAAAAATGCCCTCAAGTCGCACTAGGGAGGTTCAAGCTGAGTATCAGGGAAACATTTCTTTCCATTGAAAGAGTGGTTAAACATTGGAGCAGCCTTCCCAGGGAAGTGATAGAGTCACCATCCATGGAAGTGTGCAAAAAATTAGTAGATGTGGCACTTTGTTATATAGTTTAGTGAGCATAGTGGTTCCATCAACTGTTGTACTTAATGATCTTGGAGGTATTTTCTAACATTAATGATTCTATACAGCATATTTTTTGACTTGGCTGAAACAGTGTTTATTTGCTCCTATCTTTGGAAATTCCCATGCTGCTGGAACTGCCAGATTCCTCAAGAACATTGAAGCAATTACTTCTCTTTCTTGACTCTGATATTTCTGTTTAATCGTTTCCTTGTCACTCTGTATGTCAGTAGGATGTCTTCTGCAGCAGTTATCCAGACTTCCCAGGGAACAGCCATGAATCCATTTTCCTGCAGTTTTTCTGACTTGTGCTTGAATCACAGAATCACAGAACTCTTTAGATTGGAAGAAATGTTTTGGGATCTTGTGGTACAACTCATCACTGCTCAAGCAGGGCTACCTGATGCAGGCTAGTCAGGGCCATATCCAGTTGGACTTGAATATTCTCATGAATAGAGACTCCACAAACTCTCTGGGCAACCAGTTCCCCCAATTTTTACTGTGAACACTTTGCACCCTCACAATGACTTTTTTTTTCTTGTGTTTGCATGGACTTTCATGTTTTCTAAACTGTTGCTGTTGCCTTTAGTCTTATTCCTGGACACCATTGGTTCACTCTTCATTCCTTGCAATCAGATACGTGTGCACATTGATAAGATCTCCCAAATCCTTCTCATCTTCATCCTGAACAGTGCCAGATCTCCCATCTCTCCTCCTATGAAAAATGTTCTAAGCCCTTAATCATCTTCATGGCTTTTGTCCAATTTGTTAATTTTCTTCTCAACGGCTCTAACCTGTGTGAAAATAAAACACAAATGAATATTTCCTACTTTTTTGGAATCAAAACTTTAACAAACTTTTTTCCCCTATAGTTGGTTCCTTATTTTTTCTTTTAAGTTTGTCATAAGACATTTGTAAAAAGCAACTATTTGCAGGAAAGAATATGAGCAGTAGTATAGGTAAAATAGTGTCCAGAGATACATGCTACATAACTGCTGCCAGATTGTCATTTTTAAAGTTAAAAAAGAAAATAGTATTTCATTTACATGAATGATTTGATGACAACCTGGTTCAATGAAATGTCATATTATCAATGGCAAACAAATCTTATCAGATTGGTGGCTTTAGAAACTAGGTGACTTTAGGATGTAGCACAGCTAAAGACATTCTTCAGAGAAAAAAAAAGGGAATGAAAGCATTTTAAAAGCTTTAAAGAATGCTTTTTCTTCCCTGAAACTGACCAGTCTTATTAAACTTATGTAATTTAATTAAAACTATCATTCAAGTGTGCTATCTTTCCATGGAGTTAAGAAGACAGGATATACCTCTCTTTATTTTGGATCTCTTTTCTTCAGAATTAACCGCTGTACTTGGGGTTTGCTGATCAGATAACTGAGTGGTGTGCCCAGTTATTGTGAGATAAGCACTGTGGGATTCATTAGGGATGTGCTGTATTTCTGCTGGAAAAGCTATTATAGCATGTCTTGAAATACAGTGACATCCAGAATAAATCAGGCACAGCCTGTCTTCCATAGATTTGGAGAACAATGTGAGCTGTAGATTGGTCATGTTCTGCTCAGACTGGCCACTGAAGAACAGCCAGATCTGCACAGTGGACTGCCCATCACAAGGAGGTTAGAAATTTGTACCAATGGGCTGATGCCAAAGTAGAATAATCATACAAGAACAGCTGCAGGGCTCTGCTGGCAGTTTGCACAGATCCTCGTTTCTTCATCAGGTTTGGGGTATTAAGAGTTGTGCTCAGGCAAGAGCTTAGCATAGGAAATTGTACATTGACATTTAAGTTTACTTGTCAGAAATGGGTGACTTTGCACTGTCAAAACAGGAGCATGTGCAATAATCATTAGCAGGAAATAACTACTCTCCAGCTAAGCAGGCTTCCTAATGAAGATTCTGCTGGAGGAGGGATAACTACTGCAAACTCCATTCAGAAATTCACTACCTCTTTTCAGGCAACTCATTGTAACCAGAGATGGACATAAGTATCAGGTAACTGTCTCAGTGATTTCCTGGGGTCTTGGGAAAGACTTCAAGCAGTGAAATTTCACTGCTCTTTTTTAGGAGGGGGGCGGAAGGAAAATTGGCAGATTCTGTGCAGGCTTTAAGGAAGTGAGCTTCCTACAACATTTGGTGTAATATCAAATCTCACTCAGAATTAATAAATACAAGTACTTATTATTTGATAGCTTTACAGTTTGTGCCAGTATAAACCAAGTGAAACAACTTTTAACTCTGTCCCCTAGATAATTTCTGGTTTTCTTATCGCTTGCTCTTGAATTCCTTTAAAGGTACAAAATTTATTTCCAAAATTTTTCTCTCCATTGTACAATTTTTTTCAGCTGCGTGCACTCACCAGCTACTGTTCAGGCTAAGAAAAATCTTCATAACTCTAATTGTACCAGGCTAGTGCTTCTTGTGGAATTGAAAAGAGACATAAATATACACTTGTACATGCATTTAATATCCCTCATGGCTTCTATATCAGCACCATTCAGCCAGTCACTGCTTCCCTTCCACTCTACTATAAGCTTAGAATTTCTTCATAGGTCTCTTCTTATGACTCCACTGAAAAGGTTCAGCATCTGTCATGGCTGGTTCACAGTGCAATGTAGGTGTTGCAGTGCATGATTGAGGTTCTCAAAGTTGTATATGTATTTTGTATATTTGTTTGTAATGGTAGGTCCCTTTGAGCCCCTTCCAAAACACCCCCATCCCAAGTCCCTGTGGTATCACCCTGTCCTGAACCACTCCCTCTCCTTCCCCCCCATTGGCCCGAAGTTTCCTCCTAGCCATGCTTCGCCCTGGGTATTTAAGAAGAGAACGGAAGCCCAAACCTTGCTCTGCCACGTGGACTGCACTGGAGTAAAGCCTTCCCAAACCCACGTCAGAGCCCGCTCCTTTATTCCAAGCCTTTAGCCACACACAGCCTGAGACTGAGGAGCCCACGAACTGTCTGTTTATGCTGGTCTGGGAACTGCTGCTTTGCCAGTAAGCAGCCGCAGAGACCAAACCTCATGTAGGTTAAAGAAACTACTTAGCATGTACCTTGCTGTATTTAAAATGGTGCACTTTCAGCATCTGATGATAAACTCAAAAGAATTCCCAGGAAAATTAAATCCTGGCAGCAATAACTAACTGCCCATCAGAAACTGGCATTCGGTATTGTAAACAGTTTGAGAAAAATTGCTTCTCAGAGTAGAATTATCACAATTTGTCTTCTTTTGAAGGTTATCCTGATTATGTTGATTGGGAGTGAACTATATGAACTATAATTTGCTTTTTGTCTCACACAGATAGTAACATATTTGCAGCAGACAAAAATTCACCTTTGCTGAATTATGAAGCATTTAGAGTTGAACTCATCTAATGAGGGAAAATAAACAGAAGGAAAACCAGCTGTAATGGGATTTTGTCTATTTATAACAGCAGAGTAAGATCATCCTCAGTAATTTGGAAACCACTTAGGTCTCTTGAAACAGGAGATTATTTAATTGAGTCAATACTATTTCACTTTCTAAGAACCTCAGTGGAGAATATTTACATCAAAGAAGATCCAAAAACTATTTGTGTGCTTTTCAAATGCGTTTTACAGGGCAATTCACAAAGGACCACCTAGGCCTGGACTCCTTTTTCTCTGACTGAATGAATGACATCACACTTGATTCTGCTTGTACTAGTCCTGGAGAACTGAGAATGCAATTCTTTCAGAGGTTTACTAATTTTAAGTCACAAAGAGTAAGAGTTCTTGTAGATGTTGCCCAATATACCTAGACAGCCACTTCCAGAGTTACTTTTTGAAAGACTTTTATAAAGTACAACTTCATTCTTGGTTGCTGTTACTTTAATGAGCAGTTTTCTTATTGTTCATCTTTTATGGACAGAGATTGATTCCTATCCTGTTAGCAACAAATTTTCATAATTTATGTAGAATCGATGGATCTTTTTGTCTAGATGAAATACACCCAATCCTATCAACAGCTTTCCAATATGTCATATTTACTAACTGTTTTAGCATTCTCTCTCTTTTTCAGATTCTCCTTTATTTCATTATTTTTGTTATAGATCGAGGTAATGAAGACTAAAGTCAAAATCCTATCTGAAATATCACTACTGCAGAATAAGTGATCCTTGTATTTTATTGCATCCTTGGAAGAATGCAATAAAATACAAGAATCACTTATACAGTACATCTCTAATGAATCCCACAGTGCTTATCTCACAATGACTGGGCACACCACTCAGTTATCTGATCAGCTGTCTTTTTTTTTCCTGGCAAAACCGTGAGAACACTTGAGATCATGTCCTGCAGCACTATTGCTTGAATGGGTGAATGCACTGTCCATTCTGTTCCCCTTCCATAATGTCATTTACCTCAATGAAAATTTTGTCACTATCAGACTCTAGTGTGTTAGGATCCTCTGATATTCTTAGAACATCTTTGCAGTCTTCCACATTTCTACAACAGTTGCACATTTTGCAAGTGTATTGCCCAGCTCCTCTTCCATTACTGAAAATAGTGGCCTTGGCCCCTGGCCGTAGTCAAGTTTCAGATAAATTCCTGGAGGATTCTTCCTTGATGTACCCATAATATGGCAGTGAAATACCAACAGCACTTTAAAGAGTAATCTTCCAACCAGCTCTGTTCCTACTAATGGCAATAGCCCCTAACCCAAAATTCTCCTCTTGATTAGGAATTACAGAAAAATATTGTGTACCAAAAGCCATGACAAATCATTATGTTATAAATGAAAATTAGCCAATCAGATAAAGAGAATAAATTTTATTTTTCCATTTTAAAATCTATCTGGGACAACCACGAAAACAACATTCGAATGTTGGGTGAAACAGACGACCGACAGCAGGGCTGCTATCTCGCACTGTTCCACGATTTTCTGGTGTTTGGGTCCGGGTTCTTATACTGCATTTTGTGCCTCCTGGCAGCAGAGGTATTGTGTCTTCAGAGTCAAACCCAGTCTTTTCACTCGGTGATGAATCTTGAACAGATTTCCCCGCACTGGAACATGTTTGAAAGGATTTTCCAGGAATCCTATTTTGGGATGTTGATTTCTTCAAATTCAGGGTCCACCCTCGAGATTAGTATCGATGAGTTGATGGTCTAGATGTACAAGATCTGATTAACTCAAGGAACCACATCCTGGCGAGCCACCCTCCTTTTTGGTGTAAATCAAGGTGTTAACTTGTCCATTCACAGTTCACAAAGCATGTCCTGATGCTTGGAAAACACACTCTCTATTCCAGGGACCAGGATTAGTTTTACATTTACAGGGTTACAAAAATATACATTCTATCATCTACTACATTTATTATATCTCCTATATTTAATTGCACGAATTTACCATCATATCTATCACAAATAGTCATGATAAATGGTGTTTCTTTCTACAGGCTAGACCATTTTCCATCTCAGGGAAGGAATTCAGATAAGTCTGTTGTGTCAAAACTGTGTTAACTCTTTATATTGCCATGCTGTCTTCTAGATGTCTGACTGTAAATATTTTTTCAAAAATATTTCAGTGGACAAAAGTCATGTTGACTCATCAATAATTCTCTGAGTTTTCATTTTACCTTTTAAAGGATAGATTCTACATTTATTCTGCTCATCTGGGACCTTACTGGTCTTCCACACATTTTCAAATATGATTGGCTATGGCTCAGAAATTTGGTCAGCTCTCAGATGGATTTTGCAAAGCCTTGTTAACTTGAACACATTGATCTTATTTGAATGTCATTTCTTCTCTTCTTGGGCATGAATGTCTACCCTTCATTAAAATCAATTTTTAAAATTCTGGTCACAGTTAACTTTTCTAGTGAAGATCAAAGAAAACAAACTCACCTTCGACCTTACCTGTGACATTTGTTTTCCTTTTTCTACTTGGAAATTATACTCTAAGTCCTTTTTTCACACTCTTTAGAGTTATTTCTAAAACTCAGTTTGTTGATTTTGCACTCCAATTTTTTTCTTCTTTAATTTGATCTTTAATTTTTTTTCTTGAACTGCCCCCAGAGATTGTGTTTTTATGTTCCCAGAGAGAGAAAAAATCTAAAGCACCTATTTCTAGGCCTTTTTAAAAATATTATTTATAGAACTTTAAATAGTTTCCAGGAAAACCAATGAACCCTAGTATAGCAAAATTGTCTCAGAAAGATAGAGTCACCTTTCATTGACTGTCTAGGAGCAGTCCATCTACCTCAGGGTTGAAAATCTAAAATGATTGTGTATATATACCCCATGATCCTTTGACTATCAGCTCCAGTGACACTTGAATATATGCAGGTATATCTTTCTGTTGTCACTTCCAATACCAGGAAAAATCCTGTTTGGTGTTCAATATCCAAGTGCATTACAGTGCAGTTCAAGCTACTATAGGAATGGATTAAACTTGTACTACTCAGGGTGCGCATTTTTCTCCGCTGATAAAGGGTTTCAGTATTTTCATCTCTGTCAGTGGAACATGCTATAATTAATTCTTGTCCTTTACCTTTCAAAAAGCTACTACTTTCTATAAATTGGTATCAAAGTTCCTGGGTAGCATTCACACCCTTCCTTCCTTCCTTCCTTCCTTCCTTCCTTCCTTCCTTCCTTCCTTCCTTCCTTCCTTCCTTCCCTTTTTTTCTTAAAAGAAGTATTAAATCATTATCCAGAGATATTAAATAAAAAAAAAATTGCTTGCTTTACTTAAGATTAATATTCATATACATGTTTCCCTTTACTGACAAGGTCTATTCTTTACTCAGAACATATCTTTGCAGAAAATAATTAATGTGTCATGTGGGATTTAACCACCTGTCTAGATTTTCAAGATATTTTTTCTCACAGACTCAACTCTCCTGTTCTGATTTTGCTTCTAACGAGGGCCTGAGAGTATTTCGAGAACATTATGAACAATCCAAAACCCTTTCCTTCTTTATAAAATCAGCCCACTTGGTAGTGAAAGACTTCAAAGGTGGAAAATGGAGGCAACAAATCATACAAATTGTATTCCCAGGAGTGAAAGAAATCTGTTTTACTCAGGTTAGTCTTAAAGAAATCTTTCTATTGACGTTCTTTGCCATCAACCTGGATAAAGCAGCAAAAGAGCCATTTTACAAAGGATACTTGCCTCAAAAAATGATACAAAGAGTGGCTCATTACTGTGTGAATTGTTTTAATACTGGCCCAAAATAGATAAAGAAATAGCTATGCATTACAGGCTGGTCCTTGGAACCAATAACAGATTCAGAAATGAAGAAGGAAATTTGACAAAATAGGTAGTGTTCTTGGGTGGTAACAGATATCAAAGAACAACGATTATGTCAATTCACAGAAAACTGTGCCTAAGAAACCTTCATGACTAACACAGACACACATCTTCACTTCAAAGGTAAAAATACACATAATAAATGGGGGAAAAAAGGAGTTTGAGTGAAATATAGTGGCTTATAAATGGGCTTCATGTATTATGGGGATCTCGAGGGCCTAGTATGTAAAATGTTTTGTTCTCTGAATTGACTCAGGTGTTCTTTAGAGAGAAACGTTTTTCTAATTATTGGCAAGAATTTAATTTTCACAGTCTACTTGAGTATGTGCATATTATTGTCAGCTGATAATAAGTTACTGCAGCTTATAAAATCCAGTATGTAATTTATAGAGTTTGATTGGTATAGGTACAGTCCAAAGATAATACCATAGGTCTTCTCCCAAGTACAACATGGCATACCTTGGTATTTAATAAGGATCTTTATGGTGCACCAGTTCACCAAGGTGGAATGCACCAAAATGAACAGACACAATAGATTGCGTGTACAATTTTATATACCTTATAAATTAGTATATCTAACAAAGATTCTCCCACGAGAGTCTTGAATGAATAGTGTGATTTTTTTCCATCCCAAGGAATTCCCCCCTGGATGGGCCAAATCTTTAGTTTTCAGGAAGTATTTTAGGGAGGACCTTTGCTTTTTAAGATTGCGTAGGGCTTTCAGGCCTCCAACTATGAGGCTTCTAGGATGTTTGTCTCCTGGCCTAACAGAATACTAAGACTGTGCTAAGTTATCAGACTTAAGGAATTACAAGCATGCACACTAAGAGTACTGAGGATACATAAAAGGTATAAAAAATGTATACATAAAAAAGGCAAAAAAGCATCTTGGCATCACACTAGACTCTAGTGATTCAAATTGACAACAGAAGCAATTATCTACAACCACTCAGAATCAATCAACATCCCATGCACAGAAATCAGAATTGCAAAAACATTCCTTCAGGGAGACTCATCAGAGTCCTTACTTAATTGAGATAATGGAGGACTAACATATTTGAAAAGTCTTTGCAAATTTTCTTAGAGAGTAATATTTTATTGCCCATATGGAGGATCAGGAGGGAGTTTTAAAAATTTTATATTTGGGACTCAGAGGGATTTTTTTGAAATATATTGCTGAAAAGATTGAGCATGAACTGGGGGGAATAACTTTGGTTAGTAGCAGACTAAAAAGAGCACATCAGTTGCAATTAAAAAATAACAGATTCATCTCACTGTGTTAAGTTTAAGCCTACAGTCACTTTGCATGTGTTCTATTTTAACTGGCCTGCTTTTAAAATTTACTCTGTGGTGATTGGTAATTACAGGTCTGGTAAACATGCAATGGCAGCTGGAAACTCTTCTCAGGCTTGTTGTGTCTGAAAGGTAGTTTTCTCCAGCTGCATATTAACATATGATCTCTCATTAAATTGTACCAAAAAGGATAAACACTGATCAAAGACATCTGCTGACACTTAAAAGGTCCTATATTTCTAAATTCATTTAACATTCCGTGTAATAACAGTAATAAAAATGTATTTGTGGGATATTCAACATCTTTTATATAGGCACTGTATTGTAATTTACTGTTAATTAATGGACATGTTATAGAAGATCCATACTGAAACTATATTCTATATGCAAGATACAGACATGAAACTTTTGGTCTTTTGGGCTGGATACTTATTACAGCAGTCATGGTAATGTAAATAAAATCTTTTGGGGCCATAAAAAACCTGAGTGCATGAATACCAATAACAGATGATTTAACTACCATAACATCCAGAATACGGCTGAAGAATACAAACACACTGCTTGCTTGACTCAGATCAGTTTTGCCTAAGGAACACAAAGCCCAGTGGATTCAGGACTGATATACTTGTATCAGAACAAAAAATAAGAGGAAATGGAAAAGATCCCAGGAAAATTATGGAAGGGTCTTTAGTCTTTTGACAAATCTTATGGAGTTCATTTTTGAACTGAAATGAAGAATGCTTGGCCTTCAAAGAAAGAAAAATGTCTGAGATGTTACACATTATCATGCTCCATTCTAGCCCATTGCACAGGAGAGTACATGTATGAGGGTTTCAGAGCTTCCAAAGAAATAATGTGACTAATCTAATCATTGCACCAGACTGATTTTTTTTTTTTTTTAATTCAACATTATGAAAGTGTCTACCTGGCTTTGGGTAGCTGCCGGAACTGTTCAGGTTGTTTTTAGGAGAGCAAGATGGCATAAAAATAAAATTAAGATCCAGGGTAATTGGAGGAGCTGCAATTCTGTAGGGTGCTCATTCCTTATGTGGAGCAGCCTGACATGATTTGCACCCAGTGACAGAACCTGAGGCACAATTTTCATGTAGCCAGTAGGAACTTACTTTTCCCAAATAACGGGATTTGTGTTACATCATTTAAAGCCTCATGCTGTGCTATTTTTCCATTTCCTTTTTTTACCTTTCATTAAATTTATGCAGTTGTTTTACAAGTTTGATGTTTTCAAATGCATACAATTATAATACACTTGGGCAGAATTTGCACCTTTCCTTTCTGCCTCTGAAAGACCTCTGTCTGCAAATGACTGTCAGAGGCACAGACATATGTCTAGCAGAGACCTGAACCTGACATCAGAAACTCATTCTCAGTGAATCTAGAACAAGTAGTCTCCAGCCATCTTGGGCTCAGCATTTAGCTTTCTGAAACAGTGCTGGATTATTAAATAACAAAAAAGGACACAAGTTTTCCAACCTAATGGAGATTTTCTTTCTATTTAGTTCATAAGGTATTTTATATAAAGTTTCTTTTGTGATTCAGACTAAATCCTGTTTGTCTACTTCTGTCTTCTTTATGGAGCAAATAATACTTTATTAAATTTTCCTCTTTTACTGGTACTTACCAAGAAAACTTGGACTTCTGTTTTGTTCACCCAGTACTCAGTGAGATATAATTGGTGATGTATTTGCAAATTATAAATATATAATAATCTGGATTCTTATTAGATAGCACAACCTTAATTTAATTCAATTCAATTCAATTCAATTCAATTCAATTCAATTCAATTCAATTCAATTCAATTCAATTCAAGATCTATTGTGATTTAGTAATTAGCTGAATTGGAATTCTGTGGTTTATGATATCTATTCAGCCTCTAAACTGATTTACAACCCCTTGCTCCACTGAGATCCGTGCATTGAGTAAAACAGTTATCATGATTCCTCGGGAATAACAAAAAAGCTCTCTGGCCATATATTCAAATATATAAAACGATTGTTTCAAATAATTTTAACATTTGCATACAAATAAAATTCTACATTCAAATGTATTCTGTGGCTCCAAAAGCTGCTATCATAAGGCTCCCTTATGATAGATGCTGTGGGTCTCAGCTGGAAGTCATGTCGTCTAGCCAAGTGCCTTTCCTGAATGCTTTTCTCCCCACAGACTTACTGCACCATCAGAGATTGTTAAAGTATTATAAAAGCAACAGGTCAGAGGTGCAGGCTCACACAATCAGAAAGATCTAGTTAGATAATTATAAAAAGGTCCTTGGACCACGCTTAAACAATTTGTCTTTTAAAAGAATATTGATAGGTAAAAGAGCATTTGAGCAGAGTTTTTAGAAAGACAGACATTGTAATATTACTGTAAGATCTTAGGTTTTGTCAGCTAACAGAAACATTCTAAGCAAGATTTTTCTACCGGTTTATTTGTTTGGTGTTTTGGGGTTTTTTTTGTTTTGTTTTGTTTATTTTGTTTGTTTTTTGACTGTTTGTGGGTTTGTTTGTTTGTTGGGGTTGTTAATTAAAAAAAATTTGACCTGAAGAGAAAAATGCTTAAGTATGGTAACTACAAAATACTGAGTTCTGCCTAGCTACACAAAACCTTTTTTTTCCTTTCCTTACCAAATCCAAGGAAATGAATGAACTTTAAACTAAAAGCTTGGCCTAAGGAAGGAGGACAAATTTTAGGACGTAGGAGTCATGACTGTTCCTTCAGATGTGTGCCTCAGTAGAGTAAGGCAGGAGAGAAATAGCTTGGTGTGAGACCAACCCTGTCATGTTTGGGGTTTATGAGCACAAAGATTATTGTGCTGTCACTTTCTTCCAGGGCTTACAGCGTTTTGGGAAGGATGTTTTTTGTGATTTAGAGACTGTCTGGATGCTGGGTTGGATGCTACAGATATAGGGACTAAGTGCCAGGCTTGAATTGAGGAATTGTGATAGAGGGACTATAAAATGCTGGACTTGCAAAATAATTAGAAATCATTATATATAGGCTTTTGGGCTGATGTAAGAACTTGCAATCTGTAGTTTGATTGCTAAAAACACTTATACTGGGTCTAAAGTCTGCCTGAAGTATTTGCACATGCTGTCCTTGGCATAGAGTCCAATATTTGTCTATAATCCTTCGTATCTTTAATAATCAGTTATGCTTCTGGAAAATTAGAATTTATTTTCCTGGTGGGTCAAACAGACATATTTCAAACAGAGTGCATTTTTAGGTTTGTCTTTCTTTGTCCAGAATTGCTGAGAGATAATTTCAGGACATACATACTACTTTCCAGAAGCTTTAATTACAGGGTAGTTGGCTTGACAATTAACATACTGTGAGTTTCCCATATGTGACATTTTCAGCTTATATGTCTGCTCTACAAATGACTTGCTCCTTTTTTTTCATGCACTGGGCTTGTGCAAAAGATTGTTTTACTGGATCTCAAAACTGTCACCAAGGGGTAGAATTTAAAAACACTATTACCTCAGAGGAAGCAGCTGTTTGTATTAGTTATGGTATAGCAGCTAAGACCTTTGGGTTTTAATATGGCTAATTTATGAGTTGCACTGTTTAAAATACAGTGTCCTATGGTGTGCTCCTGTAGATATAGTGGCTTTGTAACTCATGTGGTGCTTGTAAGGAGAGTCCAGAAGTGTTGTGGTTCAGCTAGCTGCTGACCAGATGTATTATTGTCATTATCTTTGGCATAATGTTATAACAGATCTAATTTTTTTGTCTTACAAATATCTTAGCTCTTCATAGTTTGAGGAACTACATTGATATTGGCATGGGGGTTGGTATCAACAGGAGGAAGTATCTCCTTTCATTTTGCAAATTCCAGCTTTTACAATGATTATGTGCAGCTCTATTCCATCCTCTTTTCTTCTAGCTGATTACCAGTCTGACCTCCCCTCAGAATCTTGCTCTTCTCCACTAGGAGCCAGCATCTTTGTTATTATAATCCAGTATGTCTGTAGCTGGAATAAATAAGAGAGTCATTCATCGATGGCACATAAACATTAAGACTGCTAAACCAACTCTTTTAAAATTTAAAGGAGTAATGATTCATTGAGATGCATTATTAATAAGCATAAATTATTGAGTTGGCTCACTAGTGCAGCCACAGTTTAAAGATGGTCTCAGGGTCCCTCGAGGGGCTGTGGTCCCGTGTAGAAATGTGCTCTGCCAGCTGGCCAAACAGCAATATTGTGTCAGCTGAGAGCAGAGATACCTGTGCCAGGTTGGAGAGCAAGCAGGAGGCAGTGGACTCTGTGTGCTTGCAAGCTCACAGTGTACATGGGGAGCAGAGCATGAAAAAAGGTTATGCTGACTTTTGAGAAATTTAAAGAAGACAACCTAGTAATAGTAATTCCTTATTAATGGAAGTGAAATGAAGACCAACCAATCTTTTATGTGTCTGTGCCTCTGTGTCCTTGATTTGTCTTTTCCCTTTCTGCCATCTAAAGAGTTTTATGTATTTGCTTACCTAACTAGCCTCTTTTCCTCGATGGAATTGAGCGCTGAGAAATGTACTGTGCTTTTACAGTGTTCTATGCATGAAACTAGTCTAAATTGTGCACTGCTTATGCAATTTCTCCAAAGAAACAGTCTGGACTCTAAGGATGACATTCTGCCTCAAATGAAGTCAGTTGGATTGCTTGTTCTAGTTGTGATGAAGTTGAGACTTTACCAAGAACTATTTCCTTTCAGTAGCAAGAACTTACAGATTCACAGGATACTCTGAGGTGGAGGGGACCCACAAGGGTCATGGAGTCCAACTGTTATGTAAATAGCCCATACAAGGATTGAACCCACAAATTAAGTGTTATTAGCACCATTAGCACCATGCACTGACAAACTGAGCTAATAGTTGTTGAAAGTTCATAGTTCGTGATTCAGGAGATGAATGGGCCTGATCTAAATGTCATATTTAGACATAATCTGTATAGAAATAATGGAAATTATGCTTGGCTAAGGATGGGCTAATAATTCAAAATTTTAAGTCATACCTTTCAAATATAACTGGTTCCAAGACTATCATACATTTTGGGTCAAAACTGCTTACTTATTTTCCATATTAGTTTGCAGTTCCTTTATTTTTTTAAAAGAAAAAAGAATTAGAGAAGAAAAAAAGAAATAAATAACAATCAGAAAGGAAAAACGATGTAATTGCAGGTGTGGTTTCTTTGATGCACTAAGAATGACTCCCACAAGGTCATTCTTTAAGTGCCTAGCATTCTTCAGTCTTTCATTTTTCCCAGTTGTCTGACACATCATCTAACAGTTGATCCCCTAAAGAGAGAAAAGCTGCCCTTATACACAGTTCAGGTTTCAGTAACTCCTCTGGAACCTCTGGTATGGACATTAATAGTTTTGCAACAGTTAATGAAAGAAATCCAGTCCCCTGTGCAGTGTCCCATTATTATTTGCAAATATCCTAAATTCCGCTAGCTACCAATTAATCATTATAAATTTACACTGATGCAACAGAATTTGACCTGAAAATGAACATCAATTTTTTTTGGAGTAAGAGACAGATGTCTTATTTCCTCTTTGACATATTGCCTAAGAAGCTGGAATAGTTTTGATGATGGAAAGATTATTGTGATGATGCATTTTGCTGCATCTCATACACATTAAAGCAGAATATAAGGTGCAATAGACTATATATTTCTCCTCCATATCGCTTAGCTATGCATCTAGTTGTATTGAAAGCAGCAAATATTGATTATAGGTTAAAGGCAATTAAAATAATGGACCCATAGCTGGAAGAAACTGCCAAAAGATTCTTGGCACTGACAGCATTTACCACATAAGCAATGACTGTCAAATTTAATGAGCAACCATATTTTTCCAGGAATAAGCATTTAATATTCACTCAATTCTATTTTAAAGAACACAATTTTTATTAAATTTGTGAGCAGACAAACTTTTAAAAGAGGAAAAAAGTATAACAAGGGCTCTAAGTACAACTGAAAGTGATTCAACGTAAAGAAATCACACAGCTACCAGATTATAACATAGCATAAGAGAAAAGAGAATGTCTTAGGCTATCTGTAATGGAAAGTCCTTGCTTTCTGCAGAAGTCTTAGGATATCAGTGTACACAGCCAAGGCAGCTTTTACATTTTTGTTGTGTCTGTACTTAAGCTAAACCTATCAAGCATGAGCTAAGGCTTTCAGCTGAGCTTGCTGTCAGGACAGCTAATTGCACAGGTAAAAGTGGCTTTGTCACAGGCCTTTGGGTGGCACATAGCTGAACTACCTTGGCATAAGCTGGAAAGAAAGTTTCTCTTCCAAGAAGTGCTATTTTTTCCTGCTTTTACTCTGATATGACCCTTTGCCAGAGCCATGCATTTCTCAGCCTGCATCCCCAGGTGCCAATGAGACCACACTGCCTGTGCTAGCTAAAATGTGAAAGCAAGTCTAAGATAATTTCTTAGTCTTTCTCCACCTCCACTCAAGATATGTGGGTTAGGGAAATTTATTGTGCCTTAAATGTCACTTTTTTATGCTGAGTTGCTGCCTGCCAGTCAGGAGAGAGCAGGAAAGGAACAAACTGTACATCATTGCACGTCCTGAACATCATTGCATGCTCTCAAGACACAATGGGTCCCTACCATGTCTTCAAAGAGCAGCCTCCTTAAACGAGGACCTACTGCTACAGCTCTAGAGCAAGCTCAAAGAGAGCTAAGCAGGAAACTCACATAGTCCTGGGTTTGTTCCATTGAAGATATCAAAGTTTAAGAGAAAGAAGAAAGAACAGCAGTTTGTGAAAGCACTTCACTAGCACAGAGGGAGAAATAAAATAGAGGAAATGTCTATGAAAACAGAACTGGTTTTGAGGTACATTTAAATATATATTGTCTTCTATTATTATAATTTTTATGATTATCTTGTATGATTATAATGTATCATTATTATATATCATTATTATATATTGTCTCATAATTAATTATCTTTCCACTGTGGAAGAAGAGCTAATGTTTTGTCTATTTTCCCTGTATATGGTAGTATATGTTTATGAACATTATCATTTTCAGCAAATTTTTGAGTCCTTTTGAAGAGAGACCCAAGGTTTTACTGCTTCCATTCAAGTACCCCAGAGGATGCATTTTAATGAAGTTTCACAAGTATACCATCTTTTTAAAGATACATCTTTTACATCTTTATACATCTTTTTGCGTCTTTTCTTGCAAGACCAGTAACTTGCATCTGGATTCTTCTTCACGACTGAAATCTGCAGTGTTTCTTCACCACCTTAGGAAACTGAATATACATAAATCTATGGGACTGAGTGTGATACATCCCAGAATCCTGAGGGAATTGTCTGATGCAGTTGCAAGCCATTTTCCATGATATTTGAAAATCCATAGCAATTGGGTGGAGTCCATGGAGATTGGAAAAGGGAAAAGTATTGTGCCCATTTCTAAAAAGAGTAGAAAGGAGGACACTTGAAACAATCAATGTGTTGGCTGCATCTCTGTGCCTGGGAAGATAATGGAACAGATCCCTGTGGAAGCTGTGCTGGGGCACATGGAGGACAAGGAGATGATTTGGGACAGCCAGCACAGCTTCACCAGGGGAAAGTCTTGCCTGACCAAACCAGTGGCCTTCTATGATGGACAGACTGCATCAGTGGACAAGGGAAATGGCTACAGGCGTCATCTATCTGGGCTTCTGTAAGGCCTTCGACATGGTCCCTAACAACACTTTTCCCTCTAAACTGGAAAGAAATGGATTTGGTGGATGGGCAGTTTGGTGGATAAAGAATTGGTGGGACGGTCACATCCAGAGAGTGGTGGTCAATGGCTCAGAGTTCCAATGGGAAACAATGATAAGCCATGTCCTTCAGGGGTTTATATTGAAACAAGTGCTATTTAATATCTTTATTAATTACATAGATGAAGGGATTGAGTGTACCCTCAGAAAATTTGAACATGACACCAAGCTGAATGATGCAGTTGACACACCTGAAGAATGTAATGACATCCAGAGGGACCTGGACAAGCTCAAGAAAGCCAAGTGTCAGATGCTGCACCTGGGTAGGGGCAATCCCAGATATGAGAGCAGGCCTGAGGAGATGAACTTAGGGTAGGTGGTGGATGAAAGGCTGGTCATGAGCTGACAAGGTGTGCTTGCAGTGCAGAAAGTGAACTGTGTCCTGGGCTGCATCAAGAGAAGTCTGAAAGCAGGCTGAGGCAGGATCTACCCCACCTGAATACTGTGTCTGGTTTTGGAGCTTGCAGCACAGGAAGGAGGTGGGCCTGCTGAAGCGAGTCCAAAGGAAAACCATGAAGATGATCAGAGGGCTGGAGCACCTCTTCTGTGAGGAAAGGCTGAGAGAGTGTGGGCTGTTCAGCCTGGAGAAAAGAAGGCTTTGGGGTAACCTTATAACACCTCCTAGTACCTAAATGGGGTTTATAAGAAAGCAGATTTTTGACAAGGACATGCAGTGACTGGACAAAGGATAATGATTTCAAACTGAAAGAAGGTAGATTTAGACATAGCTATTAGGGAGAAATTCTTTACTGTAAGGATGGTGAAGCACTGGAACTGGTTGCCCAGAGAAGTTATGGATGTCCTGTCCCTGGAAGTGTTTGGCACCAGGTAAGATGGGGTTCTGAGTAACCTGGTCTGGTGGAAGGTATCCTGCTTACAGCAGGGAGGTTGGAAATGGATGATCTTTAAAGTCCCTTTCAACCCAAGACATTCTCTGTCTCTGATTCCTCAAGTGAGGATATTCAACACATGCTTCATTCTGCTTATTTATTCTCCTGCAGAATTTGGCTCCTTCATCCCTTCTTAAGCATCTGAAATCTATCGACTTAGAACAGTGCCTGCTCTGAGAAAACATTAAGTGATACTGGTTTTAATGTACTGTGAAGGAATTTGATGTTATTTGTGATGCAATAATTGTGTTACCATAGCTCTCTGATCTGGCTCCTGAGATTCAATTTAGTAACAAATGAGTTCATGTCTTACCCCATAACTAACCAGGCCAAGTTACATGTCTTCCTGTGCAAAAGCACCTTATGTCATTGGGGACAAAAAATGAGACTTTACTAAATCAGGCAGCCAATGTGTTGCCATTAACTATTCATTATTGTTCCATTTATCTATGTGAAAAACAATAGAAGAGAGTTCAGCTCTGCAGGAGCCAGCAAAATTAAAATATGATAACTATCCAAAAGAAACAGAAAGATATAGGCAGTCAATTCTGATTTCTTAGCCATAAAAGTTGCGAAGAATTTTATCTAAGGCAGCATCATGGAAATCTATTTAAACAATCTTCCTCAAGGTTTATTTGCATGCAAAAATATACTAAATATATGAAGTATATGTTAAACTAAAATGTCTTAAACTGAAAGAGGTCCTGGAACATGATCCATTAATAAAGAGAACAGACTGATTATTTTAATTTAGTTTGAGCACATGGAAAAGCCTTTCGTAGAAAGTAAGTAATTCTATTCAAAACACTACTGTCTCATATAGCCATAGCAACTTGGAACTACACTTTAAATAACAAGTTTGAATGGAACAAATGAATCCTGGGTAAAACTCTGTTGACTTCAATGGCTTTACAGTAAGGATAAATTTTAACTGATATGTTTAGGAGGTATATGCTATGCAGATAATCAAAAAGGAATGAGAGGCATTTTTTAAATAATTCTATGATAAAATTTAGAAGAAAACTTGTAATGAATCATACCATACCTTACCTTATGATACCACAATGTTAATAAAATATTTTTCAGATATATATTTCTTTATTGTGCTATTTAGACTTTTCTTAAACGATAACTGTATGTGTCCATGAAATGCAAAATATTGAAATATAAGATGCCTCATGAGCATTACAGCTGACAGGTCAATGAGAGCAAAAAGAAGCTCAGCATACCAAATCAGATGATTGGTAATTATAAATACTTCCAGAAACCAGATAGTCACAATATAATAAAACAGGCTTTATTTAAAATAAAAATACATTTGGTTCTCTAAGATATGGAGATGACAACTGGGAAAATGGACTTTAAATTTTATGCTGTTTTATGAAATGTGAGCAGTTGTACTAGATCAGAGCAGAGAACAGCTGACTTTAATACCTATAAGCTTAAATTCAAGCAGCTACTTAGAAATTACTCTGTTTTAAGCACTTGAACTAAGTAATTACTCTAACTGCAGAGTTGTCAGCCTTTGATGCCCTGTCCCAGGTCTTTGTATCGGATGCTTTTCTAAAGCCACAAAAGTTTTTAGTTTTGATTGTCTAACAATCTTCATCTAACACAAAAAAGGAATCTGCTGGCCTGCATGGTCTGATAAGAAAAATTTAGATCCATTAAGATGAATGTCTGGCTGAATATTTTTAACTTGGATTTTTTAAATCTAGTTTTCTTTTTTCTGTAAGTGTGGCTCCTGATTTTTGGCAACAGCTGAATAGGACCTTGACACTTGTGGCCAAACCAACATGGGTCTGATGTAGGTATGGATGCTGCCACTGCCACCTGTCTGCAGTTCTAATGTAGGCTCCTGGCAACACCATGGCTGGCAAACGTGGGATTTGGAGGTGGATGAGAATTGATGTGAAACTGATAAATCCCTGTTAATACCTTAATAAGGTCTTTTAAGTAGGCTGTGGAGAAATTTGAGGGAGACTTACATACGGTCAGGAATGAAGGATTTGAAGGAGTATCAGAGGGCAGTTTCTAACACAGACTCCTTGGTTGCTAACTAAAGACATTTTTAATTATTGCCTCTGTAATGACCAACATTTAGCTTTTTTTTCCTGTTCCCTGTTTCTCCTACAGAAAGTCTTGCAGAAACTTGAAAGAATGGTCCAAGTGGAAAGTGGGAAACCTTTTATATGTTAATTCCTGAGCGAAATTCAACATCTGATCTTTGGTCTTCTGCCTTAAATATTGTGTGCAGTTTTGGTCACTGTAGTATAAGAAAGATACTAAGCTTTTAGAGGAGGACCATGAAGATGATGAAGGGCCTTGAGAGGAAGCCAAATGAGGAGCAGCTGAGATCACTTGGTGTGTTCTGCCTGGAAAAGAGGAGACTGAGGGGAGATCTCATTGCCGTCTGCAACTTTCTCATGATGGGTAGAGGAGGAGCAGGATCTGTTCTCTGTGGTGACCAGTGACAGGACCTGAGGGAATGACCTGAAGCTGTGTCAGGGAAGGTTTAGGTTGGATATTGGAAAAAGGTTTTTCACCCATTGGGTGTCTGAGCACTGGCTCCCAGAAGAGTGGTCACAGCACCAGCCTGACAGAGTTCAGGAAGCATTTGGACAATGCTCTCAGGCACGTGGCGTAACTCTTGGGGATGGTCCTGTGAAGGGATGGGAGTTGGAGTAGATGATTGTTGTGGATCCCTTCTAACTCAGCTTATTCTCTGATTCTGAAAAGCAAGTGAATTTCTGCAATTTTTTCTGAAGTTTTTTTCTGAAGTTGGTTTGTCTGAAGGGTTCTGTTTCTTGAAGTTCATAATTTCAGACATGACAGGCTGATGTGTCCAAAGCATGACTGTATTGTCAGGCAGACCTCCAAAGGCTTGGATTTGATAGTTGGACTTGTAACCTGACTATAATAAAGCAAATTGAATTTTTGCACTGTGAGATTTTGATCAGAGTCCAGATACCCATTTTACAGCAAAACTTTGTGATTCTGAGGAAAACCAAGAGGTCTGATGATATCTTGAGCAGATTTTCTCCAGTACCTACTACTTGCACAGAGAATTTTCTCTCCATAGTTGGCAAACTTACTTTTAGAGTCCCACGTCTATTTTGAAAAATGTTGCAAAAATAAGCTATGTGTATTGGGAAGGAAAAGGAATATTCATGTAATATTTGTGTGTTTCCAAAGAGATTATCAGAAGTCAACTCAAGTTTCCTAGCATTTCTGTTGTGATCAGACAGCCAAACTAGATGGAATATCTTTAGTGACAAATTCATATGAGGATTCTTACTCATTTTCACTCAATCTGGAGAAACTTTTCCCAGAATAAAGTTTGCAAGAAGCAAATCTACTGAAATCATATGTAGGTGAATCTTGCATATCATTATATGATTTACTCTCTGCTCTGACACAATATATGGGATTAGGATGATATTGCTGCTGCAGTTAGGATTTCAAAAATGTCATTTTACGATAAGGGAAACTTCTTTCAATGCGCTGCAACTCTTCCAGGACAGGCAAGTCCTCTCTCCTATCCCTGTTTCTAGTTGTGTGAAATGAGAACATTACACTCTGCTCGTGTCAGAAATTTCAGGCTTCAGTATTTTCCTATACTAATGGTCCAAATGTAGGGAGAAAACTGACATTTCACTGTGAATTTTAGCAGTTATTTGATTTGGCAGTTAGTGCTTAGCTGCTCAAAGGCCAGATATGGATTTCACCTGTGTAATTTTGTAACCCTGCCTCTCCTAAACTAAACAAATTTCCTTCAGATATGCATTGGTAGAAATCAAACGTGAAACAAAATTACTTGTAAAGGTATATCATGTTATCTTCAACCATGTAACTGTTCAGAAGAATTATATCACTGTAGAGCTGTGTTCACGGGGGCCAAGTTATTCACAAAGAGATGAGATTAATAACTGCCTTTGATGCCCCATCCTCAAAGTTTGTGAAACTATGAATGGATGGTCAGAGACTGTTTAGAGACTTTCTTAATGCTCTCAACTCTGTATTAGATACTACAGCAACCAACTATCTGTTAAACCTGGTTGTATACTGTTCTGTAACTGCATTTAAAACCCTTTGCAGCTTTTGTGTTAACTTGGGAAAATCGTTTAGAAGGGTCAGCAACAAGCTTTCTCTCTTGTTTGATGGTGCTGGGCATGTGGTGTTTAGAGGCATGAAATGCAAGAATGTCAGACATTAAAATATAGTAACATAAAACTGGTTTATGTTGCTGTGAACACATTTTCTTCATTAACATAATTTCCAATGGTGGATGATATAGCTAAGGCAGAAAAATATCCTTTGTCCCAAAAATGGTACTCTTTTCATGGAAATATGATCAATTGAAATGCTAAGGTAGCAGCATTTTATTTGGACAGGAAATTACATATTTAAGTCATAATGTTATCATGGAATGATGGAAAAGGCTAATTTAGAAGGAACCCCTGGAGATAATCTGGATGAACCTTCTCTTGAAGTCCTGGCTTCAAATGAGGTTATCCAGGACCGTGTAAAATGGAGTCTTGAAAATATCCAGTGGGGGAGATTTTGTCTCTTCTTTGAGAAACCTATTTCAATGTTCATCTGTTCTCATGGTGAGGAGGTCCATTAAAATATCAAGACAGAATTTCCTCTGAAACAACTTCTGCTTGTTACCTATCCTTCCAATGTGTGCTCTTGTGAAGAAAGTACATCTGGATTCTCTACAAAGCACTGAAAGGCTGTAATTAAATTCCTCTTGAGAAAACTCTTCTCTATGGTGAACAAACAGAATTTCTTCCACCATTCTTCATATGTCAGGTCCTCTAACCCCCTCATCATCTTGGTGATCCTCTGCTGGATTCTATTCAACTTAATTAGTTTCTCTCTTCAACTATATAATCAAAATTGGACATAGCTTTCCACTGTAGCCTAACAATTGTAAATTAAATTGAAATAATCACATCATTTGGTCTGCAGTTCAGTTCCTCTAATGATGCACCCCTGAGCCTGATTTCCTTTCTCTCTGCAAGTTTTCTTGCATCCTCATAGAGCTTTGATTAAATGACACGTCTGGACCCCAAGATGGATCTTAGGACATATTACATTGTGGAATTACACAGTTACATTGGATTTGTGTGAATTTGTGTCAGGAAATTTGATACAGAGTCTGTATCAAACCAGTGCATTTACAGCTTGCTGACTGATTTGCTGCACTGTTCCCTTTTCCCCCTCTAGGTGACAAAATGCTAGTTAATCTATAAGCTTTTGGAAAACATTAGCTTAACCATCATCTAGAAAAGAAAAAGAAATAAGAACCAATAACTATCTGTGCACGTATGTGTCTGCATAGTACTTGTGAATAACGAAAAGCTCTTAGTAGATCCAATTTCAGATTTTCGTCTTCTGTATTTGTAGGAGAATTTTGTGTTCAACCACAGAGAAAAAGTACAACAAAAAAAACAGAATTGAAAACAATTGTATTAATTATTTAATTGTATTAATTAAAAAGATGAATACTTTCAAGAAAATACTGACCTGCATGCAACCATACTCAAAGCAGAAATAACAACTATTTATTGGATGATTATATCGTGAGTAAATAAGTAATTTAAAACTATTTACTCAACTTTAAAAGTCTAATTTTCAAAAGCCATGAGAGGTCTGAAAAACATAAATCTATTCACTTTTTGTGATACATGGCTCCCAGAACATACATTGTTTAGATTATCCTTTGACCTGACAGACTTCATATCTTTTGTTTTCTCTGTGGTACTTACTCACCAGGCCTTCATCACTTTTAAGAAAGGCATTCCACCATGCTGCTTGGGGTATGTTCCCCTTAAGTTCTTACAGAATTAGAAAGCCTCAGATTGGTAAAGCCATTTATCTAAAATATTTATAGAGTATTTGTCTACCATTAAGAAGCAATACATCTTGAAGTTTCCAAAAATTTACAAGCATGCAATCATGGTCACTCTTTTCTTTACGCACAGCTGTTAGAGTATGGCTGGCTTTCCAGGGAAAAATGGGGGAATTAGTACTCAAAACTCTACTTACTCCATCAAGAGTAAGAAGGAGCATATAGAAGGAGGATATGTTAAGTCTTGTGAGGAAAGGAAAAACTCACAGTATTTAGCCAAACATTAATCAAAATGCCTTCCTACCATCTGTATGTTAAAAAACTTTGTATATTAATGTAAACAAATATTTTGGCACAACATCTGTACTATGACCTACATAGTATTTTTAAGGAAAAAACTCTACAATTGATTTTTTTACTCTTGACATTTAGTAGCAACAAGTTTTTTCCGTACTGAAAATACCTCAAGTGTGTGAGTTGGGTTATTTTTGTTAGCAAGATACCCTCAGAGAAGAAATCAATACACTGAGCTCACCATCTAAAGTTTTAATGATATTTAAGACATTAAGTAGTAACAGATGTACCTTAAAAAAACCTAATTGTTCACATCAGTCATATTAACTTTGCTGTTTATATTTGCTAAAGAAAGAACTTGTTAGAAGTAAAGGCAAGTAAAATCAAGGAGAAGGTAAACTTAAGCCTATGAAGGAGAATCTTAATGGCTCCAGAACACCTGAAACAAATCCAGTCTTTTTTCCCTTGCCTAGCATACACTATTTTCCTTTAATCCCCAGCAACTTGTTTTGTCAAATCTGGGACATTCGGTCAATTTCTCACCTTTCCTCTCTCTGGCCTCTCATGTCCCACCTGTATTCTTGGAAATGATGCTTCCCCACCCAAAATCTGTCTTGTTTACTTGTCCATTTGCAACACATGTTGGCTCCTGCTCTTTTTCTCATTTTTTGCCTCTCCACCAGGTCTCTGTTACCTCTCAGAAGCCTCAGTCTTTCTTCAGCCTCCAAGGGGCTGCCTGCCCATCTTCCATCAGGCTTCATGCACTGCCCAGAATCTCACTCTCATTTCCACTGTGCAGGAGCTGGTCATCCAGAGGACCTGGCTGCAAAGACCCAGGGGCAGGGGAGGGAAATAGCATTGGCATCATTGGCATCATTCATCTGGTAGGGAGCTGCAGAAGCCTTTGTCTTTCTCTGTACATTTTTACTAGCAACAAATTTGACCCTCAGCATTAGGCTAACTTGCATAGTAACTTTATTTCTCCAGGAAAAATTCAGCATCAGAAGGATTAATTGTATTAATTTATTGCTGACATAATTTGTCCCCTTAATTATTATTTGCAAAATATATACTAATAAATATAATAAATATTAAATAAAATATAAGTATACATAAATATATACAGTGCTTCTCTCAGGTGCTCCAGGAATCCAGGAACTTGCTGTTTTGGAAAATGTTGTTTTGAAAGCACCCATAGGGACCATGAATATGCTGTGCCCTTTCAGAGCAAGTTGCTCTATCTGCGTGAGCTTGTGGAAATGCCAACATTAACATCTCTATACATCAGAATTTGTCCATTTGGAAGATCAACATAATAAAAAATGCCTCCTAGGTGGGTAGTGAGATTGGGTACAAATTTCATGCTTGTGAAATAAATTATGTTAAAAAAATAACTACAAAATCAAACTAAACTCTGTATAATAAATCTGACCTGACTCCTTTGCATTTTGGAAATAAGTCAACATTATAATCTATGTTTTTTTAACAGAAAAACCTAGAAATGTGGTAGATATCTGACATGTCATAAACGTAGTAGTAGAATGAAGAATTGACCTCTGAGATCAAAGTTCATCCCACAAACTATCCAAAATATTATTTTTATACAACCTCATTTTAATATATTTATGCGAGCAAACTTCCATCATAATTAAAGAAGAATCATGGCCAAATCAGGTGATGCTGAACTCTTGCTGTCTCTTTCAGGGTGGAGGTAGTGCTGCAGAGGTAAATATGTTAATTATATAAAAAACACTCATTCTATTCTAAATTGCCAGTATAGTCATACTCTTATGATTTTAATAGCAGAATACAACCTAACATTATAAAAAAGTAGTTAAAACCTGTCTAGAGCCTGTAAGAAGTAAGATCAACTTTTTATTAGCTTTTTAACTTGTGTTTCATTTTTTTTCTCTGACAAAATGCTCAGAGATCACTACAGGATGAAGAGCCACATTGTCTCATTTTGTTTCTGAAAGAAAGTTTAAAAATTACCCTCTTCCACAGCACTTCCACATAAATAACAAGATGGATTCTGATTTCTTGTCATATTTTCATGCTAATGTAATTCTTTACATCAGAATTGTCCTTAGCACTTCCAAAGTGGATTCAGCCATGTTACAGACAACATTATGCAGGCAATTATCATGACTCAAAAATTGATGTCATTATTTGTTTTTCCTTCTATTCATATGTATTAAATATAACAATTTATACATAAAGCCAGTGAGAATTACTCTGATGTTTCCAAGGTACAAGGATGCATATTTTAATGTATCCAAATGATAAAATGGTTATCTTAATTTCCATTGTATTCAAATGTTTGTATGTGTTGAGAACATTCAGAATAGTAAAAGAACTTTGGTATCATAGAAAGTAGAAACCACATGTTAGTAGACTGCACTATGATAAAGTTTCCTTGTACTAACTCAAAAATTTGTATAAGACTAACATGATGAAAAGTGAATGGATTTTAAATCCCTATTTTGTGGCAATTGTATTTCACTGCTCTTCTGGATGAATTTGAATGAATTTCAATCTGCATGAAAAAAACAAATGAAACCTGAAAGAACATTTTGGAGGATGAGATTCAGGAAAATGAAAATATTTTCTTGGATTTGGGATTGCTAATTCTTGATATGTTGTGGTGTATTTCTCTTTCATGACTCACAGCAGTAGTCAGTGATGTAATAAGGAACAGTTCCTCCTTCATGATTTCTTTCCTCTACTTGTCAGAAAGTTTAGCCTGCAAGCATTTAAAGGCTTTTATCTAATAAAATCAATCTAAAAATATTTTATGGCATTCTATTGCTCTTGAATAGAAAACATTACCCTGGCATATCAGATGTTTGGTTTAAAAAAACCCTACCATAATCTTAACAATCTGGAAATTGCAAAACAATAAGGAACTTCATTTGTTATTTTAGTAGTAAATTAGAGAAGCATAGTGAGAGATAGTGAGTAAATTGTCAAATAAAGTATTTTTTAGCTTAAGCTAATGAGAAGTACATTTCTTAAGTATTGTCTTTGCTTGTCATTACAAGCCATCAGCTTCCAGGTTTCTCTCTGAATTGACAGGAAGATCAGATCCTGCAGAGATTGTGTGGTGTTTGCATGTTAGTGAGCTGTTACCCCATGGCATTTCCAGCAAATTTGAGGTTTCCTTTTTTAGTGCTGAGTCCGTTGTTGTCTGTGTGATGGAAAATGTGATGGTAATTAAATCTACCTCTCAAAATTTAAGAATCTAAATACAATTTTAAACACAGGATGCTAAAAATAAGAATAAAGAGGGTTAGTGAAGGTGCACAGGAACTTCTTGTCAATGAATTTTGCTTATTTTGTGAACATTATAGAGAAATAGAATCAGAACGGTGAACTCACAGGACCATTCAGGCTGAAGGACACTCTGGAGATCATCTGGTCCAACCTACCTCTCAAAACAGGGACAGCTTTTGGCAGATCTGACTGTTCAAAGTCATATTCAAATGACTTCTGGAAACCTTCAGGCACGGAGAGTCCAAAGCCTGTCGGGGAAAACAGTTACTGTAATTTTATTGCCCTCATGTAAAGAGATTTTTCTTTAGCCAACCGGAATTCTCTTTGTTGCAACTTTTGTCTGTTTCTTCTTGTCCTAGAAATGTCTGGGTCCATTGTCTACAAACCTTCTCTTAGGAGAAGACTAATGAGGTTTCTCCTTTTCTTTCATTTCTGCCGGCTAAATAAACCTTCTTCTCTTGGTCTCACCAAGGTTCCAGCTCTCTGCTGATCATAATAGTCCTTCACTGAATTCTCTTGTGATTATTGATACAGATCTTGCACTAGAGGAAAAAAATGGATGGTTTATTCCAGATGTGATCCTCCAAGGACTGAGCTAAGAGGAATAATCACTTTCCTTGACCTGACATCTATGATTTTGCTAATGTGGTCCACTAGACAGTAAACACAATCAGAACAAACATGTGTTTTTGACTAGTGCTCAATAGCAAACCAAGAACGTGTCCACCAGGAGTTTCTTACCCTTTTCTTTGGAGGTGTTTTCCAGTCAATCAGTTCTCAAAGTCACCCTTATATCAATATCTAACGTGACACCTCCCAGGATTTCTAGATCTTGAGATACCCAAGTAAAAACTGGTTAATTTCTGCCTCTCAAAGAACTCACATAAAATGTCATTACCACTTTATTCTGTCTGTGTTTGGAAGATGCATTTCTGAGAGAACAGTAAGAAGATAGAGAGGTGAAATATATGTGGAACATATAAAACAGGTATCGCAGCAAGTCTTTACTACTCCATGAAGAATGCTTTTATGTGCCTTGGAAGGACATTGCCAAGTAATTTTCACAAGTATACTTCACATTTTATTGTTATTTTAGGCAACATAAAAAATTAACAAACAGCCAGACAAAAGCTCTTAGATTCTTAATTGCAAGCATTACATTGCAAATGATAAACGAAAGAACTTTCTTCTAAATTGCTTTTAATACTCTCTCAAAGTCTGAAATTCACTGTCAGCTCAAGACTATCTTTGTCCCTAGTGAGGCTCATCTGTAGGTTTGATTGTTAGAGGTTTTTTTCCACGTAGTAAATTTTTGTTGTCTAATTCCTAATAAATCTTGTTTTATGATATAGACTACCAAGTAACAGCAACTTTTAGAGCCTTTTATTTTAACACTCAGTTATTTTACAGTTAATTGTCCAATTGACCTCTAAGGGGTCCACAATATCCTGTTTCATGCACTGCTACTTCATTCAGTCTTTCACAACTGTAAAATCAATATAGAGTTATGTTACTCAAAGATCTGAAGGATGTGCACAGCGTTGTTGTCTATCCACATGCAACATTTTAGAGCAATTGTTGGAGATCTTATTTTTTCTTTTTTTCGCCTTAACACAGAATGCTTAAAATCATTAATGGGTTCACTGTTGTTACAAATGCATAGAGAATCACCTGCTATTTCTTAACTTACCATTCAATGTGTTGAGATATTGGCATATTTTTATTCCAGAAGATTGATGTGTACTTCTTAAACTATTCAGAACCAAGAGGCCTTGAATGGGAATGCTGTCATATGTGTTTACTGACCTATGGTATTTACATTTCTTCAGTCTTCTACATTCTGTTCAAATGGCCACTTTTGTGATGAACTGACTCCCTTAATTAGCATTTGGACAAAAGAGAGTAAACAAGCATGTCTGAACACTGAAGCCTGCATGCCCCACACTGTTGAGGTTCCCAGCACACTCATTAGATGTACTTTGGACCACTCTCACTAGATCTTTCAAAAACAAGTCCCAAGAACAGACAATTGAATCCTCATATATGTCATGTGGATGAAACGGCACCAAACCTGGGAAATAATACTTATCTCCTAGTCTTACAGGGTATTCCTGCCCAGGATGGGGTGCTGGTTTTGGATCAAATAGTGTTAATTTTCTCCCTAGTGGTTAGCATGGGGCTGTGTTTTGCATTTGTCCTGAAAACAGTGTTGATTACACAGGGATGTCTTCATTACCCTTGGCTGGTGCTTACACATTGACAAGGCCTTTTCTGCTTCTCATACTGCCCTGCCAGTGAGAAGGCTGAGGATGCACAAGGTCTTGACAGGGGACATGGACAGGACAGCTGACCCCAGCTGACCAAAGGAGTATTGCACAATATATGGGATCATGTTCAGCAAATAAAGCTGGGGGGAAGAAGGAGGAGCGGGGAGGGAGATTTGGAGTAAAGATATTTGCCTTCCCAAGTCACCATTACACATGGTGGAGCCCTGCTTTCCTGAAGATGGCTGAACACCTGCCTGCCCGTGGGAAGAGGGAAATGAAATCTGTCCTGCTTTCCTGGCATGTACAGCTGTTGCTTTACCTATTAAACTGTCTTTATCTCAGCCCATGAGTTTTCTGACTTTTATGCTCCTGATTGTCTCCCCCATCGTATGGGGGCTAAATAAGTGAGCAGCAGTGTGATATTCAGCTGTAAGCTCGGGTTAAAACATGACATGACACCCAGAGACAAATGCAGTGCTGCAGGCAATGGTTATTATGTTAACATGGGGATTAGCCCCTGGCAGAGGGGACAGGAGACAGAGTCTGCCAAATGACTTGTGGCCAAAATCCCTTCCTTTCTTTTGTTTCGTAGTCTAGATGCCTAACTAAAGTACAATCTCAGGCATCATGGATGACTTTCATGTTATCACATTCTCACATATTGCAAAATCATTAGTAAAAGTGAATAATGTAATGTCAGTAATATGATTTATTGCATCCATAGCATTTGCCTATAGGAAAGGATTCTTTTAAAGCCAGAGTTTATGGTGAATCACCCACTGAAGCCACATTTGACTTCAGCTGTGGAAATAAATTTATTGCATATAACCTGAATTAAAATATATTTTAGCCTGACTTTTCACTGCAAACCTTAGCATAGTGCTGTATTCTACAGTTTTTGGAGCCTGTTTCCATATCATATCTTCCAAGTCCCTTTCCCTATATGGCCTTTTATTTTTTTTTTTTTTTTTTTAAGTTAGACAAGTACAATAGAAGCATGTAGTCCCAGGCATTCCTCCTCATGAAACAGATACATTGAGCTTCAAATTTCAACAGTCTCACAGAGATAATTTTCAATGGTTTTACCTCTGAATTTGGGTGCAAAATGCAATGTCTTAATGGAACATAACTACCAAACTCTGCAAACTTTCTGTTTAATTTTTTTATTTTAAGTTATTACTAGGTAGCACAAGATTCCATTCCTCTGGCATAATACATAATTACTGAACAGTCAGAAATTATTGTATTTTTTTTCATTTTCTTGAAGTGTTCTAAACACTCTTTCATAAAAAAGTCAATCATGTTAATAATAATTTTATCTTTGTATTAAGATTCAAAGTTTTCTAATCCTAATTTGTCTAATACAAACCCATTTATATCCAACATAATTTGTTCTTAATCACTGTAGATTTGCTAGACTTTCTCATTGTCTTGAACCCTCCATGAGCTACAAAGTTTGCTTGCCATTGACTGTTTTTAACCACACACTCCTTTTCACATGCTTTTTTTAGTCTTCCTCTCTTACATTTAGTTGCATGTCTAACATTACTTCATACAGCATTTAATGGATTTAAACTACTGATTATTTCAGCTGAGAATGCCATTGCCAGTTTCCCCAGTCCCCTGGATGAGCAACCTTTTCGTGTTTTTTCTCTTTCAGAATAAATGATTTTAAAATCTAATTCTTTTCTACTAGGCACTTCCATGCACCACATATTCAGTGACTACATATTCAGAAGATGTATATTGCTCCCTTCTTGAGATTTTGCTTCATAAACACATCTAAGCTTTTATTACTAACACTTGAGAAAGTTACTTAAAAAATCTGAACCTTTATTGGGTTTTAGAGTCAAAGATTTTATTCTGGTTACATAGAAACAAGGAAGAAATCAAGAGAGCTAGGGATAAAATGCAAATTCATTGTCAACAAACATAATTGCATACACTAAATATATTGTAGATTACTGGACTAAATTACTACAATTTACAAATGCTAATAAAAAGTTATTATTTTAACAGTTGAATGGAATGTTTAGAAAGAGGAGAAACTATTTTTCCAGTCATTGCTTTGGCACACAGTGCATTTACTATATGTAATTCTGTTTGTTAAAGTAATATTTACTTTATAGTTTCACCAAAGACATAGTGCTGTTAAATATTAATGCTTTTGGTGCTAGTGTTGGGCAAGATTAATGTATGGCTTGAGCTAAAAATGTGAGACTTATAATAAACACTGGAAGTGAAAACATCACAGCTTACTTGATAATGAAGAATTTAAAATTATTTGTAGGTAAAAAAGTAATTGCTTTTATTACTTCATTAGTATAAAGCAATGAATCATATAAGTGAGGTTGGAAAGGGCTTCAGCAAGTCAGTGCCCTACTCAAAAGAAGGCTAAAATTAGGTTTGATTGATAAGGGCTATGTCCAGGATTGTGTAATCTTGAGTTAGTTATAGAATATCTACATTAGGTTATTTTATGATTATGTCCCTTTTCTTTCCAAAGTCCAGACACTCGCCTATTTTTTGAAGCAATTAATGTATTTTTAGGTAGGCCTTTTGAAAGTATATTACCTTCCTCTTTTGTCTTTGGCAGTCCTTAGTGTGCTGATGCCAAACATTTAAGTAATTAATTAAGTCTCAAAAAAAGAAAAAGGTATCAAAAATCACAAGATTTCAGATAGAAATTAATTTTAAAATTGCTTGGTAGGATTTTGACTGTGAGATATATTTCAACATTAAAAGTAAAAATAAATGAAGGATGGTTTTCATTTTCAAAATCTGTTAGAAGTCTTAGCATAAAAAACGCAGTGAATTAAAAGTTATTTACTGCTAACAGACCAGAAGCAGATTTGGAATTTGGACACCGCAGCATTTGTCTACCACCAATTATATCTCCAGTACTTTTGCTCCACAGTTTTAGAAACTTTTCTTCCAATATATTTGTCCTTCTTGAAAAGATAATATCAGGCAAAACTGTCTTTAATTTATTTTTATTTTTGGTGTTGGAATATATCAACACTGAGAACTGCCAAAGAAAACAGATGAAAATGAATTTTTACTCTAGTTTTGTATTAAAATACTTAATAGAATTTTATTTCTTTCATTCATCAAGGAAAATTACAAGAAAAACATATTTAGCAGGAAGTCCTCTCAGGTAAATGAAAACTTAACAAACATCGATTTTTCAGTTGAAAACTTTCCTCGAACCTCATAGTAACAGCGAATTTTAAAACATAATTTTTATTTGGCAAGTCTTTGCACTTTCTGACACCATCTGAAAAGATATTTTTGTCATGAATTTTGACATTCAATTTAATTATTATAATGAGGATTTATGTTTCCATAACAGTAACTAAGTTATAGAAGTTTGCTCATCTCATACCAGACACCAGGTCAGGATCTGATCATTCCTCAACATTTGGCTTAAATCAAAGCCAGAAACACTCGTAGTTGTCAACAGTCTGTGAGAGGAAGGTGCAAGAATGGGTCTTCTATTTCAGCCTAACAGTTACCTGAAAATATACTTTTTTTCATCTTCTGTCGAGGAAGGTGGATTCAGGTAATACATAAACTCAGTAACAAAATACTGTGCAAGTTAAGGAAGGAAAGTAAAACAAGTAAGATGTTGCCCCTTGAGCACATCCATACTTCAAATGTGTCCGTACAAATTTTTTGAGAAGAGATAACAGAATTAGCTGAATTTTTGAAACAATGAGATCTTCCTTAGTTACAATCTGTACATTCTTATCTAATGTTTCCTTATGGCTGTATGTAATGCTATTTCAAACTCATGGACATATTGCAAGAGATGATAATGAAAATTCATTCAGACTTATGTGGAAAATAAACACAGAACCATCACCATGGGCAAAACTTCTAAAATTGAGTTTTAATGGTTTAATGTTCTATTTAAAAGAAAAGGATATTTGATAATTAGAAGACTGTCCACTAGACCAAACACAAATAACACTGTAATTAAAGGGAGTTAATATTTAAACCAAGAAGTCGCAGTGTGAAGATCTATCAAATAATGCTGAATAATAGTATTACATAATGCCATCTTGTGGATGCTTTATAGACCTCTTAGGAAAAGGATAGGGATAGGCAAAACACAGATTTCACATTGTTAGTTTGCAGAGCATTTAAAGGTTTCCAAATAGTATAAGTAGTTCATTTATATAAATTTGAGGTTAATTTTACTCAAGACAGATGTCTCAAACAATTAGTCATTTTGAAAATAGAGAAACTGAGGCTGAGAGATTTCCATTGTATTAATAATTAAAAAAACCCAAACACAAACGAAAAACCAAACAACTCGCAGCATGATTCAGATGTCAGATTTCCATAAATGCCATCATCTTAGCTATGTTATTGCTGAAAATTTAATTTCATTCCATGAAATACACATTTTGAGGATGTTAAAATGCCTTCCTGAAATCGAAGTTATCAATTATAAAGGTTAACAATTAATGAAATGATAAACATAATGCACGTAAATACCAAGTATTTATTATCAGAAATACTCAAGCTGCATTATTTTGTAACTGCAAACTTCTTTTTTTTTTTTTTTTTTTTTTTTTTTTTTTTTTTTTTTTTTTTTGCCTGGAACACCTTTTCCATGAAGATGAGAGATTTGGGCCATTTCAGCCCAAAGAAGAGAAGGTTCTGGAGAGACCATACAGCAGCCTTCAAGGATAGCTACAGAAAAGCTGGAGAGGGACTGTTGACAAGAGCATGTAGTGATAAGAAAAGTGGGAATGTCTTTAAACTGAAACAGAGCAGTTAAACTGAAATATTAGACATTAGGAAGGAAGTCTTTACTGTGAGGGCGGTGAAACATTAAAATTAGGTTGCCCAGAGAAACTGTGAGTGCCTCATCCCTGGAAGTGTTAAAGGAAGGAACCGTGAGCAATCTGTTTTAGTGGAAGATGTTCCTGTCCATGGCAGTGGGATAGGAATTAGATGATCTTTATGGGACCTTCCAACTGGAACCATGATATGTTTCCATCATTTTGTCATTATAGACTAATCAACTTCTCAAATGTCTTCTGATTTATGCATATTATTATTTTTATCTGAAAAAAAGGACCCATGAGGTACATAATGCATAAGTAAAACCACATGTGGTCAAAAAGTATTTGAAAGAAAAAGACAAAAATAGCATTTAAATATTGAGTATTTCATTTTTTTTTTCACTCCAGGGACACATCATCTACACTGTGCTGCTAAACCTTTGAAGAATCACTTGTAACTGTGCAAATTGAATGTTGTAGAGCTGCAAACCTGATCATCTGCAGTCAAAAGAAAGGAACCTCAAAATAAATTTATTTTGATTGGGTATGAAAATGTGGCACTACATATTTTTATTTAATTACTGTAACATTTGCCATGGAAAACTGATCATCCAAGTGACATAGGTCAATATGGTTGAAGGTGTCTACAAAAGTTAAGAGAACTTAGGATATTTACTTTGAAGGAAATTAAATGTATATGGAGAAGCAAGCCCAGTCCTGGTTTGTCTATATATTATTGAATTTGCTTAGGTTTTGATCTTTCTTTTCACACAAGGGAGTTACAGAGCCAATTCAATGAAATAGACTAAGAAAATAGTATAGCCAGATATTTTTCCCTATAAAATTAAGCTGACAGGGAGCTCACATAGACCACAGCCCTAGCTGAGTTATTTCCATGTTAGCTCTGATTTTCTGCTCATGTTGTCTAAGATCATCCCCACCAACTGTCTTGGCAATCCAATCCAGGCCTTTGTCTTTACAGTGAAACTATTTTTCCTGACATAAATTCTGAGTGTTTCCTGTTTAGCTTTCTTTCCCTGTTAGTGATGGATAAAGAGCAAAGACTATTAACTTTGCAGCAGTCTTCTATTGCCCTTTTCTTTCCAAATCCAACAACTGTAACTCTTTCCAACTTTTCAGAGGTACAACATCTTAAAAATGTCTCCTCTTACTTATTGTTCTCCTAAGTCACTTGTTGATTTTCAGCCTGCTTGAAAATGAATTTCTGCATAAATAAGATCTTGGGTTGTCCATAGTAGGAGACCAGCCCACCTGTCCCTGCATGAATTTGCACAAGGTATTGGAAATGAAAAGTGAAAATGAATTGTTGACTTAGCTTTTTCTGGACAAATAAAAAGAAAAAAAACAAATTTCATAGCAAACAAAAAAGAAGCCCAGCTTGTAGGATTGGCACTGTCTAGGAAGTCAGATGATAAATATGGGATTTTGTAGCAGAAGGACACATAAAAGGTAAAAAGGTTTCTTTTTATAGACATAAGCAAAACATTATAAAAAAAATATTCATAAGGTTTTCAAAAACAACAATAAAAGGGGATATTTTTTTCTTTTTCTTTTTCTTTTTCTTTTTTTTTTTAATTTACTGTAATTTTGGCTGTAGAAATTACTTTTGTTACAAGGACAATAAACCTTACTCTCTTTTTCAGAATTTTCCTGCATAGTCTCATTCAATGAAATTTAAAAAGTATTTCTATTCCCAGGAAGACTGAAAAAAGTGTTCTTTAAAGAGAAAGTGAATTAATTCTTTTTGCTCTGTCAGATTGCACCTCAGATTTAGGAGGGAAGGTCAAGGTGATGCAGCTCTGAAAACTCACCAATCTCTCAGAGCTGCTCTGTGCATTTCCGCAGGGGTAGTAGTCTGAGGGCAAGTCACAGATACTTGAAATTTCCACCACATCATCTAGCATGTTTCTGCACTGGGTTTGTCATTACCCTTCTCAGCACAGGAAAATCCTGCTGGATCATGAGATCATTACCCTATGAATCAGAAGTACTTCCCAATGAGGAAGAAGTTATGGATTGTTTGACTATTTTTGCACTCAGGGAAAATATTTACCATCTGCATTAGCCTATTTAGACAGAGAGATTTGATGTTGGTTTTACTTTGACAGCAAAGATTGGCAGGACTTTTATATAAAAATATTTAAAATAATATTGTATTTTAGGAAGCTGCCTTCTACAGATTTCCATCTTCACTAAGGCACATTTTATTTCATATTTTTTATGCCATCAGGCTTAAATGTAAAATATACCTTAAAATACTTTAATATTTTATTAATATTCACCTCCTCTAATACAAGATCTAAATATACTGTGATTCTTTGGCTCTGATCTCCAAAACAATTCAATTTTTTTGGTTTCTTTTAAATAATTATCTCTTAACACATCAATTTATTAGTTATAGGTAAATATTTTCTGTATTACCAAAATCCACAATATTAAAAGCCTCTATTATGAGGCTCAATTACTTTGGAAATGATAGTATCACTTGCACATTTGGAAGGCTACACAGAAGGAAGCGCTGCATTGCACCTTGTTTGCAAAACTGTTTTAGAGCCTTTAATTTTGTTGGGTTTTTGTCCTGAACAGTGAGTATGTGAAAGCCCAACATATTCTAGAAGTCATTGGAACATTCTTTAAATACCATTTTGCTATCTTAATGAATTCACAGGAGACCAAAGAGAAAGTAGGGCATTTCATTTTAGGTCCAACAGTGGTTTAGAGCAGTCATTATATAGCTGTCCAATACAAAATTACATTTCATGTAAGGCTACTGCATTTGGACTAAAATATATTTACCTTACTATTACTGAAGCCTTCCTCTGTCAAGTGTTTTATGCTGTGAAAATAGGAAGAAGGGGAAAATAATCTGTCGATAGTTAGATATCTCAACTATAATTTACTATTTTTATGTTGTCCTAGAGAATTCCAAACAGTTGAGTTTTGTGTTACAAGGGTAATTTGTATTTCTGAAATGTGAGAAGGTCTGAATAAACAAAACACTTCTGTGGATTTCCAATTTAAAAGTATATTATTAGATATATACGTAAACTTAAAACATAAGTAACTTTACGTATATATCTAATAATATACGTAATTACATAAACTTAGCAACAATTCTCTTTCTTACCAAGTAAGCATTCAGACGCTGAGACATTTATTTATGGAAGGAAGAGGTGTCCTAATCAGACTTCTTGTTTTCAGAAGTGTCACAAGAATGGGAACTTTTTAAAAGCAAAGACAACAATTTCATCCCAAGACCTTTGTCCCAAATGTCATAGTAAGTACCAAGGAAACTTCTTTTGGAGTACGGATGTTACTTGAGCATTTTCATCATTGTTGCAGGATTTTGCATATCTGTAAGAGCACACAGTATGTGAGGACTTCATCCTGCGTCCTGATGCATGTGGATCCTCTTTGTAGAGAAAAAGCTGTTGCCCTAAATGCTGTACAGACCTAGCGTTCCCTCGTGCACGGCTCAGATGATGTGACCTGACTCCCAGCCAGGGCAATAGCAAGGCAGGGATCACTCTGAAGGGAGCAAACCCACCCCCTTGAAAAACCAAGTTGCTCAGCACATGCAGGGGTAGGACATATTTTCTCTTAGAACATTTTCCCTTTTACTTTTCATGCAAAAACCAGCACAATCATCTCCTTTTTCGATGTGGCTCACTGGCTTTTAAGACAGGATCTGAGAACAGCTACAGGTTGTGGGCTGGCAGAGTCACATCTTTGTAATTTTTTTTTAGGAGATTTTACAAATTTTCTAGCTAATGTAATCCACTTGCCAGTTTTGCTAGATCTGGATACCTGCAATGCTTATGTTTCTGACAACTCCATGGTTTTATTTCCCAAGTCAGGTGATTCTGCTGGCAGAGGAAATGGACTTGTCACAATGATGAACAGTACACTTTTACTTACCACAGCAGTCCTGGATGGTGCACTGCCAGCAGCCACCAAAGATCTTCTTCAGGAAAACATGAATTCCTGGAGCAGATTGGCACGGGCACTGCTTCACCTGCTTGTAGAGTGGGGCAGGTTCATGCCGTGGCTTTGGCCAGACTGCCTGCACTTATGCTAATGGTAGTTACGGAGTAGCAGGCTGGAAAGAGAGTTCAAAAAGACTACTCAAAAAAATTGAGAACTATAAGAAAGATATTTCTAAAAACTGACAACGAGGAGATGACTGGAAAGAAAGAGCAAAATGCAGGTCTGACTTTTGATAAGCTCACATTTATAAGAAAGAATTGTTCATATTGCACAGCTGTGAATTAGAAGTTCTCTCCAGTCTCCCCCCAGAACAGTTTTTGGGTTGATTTTCTGACTCTGCTGGTTCCTGCTGTAGTTTTGTGTTTCTTCTGAAAATAAGAAGCAACCCAATGAGAGGACTTTAAACCTTGTAGAGGGGCCGAAGCTGAAGTTTGATGGGCCAGAAGGTCGTGTTATCAGAGGCTGTGAGTCTCACAAGGTGACCTGTTTGAAAAGCTGATTGAAGAAGGTCAGTTTAAACTGACATTTGTGATGGGAGAGGCTTGCAAAGCCCTAGCACCAGAAAGGAGAAGACACAGATGTGAAGGGTCAGGGATTTGGTTTTGAGGCTGTGGAGAAAAGTGAAAGCTTGAATTCAGAATGCAGAAATGATGAAGTCAAGAGATATGTAGAGGTGGAATGCTGCAGAGGAGGAAAAGAAAATCAGGTATAAGCAGATTGCAGAGAGTTTACCCTCTTGACTAACATTTGTTTATTGATGCCTGATACATTACACTTACCAAGGCAAGCATTAAGGACCAGCAACAAATTTCTTACCAAATTTGAAGCTAGAATATGGTTTGCATTGCTAAATTAAGAACTAAAGGCAAGATCCTTAATTATAATTTTTTTTTTTTGGTGCTGTATTAGGGACATGTGCTGCAACAGTTTGCCTCCATAAAACAACTGAGTAAATCCAGAATTAGAAAAAGGGTCTTCTTGATGTTCATAATTTTTATTTTAGGTTTATGTCCTCTTTTTTATTTTTATGTCCTGCTTTTTCTGTGCCATAATTCAAACTAGTTTTCCACATTTGCAATCAATTGGGAGGCAGCAATGCCCTGGCATTTCATTGGCAGACTAGTTAGCTGAGGAGAAATAAAATTTTATTTCAGCTGTAGGCATGTCTTCTCTTTATTCTCCTACCACCACTGCTTTAAATTCCTTGATGTTTATTAATGTTCTCTACTTTGAAGTAAGCTATTTGAAAATATACTAAATAATATATCACATTTTTATATATAAAGTAATTTACATTCATGATTTCCAGCAGAGCTGTAATGCCATGGTATTTTTCAAAAATACAGAGACACAAGATTCTAAGCTATTTGCAGAGGTGACGTGAAGTAGTCTCATATGCTGTCCCTCAGTTTTGTCTGTTTTATGCCAGTACTTAGAAAGACAAGCTTTCACAGTGGGGCACGTGAAAAGTCCTAGGATTTAAATATAGCTTAAGACTTTGAATGAAAACTGCAATACAATATAGTCAGTAAATACTTTTTCCAAACCAAGACATTTCATTCTAAGTACCAAACAAGTAAGCAAGAAAAAAAAATTGCCTATAACCAACACAAAAGTGAATAAATGACTGTGGCAGGGATTTAAATAAATGCAATTCCACACCTGAAGACCCACATCTCTTTTTGACAGCTCAGTTAACATTAAGCAATATAGGTGTAAATTATGATGTTTCTACAGTCCAGCAATGGGAACAGAATTTCGAACATGAGAAATGTTGATAAATGTTTGCAAAGTCCAGACCAAATCTAATCTTCTGGATTCTGTTCTGTAGGTTTGTAAGCACTTAGCACCCCACATCAATAAAACACATGAGATACTTTGCGCACTAATGCCCACTTTTTCCTTTAAGTGAGATTTAATTGTATTCCTCTGCATTTTTTATTGAGTAGGGTCAGCAAAAGAGAAAACACAATTAATAATATGCTGTATATGTGGTCAGACCTTTAATCCTTTTTTCTGCAACACATCAAGAAAAATCTTGTTAGAATGATCATTAAATTGACAGACATTAAGTGTTATACCTTCCCAAGACATACCAAATCATTACTATTCTAACAAATTTCAAGACAGAATTTTTAAATTCCTTTTCTTGCCTTACACTCTTTTTGATACCAATTTAGATTCAGAAATTAACATTTTTGCTTTCAATAAAATTTCAGGAGTTTGAAAAATGACTACTGGGTATGCTCGGCTATTGTTTTCCTGTCCTGCACTGCATACCTGGGTATCTACATCACAGGTGGGGTGTGCCAGGGTGCATGTTCTTTATCTTCCACAACTAGAACAACAATCTGTCATGAACACACAAGAGACAACAGGAATATTGCAATGCTAACAAACAATGTCAGAGAAGAATGCAGTATTTTTGCCCTTTCACACCTTCTCTATCTTTTCATTTCTGGTTTTATTGCTTAACTGAGAAGTTAGGCATGTCTCTAGGCTGTAAAAAATAACAGATTTAAATATTTCCAGTGCCATTGACTCGGCAGGGGAAAATCTCTAGAATTGTTTAGAGGAACAAACAGAATGACTTTAATGTACTTCTTTGTTAATACAGGTTTAGTAATACAAATAATGACACCGTATATGGGTTGTTGAAGTTTGGCTTTTTGTTTTTCTCTCTGTGTTTCTGTCCACTCTGTATTTTACATGCCTAACCATGAAAAATCATTTCTAAATTTGTTTGATCTGTATTAAGACTTTGTAGAGTCATGCTTGATTTAACACAATTTATTGTGACTCTTCCTGCTGAGTTTAATCATAGCAAGATGCAGATTTCTTTTTGCTCATGGTAAAATTCAGCACAGCCAGACTTCTCCCAGGCTTTGCACATCTGTTTTGCTAATCTACATTCTGCAGAATGACAAATACGAGCCATGTAAGTCATACATTTTGCTGACTCCAATGAATATACATGAAATACCTGAAGTACTGCATGACAGACAAAAGTCAAAGGAGTTTTTAAAGTCTAGGATGGTATTGGTTCTATAATTATTTGTATGCTAATGATTGCCGACCTCTGAAGACTTGGAAGAAGCTGAAGAGATTTATTCGGGTCCCTGCAGGATTAGATACCCAGTCAGATCCTTATTCGTATTATTTTGTTCTCTGGAAGCACTAACAGCCAGAGAGGCTGTTAAGTGGGGCTGGTCACCATTTTGTTGGAGAGACATTAGCCCTTAGAGCTATAAAGTTTTTCTGTAACACTTTGTAAAAACATGGGACTTTGTTTAAATTTTGATTCTGATCAGACTAACATGGAAATAGCTTTGGGAATCATGCAGCAACCAGGAATTTAGAGCAGAACAGGCCTTGTCCACCACTTAATCAAAACAGACAACATTTAATTTCAATTTTCTCAATGGATTTGTTTCAAATATAGTAAAATCCTCTTGTAATATTCAGGACTATAGATATCTCCATGCTTCATGTTCAGATTGAATTAAACTGAATGAAATATTAAGCTAACTTAGATCTGCTTTGTCATGTGAAGTGTGAAAAATATCTGAATGGGGAGCAAAACAAAACCCAAAATTTTCCAACCATATACAAAAACCTCTTTAAAAACTTCGGATTTATTTTTGTTTCTTTCTTTTTTCCTCTTCCATATTTACTTGTTTGTTTGCCTCATTATTTTTCTCTATGGGCTTGGGATGTTCGTTTGGGAAGGTAAGTTTTGTCATGATGTCAACCACTGATATTGTAACTTCTGTTTAAAATTAGAAGATTTGTTATGTGGGATCTCTCTTAAGAATGATTTCAGACTAGGCATCTGTCCTATTTCTTCCACAGATAGATAGCTGATGAAGACAACGAAGGTAGAGAAATTATTATTGAGATTTTTAATAGTTTGGAATGTCTTTTATTATTGTTCTGTATCACTTTAAAATATGCAGGAGAACCAGCTAAATGAAACTGAATTATTTAGGCTAATTTATGCAATCTCTACACGATTTATACTGCTAGAAAACACTGAGGACAATTTATACATTCTCCTTGATTCCATCCCCCATTTTATTAATCTCTTTACATCCTCAATAGGTCTTATGGGCCTGAGGGTTTGTCAGATTAAAGATTAGCAGGTGTTTTATCCGCAGGTTTTCTGGCAATGAATAATTAAAACCAATATGTCCACATGAATGTAGCTTTCAATTATTACTTCATGCACAGCAATTTTTCTTCTGTTTACCTCATGCAATCTGCATCTATTGAATTTCATGTAAGCCTGAGGGTATTAAGTAACATGGGTTTTTTCCTCTTGTATTATCATCATCCATTAATTATCTACACACTTGCTGATACACTCCGTGTCCTCTCCCTCCCACATGTACACAGAGACACATGCTAAATCTCTTAAAATATCTTGTTTCAGCTTTTCAATGACTGCTGCCTTTCATGTAGTACCCTATGACCACTGTCTTCCTTACAGCTATAAAACCACTGGGTTTCTTGTTCAAAATTCTTCTTCAAAATTCCTGCAGTTTAGAGTAAGTTTCTTTTAAGCACTACTCATAGTGTGAAAGCAAAGGAAATTAAAATACAAGCTTTGGAAATCTGTCCTCAAAAATATAAAATGCAGTGCCTCTAGCCTATGCCTGTGAGTAAGTAAATGCTGAGAGTAGTCTCTGGGTAAACTGAAAAATATCACATGGCAAAAGAAAAATCTTGGTTAATCTATTCTTTTTAAAATAAATTTTAAATTGTCTTAAACTGATATGAGAATTTTTTATCCAATATTGCCTAAAGAGACTGAACATTTTGCACAGAGCTCAGAATTACCTTAGGCAATTAATGATTATGCACAAAATACTGCGTTGGAGGATGTTTAGAAGCAAATAAAATTAATTTGGGTTTCTTTTCTTAAACTAGATTACAACATCCCCCTCTAGTTCACAGACAATTTCTTCTTGGCTGAATTGCTGGTTGTGGTTTGGGTGGTTCATCTCTCCATTGCAGGTCTGGCCACATCCTTTGTCAGGTGCCTCCCTCTTCCCTTGTGCTCAACTGATGTGGTGTGTGAAAGGCCATGGGAGAATTCTGTGCCATAGATTTCATGGGAGAACAACTGTTGAGGAAACAACAATTTATTGGAGAAGAGTAAAATGATAAATGAACCTAATATAACTTTTGCTTAAGTTCCAGCAGACAATTAAACCTGCAAAATTATAATTTCAGTTCCTAAATAGCTGAATTAGCCTTTATAGAAAGCAATGCAGTGAGATGTTTCAGAAAACAATTTTGGGAAACTTCTGTTTTTCATCATTATTTAGCATAGAAACAAGTAGCAAAAATTCCCTGCAGTAAGGATTCTCATTTTTTGTATTTCCTGATGTTGATCTTTTTCATATATTTCAAATAATTATTTCCAAAGCAAAATATCTAAAGAGGTCCGTTTTTAAAACTAAGTTTTTTCATTACATTTTATACAAAAATATGTTTTTATCTCCCAGTAAAATATTCATTGGAATTTTTAAGAAAACTGAAGTATCAGGAAATATGTACCGCAAATGCATGTAACTTATGTGCACATGTAATGTAAATTGGGAGTTTGGAACTAGCTAATTTTAAGGTCCCTTCCAACCTAAGATATTCTATGAATCTGTGATTAATTCACTGTATTGTAAATATACTATAAGCAATATTGATGTTTAAACAAGAAAAGAAGTTCAGTACTAACTTCTCTTGTGTAATCTATCTTATGTTAAATTTTTTTTTAAAGTTTAAAAGAAAATGCTGCCCTAATTAGTGGCAGTCAGACATTGTAACATCTGAAAATTAGTTCCATTTGACTGACCATCTAAACTACTTTGAACTTACTTGAAATTTTTATGAAAATGTCAAGGAGAAAGTCTTGCAAGATATGTTTTGTTTTTTTTTTTTTTTTTTCCCTGACAGGTACAGAAGGATTGGTGCTTTTAGATATAACACAGTCTTTTCATCTGTGATTAAAAAAATGCAAGCAAGACACATGCACAGCACAAAACAAAACCTTTAAAACAAAAAACAAACCAAAAAAAAAAAATCATAACTGAAGTTCAAGGCTCCCATGTCCAGTGTATGTGTGCCTTCCTTTCCATTTTCAATTAAGCATATTGTAGAGAACTTGAAAAGGCTTTGGAGTTTGTTTCAAGTTTATGTTTTGGGTACTGCTTTGAATCACGGTACTCACAAACTTTGTTTTGCAAATTTATAATATTTGGGGAGTACATTTTGCATCTAAAGTCTCCAAAATTCCTTGACATCAAGCTGTACCAAGAGGAAATAAATTTCATCCATTTTATCCATCTCACAATTGAACAAAATTGTGCTCACTCTTCCCAGGAAGTTCCTAAGGAAACTGTGGGAGAAAGGATGTGGAGAATTAATTTTGTTTGAACTTCTTCCTTCACACATGTCTCTGGAGATGAGATGGGAAAAGAAATTCAGAACTGGACAATATTTTCAGAGTGATCCCATCTGAGAATGGTGTGCCTGCAACTTTCGGTCCTACTAGCACTTTCCTTGAAATTCTGGAATCTGAGGAGCAACCACCAACCTCTTTGCTTCTAGTCTGACAAATTATGAATCCAAAGAAGACAATAAAATGTGAGTTAAGACTATATAATCTCACCCATATATAAGCAATACAAACCAGACCTATTTAGATGGATCAAACATAGTTCCATGAAAGACCTAAGTGTATCTATGTGTCAATTCTATATCAGAAGGAATCCTTAACTTTTTAGGTTACCAAAAGAATGCCTGGAGAGTCGAGACCTGCTGATAACAATATATGAGGGACAAATCTCAGCTGATGTGAGTTGATAAAGTTTTATGGAAATTACTTTACACCATCACTGACCTGCCTTGATGGTCTTGTTCAATGGTTCCAATGGGAGTGTACAATCCTGCCCTGATAAATCTGATGACTCATCATGTCCTGAAATATACTGGAAAATAAATCCCTGTAATTACTTAGTTTTGAAGTAGAAAGATATTCAGTGGAAATACAGACAGCAGCTTGCTAATGATCAGAATCATTGGACTTTAGAAATTTGGTTGAAGTTAGCAATAGTTTCACAATATGGTAGTGATGTTATTGCTAATGTTTTGTTGTTTTGTGTTAAAACTGACTCCATTTTTACAGTAGCAATGAAGCATATTTCAATAAAACAACTTTTTTTCCTAAAGCTGAGATATGTCTGAAGGAAAAATCCAATATTTCTCTGCCTGAAGAAATAGAATACTTGTTTTGCTCTACACCAATATTTAACACATGAAAACTTATGTATTCAAAGAGTAGGTTTATTCTGAATGAAGTTCAAAAGGCAATTTGTATGACTTGCATGCCTGTTTATCTAACAAAAATGAATGGTTTACTGTAGACAGAGACTGGGAAAGGCTGATATACCAACAGATAATTATTGGTGTGAAGGTATCTTCACAAAATCATAAAATGGCTTGGGTAGAAAGAGACATTGAAAATCATCTAGTCCAAGCTGCACTGCAGTAAGCTGGGACATATTTCACTAGACCAGATTGTTCCAAGCACCATCCATTTTGGCCTTGAAAACTTTCAATCATGGGGCATCAGCACCTTCTTTAGACAACATGTTTCTGTGCAACATCACTCTCATCCTAAAAAAATGTTCTCTTTATGTTCAATCTAAAGTTACTGTCTTTCATGTAAAACCCAATGTCTTTTGTGCAGTCACTACAGGCCTTGGCAAGAGGCCTAAAAATTCTTTCTCTTTCTTTGAAACCCCTGCACACATTTAAAGGCTGGAAAAGAGTCTTAGAGAGCCTTTTCTTCTCCAGACTGAAAAACCACACTTCTCTCAGCCTTTCCCCATGGAAGGAGGATTCCAGGCTTCTGACCATATTTGTGTCAGCCTCTGGACCCACTCTGACAGGTCCATGTCTTTCCTTTTCTGTGGGCCCCAGATGTAAATGCAGTACTCCAGATGTAGTTTCACAAGTGCAGAGTTGAGGGGGAGAATCAGCTCTCTCATCCTGGTGGCCACAATATGGCCCAGAGTATGGTTGGCTTTCTGGACTGTGAGTGTACATTGTCAGTGTACATGTCTAATCTGTCACTCACCAACACCCCTGAGTCCTTCTCTGCAGGCCTGCTCTCAAGTAGTTAATCCCTTCAGCCTGTATTGATGCTGGAGATTGCCCTGACCCAGGTGCAGGACTTTGCACTTGGCCTGGTTGAAATTCATGGAGTTCACATGGGATCACTCTTTAAACTTGTCAAGATCTTTCTGGATGATGTCCTTTTCCTCTAGGAAATCAGCTTCACCATGTAGTTTGATGTTCTCTTCAAACCTGCTGGGGGTACACTCCATCCCATTTCTACAACATTGATGAAGATATTAAATAGTATTCACCCCAGTACATATCCTTGAAGACCACTACTGGTTATTGATTTCCACTTGGACATTGAGCCATTTACTATAATTCTTTGTTGTGCATCCATCCAGCCAATTCCTTATCCAGATAATCATCCAACTGTCAAATGCATTTCTCTCCAATTTAGTGGCCCGAATGCTGTGGGACCCTGTACGTCACCCTGTGATACTCTGTATCTACCCTGAAGTCTAGGTAGATCACATCCATGTCTTTTCTTTTCTGTTGATGCAGTCACTCCATTGTAGAAGGCCATGAAATTAGTCAGCTATGATTTGCCCTTGTTGAAGCCATATTCAACTGTCTCTAATCACCTTTCTGTCCTTCATGCATTTAGACTTGTCTTCTAGCAGGATGTGTTCCAACTTCCCACTGGGCATAGAAAGTGAGGCTGACTGTCATTAGTTCTCACTGTCCTTTTACCATTTTTGTCCCATTTTTTGATTATCTTGACCACTAATTGACACTATATTGCTTGTACAAGATGAAATGCAGAGAACCATCACAGCTGAACTGAAGATACTTTCTTTGGTTTTATCTGACTCTTTTATAGCCACTGAAGAGGATTTACTGATAGTACAATTCCTAAATATTGCTAAACACACTTTGTCCAACAAGAAAAAAGGATTAGCCACTCTCTTGGCAGAGACAAAGGAAGAGATCAGGGAGCTGAAAAATTATTAAGTTTGAATGATCATGACTTGCTTACATTTTATAACTGGGGAGACAGAAAATGTGCATATTTATTCTTCACATGAACTTGCTCACACACCAGCACACAATGCTTGTTTAAAAGCATTGGTTTCACAAGACTGAGAACAATTATGACAAAGAACATGGGCATAAAAATACGGCAGTAAATGTCTGTTTGACAGTGGCTTGCTACATATTTCAACTTCAGTTCTTAAATGGAGAAAATTATGCTAGATTGGGTAGAAAATTATAAATCTTTTGACAGAATGTTAAAGGAGTTGTAATAAGAAATAAACTAGAAAACAAATGGTGTAGTATAGGTGATATGGGACTTTTTTTTGATGTATGTCTTAAAAAAAATTACTTGTTTTTTTGAAAAAGTGCAAATGATGGAAACATTAGGGAGCTCAGTATAATTATAGTGCTATGAAGTATAACGTGTATCTGATATCCAAACCTATTCAGAAATAGTGGTGTCATTTAATCTGCATATATTTTGAGCACATGAATTATCTCCAGGTAGGTGTTGCTGTTAGACAACTCAGGGTAGTGAGGAAGGTGCCAGATTGGAGTTAGCTGGGGCAAGTGTCTGAATATTTCATACATACACTTTCAGCAGCAGGTCTGCTCAGAAACACAACTTGGATTGAGATTTTGTACATAATCTTTAGTTAAAGAAGTGCTAGTTAAACAAAGAGAAATATAAGGGATGGCTCAGAGTCTAGAAATATCTGTTTAGCGAAAAAATACTTGAAACACTTCTACAATCATTCAGAAAAAATATAACTTCTGGTGGCTGAAATACAAAGGCAGATAAATGCAGACACAGGGCATCTGTTGTTGTTTTGCTTGTGTGTTTGTTTTGCTCAACAACATAATTATCACCAGAACAGCTTTCTGAAGTGATACGGTGAGTGACTGAGTAGTGAAAACTCAGTGCTTCACAAAAGTTTGTCTTGCATCAAGTGAGAATTAATTCAATTTTGTGATATGATATGCATTACAAGAAGCGGAAATAACAATTTTTTCTGACTTCATAGAATCTGAATCTGTCCTACCTTACACATACAAGAGCAAACCCTTTCATCATCAGCTTAGTATATTCCACTAGTTTGGTGTCTTAAATTGTGTATTACAAAATAAAACCAACAAAAGACACAAATTATATGGAAAAGGCATGGCTTGTTATCTGCCAAGAGGCGTTATGTTAACAGCTTTATAGCACCTTTTGTTTCATTTTCTGATTTCAAACAACATAGTAGCATTTTTATAAAACAGGAAGCATGATATAAAGCAGTCTGGTTAATTTAAAATACATCATATATATTACTCCATTTTATCCATTTTGCCTGCTATATTATATACTTGTCAGCATATATTGTTATATTGCCATTTTTGTTGCAATTCGTTCTGAGAATATAATTTGAAAATCAAGAATATGTGAATCTGCAGGGATTCATATTGAAAACCCACATAGGCAAACAAACATCCAGCTCTCACACACCTTCATTTGTTATCCTAGATTTGCCCATGCTAGAAATTGAACAGCTATCAGAAACAGGTCATGAAATCAGATGAAACTTGGAGTTGAATACTCTCCCATGAGAAGACAATACCCTTCCCTAAACAATACAGACTGTAGACTTTCTTGGTGGCATCTCTGTGTTTGCAGACACTCAGTAATGTAACCTCCCATGGGCTGCATTCTGTCACCCCTTCCAGAAGGAGGCATCTGTAAACAAAGCCCAGACTTCAAATTGTCCAGATGTCTTGTTAACATATTTGCTGTTCCTCTCCAAAGTACCCTCTGCCTACAGGACTTGCAGCACCTTGAATTTAGCTGCAGACTCTGTAAATATCTATCTTTATAGATTCTATCTCAATCAGAAGGAGAAAGATTTTTGTATCTGGCTTGTTCATACACAGAAGGACCCGTTAGACTGCTGAGACACATTTGTTTTAATGTCTACCACAGACAGACTGTCTGCTCTTACAGAACTAAGGTACTTTTTATTACATTACATTTAAGCAGATATTCTCTGCGCAGGAACTAAATAACTCCATGAATTCCCACTGAAGAATATCTTCCTTTGCACAGGAGGGAAAGGCATGTGTCTATTCCTTAGAAAGGGCAGCTGCTTTACCATTTAAAACTGGTGGTAAGGGAATGAAATTGTTTAGTTCACTGTAAATAAGGAAAAGGACTCACATCAGACATAGCAGTCACTGTTTAAGTCTCTGCAGCTTTTTTACTCCTAAACAGTGCAGTTTGTGTTAAAAGCCAACTAAAGAATGTCACAAGGAGTAAACCCAAATTTTCACACCTTACCCACAGTTGTTTCCTCCAGAGACACAGAGCCCTGACCTAAGAGAAGTCATAGTGCTACCTAGGGACATGGAAAAGCTACAGGAAATTGTTGCTTTTCCCAGTATTTTTGCTTTGTATGCTGTCCTTTTAGCAACATTAAATGGTACATCACGGCCATTTTAAAGCATAGGTACATAGATTAAGAGTTTGGGATGGTATCTTAAAATTACTGTAATGAAAACCAATTGCTGTAATGAAGCAGATTTATGTGTGGTTTAGTGTTTATCTTGGTATAGTATAATTGCATACAAAAAGTTCATTTGTGTTATGTGACCATGTTGTGCCTGATGGTCCCCAGGGAGCTGAATTTTTAACTTATGATGAAATTACAATGAGCCAATGCTGCATTGTCTAGGAAAGCTCTGTTCATGAAAATAATGCTTCAGATACCATTATCATCTCAGCAGCAGGTCACAAGAGGCCTATTATTGTTTCATAGGATTTTATTTTTTAGTCAGTTAAAGCAAAAAATTAAACAGAGATGTTTTTTAGTTTAGTTTGTGCTGGGCCTTTTTGTTTTGGCATGAAAAATAAATTCTCATTTGATTTGGTTATACACACACACACACACACACACGCATACACATATATACATATAAAATCCTCAAACAAAAAAAGAATATATTTTTCCAAGGAAAATAACTCTGTCTTTTCATTGGAAAATACCATTTTAAAAAATTTACTCTAATTAACTTCCTTAAAGATTATAAATTGGTCAACAGTGTATCTATGGTAACCATTAATTGAAGGAGCTGTATGTTAAAAGAAAAAAAATATTATGAACTTCTCATTTTAAAAAGTGTTCCTTTCAACAGATGTGAACTAAGTCCTCAGAGAAATGTATTTTCTGTTCCTTTTATTGCAGCTTGCTCTATTCACCTTGCTACCCCGTATTTCTTTCTTCTTGTCTAATCTGAAATCATTTCAGTCTCCCTTAAAATCACTCAATCAGATCATAAAGCCACAAGCTGATGCAACCAAAACCATAACAAAAAGCGTGGCAAAACCTGTTTGGAAGTCTGTGACAGGAGCCTTAAACAAAAGAAGTAGAACACAATAATAAAGAAGTCAAATTAATTGAACAAAGGAGAATTGGTACAGAGCAGAAAAGACAAGGAATTGGGTGGTTACCTCTTTTTTTGCCATTAAAATTAAGACTCAGCTGCAGAAAGACATGCTTGGGTATTAGAGGTTATACTTTCTGTGCCTTGTCAATACAGGTATGAAAAATACCTGGAGAATAATTTCATGAGGACAATTCTGATCTCTTCCACCTTAAAATGCACTCAAGTATTATCCTACATGAGGCTATTTAACCTCAGTTGATGGTGCTTCGTGTTTAGTGGAACCGAGCTCTTTAAAAATTTCCTTCTGTCTGGAGAGCCATCAATGAAGGGCTTTTTTTTTCACCTCCACTCTGAGGCAGTGGTGTGGAAAGAGAATTGTGAGAGAGTGAAATGGAGAGTGACTCTTTATTGTTGCTGGTCTTGCCATGTCATGACAAATGGAGAACTGATGCAAAAGAGCTTTTTTTGTCTGTGTGACTCTCAAACCAGTGCATAACGTTACTTTGTTAAGATCTCGAGCAAATCTCCCTCTTTCTTGAAGTTATGCTATTAATAATAATATTTTGCTGTCAGAAAAATATCTTCTATGCACAATTATTGGTAGATCATTTTCTGAGTCAGTAGCAAAAAATAGTTATCAAAACCATATTTCAAAAAATATAACTTCAGCCATTTTTATTTTACAGACCTTGCTAAACATCATTTTATAGTGGCATTATACCACAATGGTGAGAAATGGGGTCTCAAATTCAGTAAAAGTAGAATATATGTCTGAAGACTTTTCTGGGGGTCGCAGAGAGATAACTGGCTTACCATATACTATAAATGGGCAATGACAAGGCCAAAGACAAAGAGAAATCTTGCAGAAATGCTCCAACTATAAAAAGTCTTCAAGAATAAGCATCCTTGCATGTGTCCCTTTATGGCCAGAATGAAATTTATTCAAGAAGAGGTAGGTGAAAAGGAGGTTATATTATCACTGCTGTGGGAAATGAACAGGTAAGAGTAAATATGTTTTTTAATAGTATGTTTTGATATTTCCTGGCTAAAGGATAAAGTATCCAACAGAACATGAAAAAATTCTTATGTAACAGAACTCCCCTGAGTCTCAGGTGAGGTTAAGAAATTTGAATGCCGTGGAGAGTTATGGGTACTTGGCTTGTTGCTTCTATCCATCTGTACCACATAACAAGGGGGACAGTCTCTTAAAGCTGCCTGTGAGAGAGCTATGTATAAAAATCATTAATGCCTATCAAGATCTGAGCTTATACTCTACATTGCATTAAAAATATTCCACTAAATGACCACAAATCCATACTGGGTCCATAGGGCCCAACATATGAAGTCAATACAATACTGTGAGAGCAATAATGGTTTAAATCAAGGTATATTGGTTCCATTTATTTTCCACTTCATTGTTTGTACAGCTGATTATAATATAGTCTGTCTTGTTTGAGCCAAACCTATAAAATACATATACTAGGAAAGGTGTGATGCTGTAGCCTGGTATTCAATGAACAGATTTTGTTCTTAGAGCTGTTCTTCAACAAGATTATTCAGACACAGAGTTTCTCTCTGGACCTTTGCTCCATTTGCCCCACAGTCAGATTTTGCTCATGGCAGCACACCCAAATAGGTCCCCTACAACTGAGAAAGAATTGTAAATCATTTACAGAAAAAAAAATGCATAATGGGAATCTTCCTTTATAACACAAAATTAGTTTTTGAAGAATACAAATATTTCTATAAGCCAGCTGCCTTGAGTGAAGCAAATTAAATTACAAACTCTTTTTAATTTTATTTCTTTAAAATCCTTAAAATCAAGTTGCAAATTCTTACTTCTCCAGTTTACTGTTACCGTTAGAATGGGTAATACTGTCCTCTTATCAACTTCTTTCAAGATAAATAAAAATTTAAAACAAATTTTCTTTTGAATGATTTGGATTACAGATAATGAAGAGAGTAGCATAGTGTAGTTACATTACTGTGCAATACCAGTAACAAATACCAGAAACCTTCATCTTACTGCAATTTTATGTCAGAATAACTTAATGGAAGGACAAGAAAGAAGTCTGGAGAGTGTTGTTTTTAAGGGTAAAGGTTTTACAAAAGCATTAGTAGAACTAATGGCAGACATCTTGCATTAGTGTAGCTCTGATAACGTGTTGCCAAAGTCCCAGAAATACTCAGGGTCAGACATTTGTGATTAAAATTGTTATTCAAGTTCATCATCATACACAAAAAAAATCAGTGAGGAGACAAGGAAGATGCTTTTAAAGGCAGATCCCATTACAAGCTGCAGGGCTGAGAAGGTCCTGCCCACTCACATGTTGTAAAATGCAACAGGCTGTCTCTTGGGAAATGAATAATTAAAATTAAAAACTTTTCAGAGTTCACCACATCATGGAAAAAATGGTTTCAACTATATTCTTTTCAGTTCTTCAGAAGAAAAGGACTGGAAATACAGCTCATTTTTGAGACTAATCAGCTAGTGACAACAGGGTAGTTCATGTAGCTTCATATAGACTAAATGACTGTATATAATTAAGTTTTTCCTGAAGCAAATAAAACAGTCAGTATGGCAACTCTATTATTTCGTAATTAGTGGCCATTGTGATTACTATCTTAAAAAAAAAAAAAAAAAAAGCATAATTTACCAACAATTATTGTATCCGAGTGTTTTTCCTTCCTACTCTAAGGACTGAGAAACACTTTATCTCAAATATTTAACATTTATTAACATTTCCAAATGCTGAGTTTGTGATAAAAATCAGTATAATTCTGCCTTCTTCCTAAACTGCAAATAGCTATTAGAATCAACAATTTAAACCACATAACAAATTGGAGATAGAAAAGTGAAAAAGTTAAATCTTTTCCAGCTTGCAATGCAGAGCAAATAAACTGCTGAATGCTCCTTTGGAGTCAATCCTTTCTAAAAGCTCTCTGCTGAATCCGTTCAGGTTACTGAATTTGGACTTTAGCTACTCTTAGATGCCATTCGCCACAAGCTGCCAAAGTCTTTTATGTTTTTTTGGCTCATCCCACCACTTTGTTCCCTAGCTCAAAAAAAGTCACTTCTCTGAAACCTGACCAAGGTCTAGAAATAGATAATCAAATCAGTCTTTCAGAAAACTTATTCCACCTAATTGTTTTCTTCGAATAATCTTCTTCTTTTCGCTCTTCCTTGTACAACTGAATGACAGCAAATGTAGAGATCTGCCATTAGTTAATGACTGTCAAAAACCTAAAAATTGCTTAAAAGGAGTCAAAATAAGGCTGAAAGGAAACAGAACTTGAGATCTCTGTGAAATGTGGTTTCTGAATCAGGTAGTTACACTTTGAAAGAGAGCCATTAATCACTAGGAAAGGGTCTTTGTACTCTCAACAGTCCATCTCAGAGAAGTGTTTCTCAATCTTTTTAAATTTAAGGACCACTTAACCTTTCTGCAAAAAAGTCTGAGCATTTCTTTTAGTGTTGCCACAGTCCCATACATTCATTTACAATTAGTTTATTCCTGTTCATTCATTATTTTCATTTTTATAATCTGCCTTCCTTGTTTGCCAGCCTCTTTGGATTGTTAGTTTATGATTTGTTTGTATTTTTTAATAAAATATTTTGTAATCCTTGTGTATGTCATCATTTACTATCCTACTGATCATCAAAGGAAATATGGCAAATTGACTGTTAAGAAAGGAATTAATTTTGTAGAAATCAATTTTTGAATTTCAGGAAATTAATTAGAATATTTTGCAAAAACATTTAAAATTTTCTCTAGAAGACAATTTTTTGGTTTGGTTTTCCTAAAGGTTAAAAAATAAGCACATTTTATAAATTCCACTGTATACTGAAGAAAGAAAGAAGCTAATGTTAACTTGTTTGTTTGTTTTGTTGCAGTAGATTGTCCATAAACAATTTTATGAAGTTTAATTTCTGAGCAGTTAATATGCCAAACTGGAGCTCCAGATAGTTCCTAGTATTCAAAATTGCAGGTCTAAATCAACTCTATTACCTGTTGTCCAACTGTGCATGAGTAGGTATTCAATCATATAACAGCTGCTGATACCATCGAGCTTTCAAAGACAAGAAGCCAAAAGACCAGGAAAATTGTTAAAGGGACACAGCAGTCCACTGCACTGTTCAAGAATAATAGCTCAAAAGAAGACCGATGACTACTGGCAGAAGCTGTGATCATTATCTTCTAATATTACTTTCTAGATATTAATTAATAAATATTGTCTTCTAGTAATGTTTCAAATATCTTCCTGTAAACATTTGTGGTGCTTTACCCTGGTTGGCTGTCAAGTGCCTACCAAGCTGCTCTATGGTTTCCCCTTCTCAACATGACAGAGAGAGAAAAAATGACAAGGACTTGTGGGTCAAGGACATCAGTTACAATTACAGACCAAACTTGACTTAGGGAAAATAATTTATTATCAGTTAATAAAAGTAGAATAATGAGAAATTTAAGCTCATTTTGCCTCCAAACCTATTCTCTCAGACATCTGACACTTCTCATACAGCTAAGGACTTCCTTCCCAAGGAGGATGGCATAGTCAGACCAATCTGGAGGCCATTCTGTCCCCAGACAAAGCTCCCTTGTTGTGTGGGACCCTACCAGCTGGTCCAGGCCAAAATGCTAACAAAGGTGTATGTCAATACTTTAACAGTAAAGGTGATGCTGAGCTCAAATCCATGACCTCATCCTGTATCTTTTATAAGGATGGACATAACCACCAAATCTATGTCATGCCTTGGAAAAAAAGGTCTCCTAAGGTCTCTACACTCACATTTGTTTACGGGTGGTGACTGCCATGTCTATATCTACTGTAGATGGCCACACTGCCGGAGAAATTCAGTCCCATGGTGATGACAGACTGATGAGTTGTCCCCCAAATAGTTGCTGGACTGTGTCCAGCTCACCCAAAATCCTGACCCCAAATGGGGAGCTTCAACAATCTCTTCACGTAGCAAAATAGTGAAATAAAGGATAGGATTAGATTGGGTCTAAACAGTAATAAAAATAAAAAGTATGAATTATCTTGGAGATTTCAGGGAAACACTGTTGTATCAAAACACTCTGTCAAACAGTACACTGAGGTATTGCAATTATATTTCCCCAGAATGAGAAAGGAAGACTTCAGTGTCCTGTTTCATGTCTCATGGGAAAATTAACTGCAGGGTGAAATGATCTGTTCAAAGCAATTATTTTGCACTTAATCCCTAGAAATCATTTGGAGACTCAGAATAATGACTTCCAAGCCCTTTGGCATTTCGCCACAATCCATGAAAATACAGCACAACTCTGGAGAAATATACCCCCCCTCCCATTATGCAACTTCAGAATTGTTAAAATCCTTTCCAAAACCCTTCCCAGAGCAAAACCCATTTGCAGAAGTGACCTTCCAGAAGTGACAGAAATTCAGTTTGCAGACCTGAAAAGAAACTACACCCCTATATGTATAAAGCCTGTGTTTCATATCTGCAGAGTAAAAAATATTCTTCTGGCAGGGTTTCCTCACAAATAGCAGATAAATTATTACATAACTGACATCCAAGCTGAGGTTTTTGCTGGGTAATTGAAGGATTTCTTCTCCTAGAGATTAGATAATTTTTATTACATGTAGGTGGTTCAGTGCAACTCACTTTACATTCTGTACATCCCAATTGTGGCAACTTTCATTCCAATATGTATTTGACAACTAATGTAAAATGGGTTTGGTGTAGATTTTTTTCCTCAGTATCTTGAAGCAGAAAGCCAGACGTAAAAATAGTTTAGGACAGAATTATAAATGTTCATGCTACATCCAGTGAAAACTAATGAAGAATTAAGTATTCTGGAACCGATCCCAATCTTATTAAATTTTGGTGTGTTTTTATATATTGATTTAAATTGACAAGTCAAAACTGTGAAGATTTATGTTAAATATAAAACAGGAGGAAAGTTATTTGTAGTAGGAACAAGAAGGAATTATAGCTGATAAAAAATCCCCTGTTTCCCTCTTACTTCTTTAATCCATTGATTTTCTTCCAGAGAGATATGACATGCTTTTAGTTCAGCATTTCAGAAAATCACATAATTTTTTATTATAGTACGATGAAAATGTCAACCTTCCAACTACAAATTGTTAATGAATGTCAAAAATAGACATTTTTTATTAAATACAAATTTTTAAATGTTGTAATGATATGTTAAAAAAAAAATAATTCCATACTCCAATAAAATCAGACTCCAGCCAATCCCTGAAATTGACTATAACTTACTAAAAAAATTTCTGTGTCTCAAGGTAAAACAGAACAAAGACCTCAAAAACTGATCTGGAATGCACTGGATGGCAATATTAATACTAAAGTTGCTTTTAGAGCCATGAAATATTTCTCCATGCTAGTAGAAATTTTTGTGGTGTTGGGTTGAATTTGTGGCCTTTGTGAATTTAAAACACCAATGCCATTGACGCCACTGGAAGGGCTAATTTGGTTTCAAGGAAAGACTACAGCTTATATTTCTTTAAAGCTTATGCCTTATGTTTACACTAAATGAATGGTGTCAATTAACATGACATGGTATGGTGGCAATGAAGGTATTCTTCTAATAATAGTAAAATTAAAAGATTAAGTTTTCTTAATAGTTTTCAGTTTTCTTTGTCGTATTATGTAAAGGCAAGATCTGCTGCCAAAAATGTAGTCCATGAGCGCACTTGTATTCGCTTTCTGATGAATCTGCCACTGAGAAGGAAGCATCAATACCAATAACTTATAGGCTATGGACAGCTTTGCCCCTTCCCTCCAAAATAACTGCAGACTATTTCAGACACGTCGTTCACAATAATTTTCATTAAAAGCAAATAAAATAATGCTAAATTTTTGAGAGTCACATTGCCTTTGTTTTCAAGGTCACTTTTATTTGTTTTGTTTACAGAGTCAGGATGTTGTCTATCCCTTCATTTTGGGAGGATGGCATTACAGCCCTTCACCAGAGCACCGTCCTCCATGTCATGAGTGATACATCTGCAGATCTCACAAGTTAATAAATTTTGGTTTAGCAGCTCAAAATTCCCAGGCAAGGTGTGTGGAGCACAGAAGATGAAGCACAGGAAAATGTTGGCCTGCTCAGTGCAGTAAATGCAGTAAAGATTTTCTCCCTCCAGACAGCTCCACTTTGGTTCAGGGCCTCCCACAATAGGTAATGTCAAAAACGTAGTTATTTCCTTCAGGACGTGGATGTAACTGAAAGAAGATTTTCAAGATCTGAAAATTGGACAGATTATTAATGTGGCAGTTAGATAATTAACTCCTAATTGTGCACAACGTTGAAACTGTGCTTTCTATTCCATACTAGTAATACTTTTCTTCTAGGAAAACAGATTTAAATGGAAAACCTTTCAAAGAAATGACATAATCAAATAGAGTGTAAACTGACCTCAAGTGCCTATGAGACAATTTGCCTATAATTCTTAAATCTCATTGTCTCTATATGAAAAACAATTTATTTGAAGAGAAGTTGATTTAAGAGCATCTTTTATATGTGACAAATTTACCTAATCTACTGCTTTCACATTAAATATTAATTATCTGGAAAGTTCTGATTATTCATTCAAGTTGCCATTGTCAAAGAGTGAGTTTATGATATTCCCGTTGGGTTGCTTGTGTAGCTTTTTTTTTAATTTTCTCTGGTTTATTGCCTATGTTTGTGGAAAACCAGAAAACATTCATTAGCATGGGAAGTAATACCGATAACTTACTTTGAAGACATGACATATTCTACAATAGTCCCATTTTGATTCACCAATAAAGCAGCTCTATTGTAAAATTTCAGTGTGTAGAGGGGGGATTTGAAGAAAAGTTAAAATGAAGAATATTATTTTGTCTATGTCAGCATCTGCTGAAATAAAGCTGCTGCATTTTGGTCTGTACAGGGCTGAGTCAGGAATGGTATATCCTGATGTCCTTATGAAAGTTAAATAAATTTATTTCTCTCCTAGGGCTATCATGTCAAGTAATTTACAACCATGCACACACAATATTCTTTAACATAAACACTAGTAATTTTGAATAAGCCCAACATACAGCTACTGGTCAAAATATAAAATAATGCTCCAAGTGAAGTGGTAAGTTGAGCTGTAAGTAAAGAGGATGTAAATGATAATATGTAAATATATACAAGAAAAACAAAGCTTTCTGAAGTCAACAAGATTTCTATCAGGCAAATAGATTTGAAAAGTAAATTTCAAGGTCACTCATTTGGAAATCAATCATTGCCATAGCACAGACTACCTAAAAGACACTGTTCACTGACGGAAGTTTATCTTTCTGAAGTTTTCTCAGCCTCTTTCAAGGTTAAAATGCTCTCTATTATTCATCAAACACAGGAAGGATAGTCATACAGAGCACAGATATCAAGAAAGACCTATCAATAATGTTTATTTCCATCTAAGCATAAAATGTGTTTGGGGAGCACAATTAGAAGATCAATCACCAATCCATGTGTCAGGGGAAATGTTGCTGGTTTCTTGGCTTTGTTGTCCCCTTACTTCCGTTTCCCTATATTTTTGTTATGGTCAGATCACATCTAGAGCCCCATGGGTGATTACTTAATAAGAATCTCAATATAATTGGAAGTAAAATGCAGCATACAGTAGGAAAAAGACCTGTAGAAAATTTTCCTTAGCCTCCACCTTATTTTCCTTCATATTTCCAATGAAACGTGTAGTTAAAAAACTAGAAAGGTATGCTGCCTTTGAAGCAAATTGTGATTGAAGCAAATTGTGAATTGTTTCATTCAGTGTTAAAATCTTTCTAGAAAATGTCTTTTTCAGTAGGGATTCACTGAAAGAAACCTACATCTAATGTGATGGTTTTAGGTTATGCAAAGAATGCTATTGTTGCTTTAAATAGAAAGAGAAGACTGAGAAGACTGTTGGGTTCCATCCTAGCAATTCTACAGACAACATATTTTCAACAATATAGTCTAACTTTATGGCAAGAGTATAGCTTGCTATAAGACTACACAGCTAATTCAGAAAAGAAAACGTACATTGAATTGAATTTCTTTACACAGTTTTGCAATGTGAATCTAAACAGTAAGATTGATTCTTTGTTTTATTACATCAATATGCTTAAGGACTTTCTGTACAAAGAAATAGGCTAGCTCATGTCAGAAATTAAGACACAGAGCATTCAACTCCTTGGGAACGTCATGTGGTGACTATACAGATGATTCCTCAGTTCTCTGTTCCTCTCATATTTTGATGTAACTTCTTTCTTTAAAACAATGACTATTCCACTCTGATTAATTCATTTTTCCATGGATTTCAGTATCTTTAAAAGAATACTTTCTTAGTGATTTAAAAGTTGGAATGTTTTGTCCTGTTCCAATCTAAATTTTGTTACCGGATTTATCTTGTAAAACTTCTACTCCTCTGAAGATATCTGAGATTTGCATCTTATCTCTGCATGGATAGAATTTTGCTAGCCTGGTTTCCCTCAAAGCTGGATGTTACCGTGTGTGATTCATAAAATCATATCCTTTTTTTTGAAATTATCTTTTTTAAAGTTTAAACCAAAAACCAGATGTGTCTGAAAGCTCTCCTAAAGTTGAACTGAGATGACTCAAAAAGAGCCCCAGATGACTTATAGCAGTTCAACAATACTAATAGGATACAGGATACTTGACCTGTGTCTGAATTTCTCTGCTGGCATATTGAATTCATGATCACTCTTCCCTGGAGCTGGAAAAGGAACTTCCTTCTTCTATATGTTACAGGCTGATGGTCTCAGCCTATGCAGAAGAAAGAAATCAAATGGGGCTTAGCATGGTAAGATCCAGCTTTAGAAGGACAGTTAAACTGGGAGAAACTCTGGATAAATGTTGAGTGTCTACATTTTAAATATTCTTACTTTTAAAAGGATTTTCATATATGAAATAGCCATATAGAAATTTTTAGATTCCATGGAAGCAAATATAATGTTCACATATAAAGAAATTGTTAAAGCAGATGTTGTGACTAGTTTCTAAGAAATATAATGCTTTTGTTTTAATATAACTTTCATGTTTCAAACCCTTCTGAAACTTAAACTCATTACAGAAGGTTTCTTAGATTCCTTAATGATTGTATATTTAGATTTAATTAAGAGAAATTTAGAATTTGTAGGAGAAATTTCTTGCATAATATCCAAAAGCTATCTGATATTTTCATAGTGTATCTGGAAAAATTGCAGCTGCTTCCATTGTTACTTTTTAAATTACAATTTTTGGCATCAAATGCATTAATGCTGTACATGCTATCAAAGACCTATATTTTCTAGAGAGTTAAAACTTGAAAGTCAATAAATCTAATTAGAAACTTCAAGTTTCTGGAATTCTCATCAAGGCTACTTCCTATACAATAAACAATAAAAAATAAGTCAAACCAAGCTGAAATAAGAGCTTAAGAAAAAAAAAATCAGTTCAACTAGAAAGTGCTAGACCCTTCAAGTTAATAGTTATCAAAGAACTGTGACAAGAGAGTCTTTCTGATTTGGGATATATTCATACCATGAAGATATTTTGTAGGTTTGTTAAAAGTAGGTTTGTTTAACCTTTACATACAGAATGAACACAAAAGAGTTTAAATTGAGTATGTAATTTAGTTTTACTGCACATATGTAAAGTCACTGAACCCAGTCCAGATGAGGGATAATAAGGAGAATATTTTCATTCATCCTATAATAATTTATTCATTTCTCACCATCAAAAGACAGCTCAAATATACCAGTACAGATCCAGGACATAATACTACAGTGCAAATTCTTATTTTGCCTTAACACCTAAACCATTACAAATACATATTTCTTAGCATCTGTTGTGATCACAATAAGAACTCTTCTTATGAAAGTTGAAGTCCCCAAGAACTTAAAAAGTATAGAGACAACAGTATAAATTGTATGTAATTCCAAGATGCTGCAATACTTCTGAGAGGTGGCTGAACATAAGATCAGAAATAGCAGCTGTGATTTCCTGGTTCCTCTTGCTGCCTGTAATTTCTTATGTTAATCAAAAGACAGACTAAGAATTTATCATTAAATCCAAGTGTTCAGAGCTACTGTTGGCTTACTGACCTATATATGGGTGGTCTTATTTTCAATGAAAATATTTACACCCCCGTCCACCCATCTTCAGTATTTTTAAAGGTGGTACAAGCAATGCACACAAGTTTCTGAGGGCAATGTGGCTCACCAGTCTTCATTCACACTGAATCTTGTAAGGAACTAAAGCTGGCAAGCTTCTATAATTACAGGTCCAAATGTTTGTGCATCTGGGCTCTTGCACATGTGTAGGAGTGCACCAGCTGTTCCCTTCCTCTGCATAATTTTTTCTTTTCCATTTTACCTTGTGAAGTAAGGTTTCCTAAGGCAGCTAATAAAAAATATGGGATCAGATAAGCATGAACTTTATCACCTAGCTCAGAACTCAGTCTCTCAAGTGCATGTAGATTTGCCAACCACAGTGAAAAAATTAGGGTTTTTCCTTTGATCCTTCTGATCATTTAGTGAGGCAGTAAGAGAGCAAGAACAAGTGAAGAATGAGCTGGAAATCACATTCAATATGGAGTGAGTTAAACTGTTGTTATGGGCCTAGGGGATGATTAAGTAGAGACAGAAGCATGGTTAAAAGCATCTGACACAGCCAAGAACAGGAACAGAGCTGTGAAGCTGGAGAGGATAGTGATAGGTACTGGGATATTCACAAAGTGAAAGAAAAAGCCAAAAAAAATTAATGGATATGCTACTTGAAATCAATTTCTTCTAGAGGCTTGTTGTTTCATGAAGTTAAGAAATGGGGCAAAACTTTGCAATATATTCATCTGCTCAATTATGGCCTTGGTTGCTGCAGTGACCCACCACTACCTCAATGTTTGGAATAATCGCATATTCAATTACCATTCTTCCAAATATTTTAAGGAACTTAGTGGGGTTTTAAGGTTTTTTGTTGCTTTTTGTTTCAGTTTTGTTGGGGTTTTTTTTGTTTGTTTGTTATGGGGTTTTTTGTTTGTTTTTTTGTTGTTGTTCTTGTATTTGTTGAGTTTTTTGGTTGGTTGGTTGGTTTTTTCTGGGTTTTTTGGGGGGGGGATTTTTTTGTTTTGGTTTGGTTTTGTTTTTCTTGGAATTACTAGAAAATTACTTCCCCTTTTCAACAGTTACTAACTAGCAAGGCAGAGCACATGTAAGACAAACCTCAGCAGTCACACAACAGACCACCACATATCTGTCACAGGCCACAGTGCACCAAGACTCTGTGGAGGATGTCTTCTGATGTTCATCTGGGGCTGCTGCAGGTGAGTGCTGGGACAGGCAGCACAGCCTTGGGGAGAGCTGTGCAAAGTGCCCTGCAAAGATGGGCTGTGAGGAGCCTCACCTGGGTCTCACCCAGGCACTCTCAGCCCTTTGGCTTGGGAGCTCATCCCAGCTCAGTCCCTGCCCCAGATGCTCCCTGAGCCATCCAGGTGTGCCTGTGTGCAGTCCTGGCCCTGACCTGACTGCACTGGCTTCTATTCCTGCCTTCTCCTCAGATGTAGCTGATTACAAAAAATTTGTCTGGGGATGCCTAGGCTCTCACCAGCCACTGGATCTTCTCTGCTCTCCTGGTTTAGGGACAGCAGGATTCTGTCTAGATGCCAGTCTGCTGTCACCCTCAGCACCTACCTCCCTTCCCTCAGTGGAGTAACCCATCCTTGATGCTTCGTGAGGGGATCAACTAACTTGATGAAAGCATGCAAATGTGCCCCTAGAAAGCCAATAATACCCAGAAAATTAATGCAGACATATAGATTCATTGATATCTTTTCCATTTTTGACAATACAGGCTGATTTGCTCATGATAATTTAGATGCAGTTTTGAAAACAATGTAAGTAAAAGACTCAGAAGAGCATAAAGTTCAAGATACTTTATTACATTACAACATATAAGAGGAATATGTTCAGATGTTTGTCTGTGTGTTACTTACAGGGTATCTCTTTTCTCCAAGACAGGCCATAAAGTGAATGGTATTCCATAAGAACCAGCTCAACTCACTATTTAGGTAAAATCAAGTATGAAGAGGAAAGATTTCTGATGGGTTCTCAGTGTTATTGAATCTGGATTTCTACTGGACTAAGTGGAGAACAGAAAGACTCAACATAATGTTATCTCACCATGAGGTAAAAATTTTGCAGGGACATTTTCAATCTTGTTCCAGATGCACTTGAGTGATAGCCTAGAGCAAGTCCAAATCCTAAATGACTTTTCAAAGCAGAGCTGATTCCTCCAATTACACTGGGAAATGATCTGGCAGCCTATGTAAACCTTTGGGCATAGACACCATGTGCCCTGTACTGCTCCTACTAAGCAGGAAGTCATACTCTTCTAGAATAAACTTCTGAGTGTTTTTAGATGAGACAATTTTTTGCTATCATAATTAGAGCAGAAAGTGGCAAAGCAGTAACTATGAAAGTTTCACATGGTAAAATATCAGTGCTAAAACCCTTAGTTTCCTAGGAAAGGAAGCAAAGCCATACAGGTTTCCCCCCCCCCCCTCTAACTTCTCCTCTTCAGATATTTTTCTCCTATTGAAAGAGCCTTTTTTTCTCCAGATTTTCTACTGATGATTGCTCACAGCAAATTCTTACTCTTTTCTCTATGCATATAGGTTACATCCATCAGCTATGTAGTTGATTTTCCCCGTTCCATCAGCATCAATTAATTCTTACTATGCCATAATATTAAATCCTTTATAATCTAAATTGCATTCTTGAGTAAGCAGTTTGAAAAGCGTAATACATTTCAATACACATTCATTATATTTTATAGGAAAAATTTGCATAGAATACTCTTGAAAAAACATAGAGATGTATTTTCATCTTTTTTCGTATAAACAAGTATTTGCCCTGTCACCTTTTAATATTTATGCTTCATTCCCAGACTTTCATATCTGCCCATATCAGTAACACTGAAATCCTATTTTAGTCAAGACTGTGCCTGAATTTTCCTATTGTCTATTATTATGCTTGAGCTAGCTTGCCAGGTAAAACTCCCATTATCCATATACTTCCACATGCTTCCTACAACTGGTAGGAACTCTTAAGAGATGAAAGTGTAAACATTTTCATTTGTTTGTTTTATTTTCAAAGTAAACCATGAAACTCTTCAACACAATCTACTCTGCTCTTAGTTGAGTAGCCATTTAAGCACACTACAGTGAATGTCCATCCTCCCACATCTTTCAACATATTTTATTACTCCTCATCTGAATTTAGTTTGTTAGCAATTCCAAAAGAGAATCACATTTTTCTTTTTCCTGCTCTCAGACACTCACTAGAGATGACTTAAACTTTGAATCAAAATGAAAGAATTAGCAGGCCATAGTAGCACAGCAGAACAGAAAATGATAAATAACATAAGCAGTTGAAATTGTAGACAAAAATGCCAGTAAGCAGAATGCAATTATTTAGGCAAGGTGGAAAGTGTCCAGGACACTGATGCCAATATGCAAACTACTGGAAACCTTTCATAAAAGATTAAGCATAGGAGTAATTATACTTAGTATTCCTGTCATATTTTCATCTTCAAAATACAAAGTCAATGAACTATTATTAATTTTCCACAACTGCAGTGGCTCAGCGTCCGCCTCACTCGGCTAGCCCCGGGACGCTGCCGCAAACAGGTGGTCCGTGCCTGCGTTGAGAGCAGGTGTATGGCGATGGAGAAGAGCAGATGAAAGGAGGGACTCTCTTGGGGGTGAAACAGAACAGGAGTTTATTGGGCAGGGAGCCCTCACCTCACTGCCAGTGCCCCAGGAGAGACAACCAGCAGAGAGGGACAGCACCTTTTAAAGGGGGGTGGGTTTCAGGGATGGGTTACAGAAAGCACGAATAGGAATAAACCGGGGAGTGGCTGATCACATAACTGACATATACAGTAACAAACCAAAGGGGAGTGGGAGGGGGATGACTGGATCCTGCCCAATCACTCGACGCCTCTCCCCGAACTTTCCAGACTCAGGGAGAGGCCCCGGGATGATGGACAGGACCAGGGGGATACATAATACAAGATTGACAACTCAAAGGGGGAAGCCAATCACAGGGCAGTTGCTGGGGAGAGGTATGGGGGAGGGTTACATACAACAAGATGGGGTACAGAAACAAAATGGATTCCAGGGAACAAAATGGGGTACATGTAACTGAACAATACACCAAACTCATGTAGAACTTAAAAACACACCACCACACACAACTGTTCAACACAATAATTTACCAACCTGATCTATAGTATCACTTCAAACACCCACTTTTCTCCTCATTGCTGTCCTTAAAAATTGGCTAAAGGCCGAAACAAGTCAAGGAAAATCTTTGTCACAAAGCATACAAGATTTTACTTTGATCTTGGAAATTAGAGTCTTTCTTTTTCAGTAATCTGAAATTTTGGACACAAATTATGTCCTTCAGCATCAGAAAAACTCCAGATCTCAAATCTCCAGACAAACTTAACCCTTCAAATAAAAAATATTTCTTTCAAATTCTTACATAAAATGTTTCATTTAGACCTGAAATTCCATCTAAGAAGCCATGTTCTAAAGTTCCTGTTTCAGTCCCTTTTCTCCAGAATTTCTGAAATGTAGGGATGAAGAAATATTTTGGTTGTCCCCGTTGAGAGCAAAGTCTAGATGTCAAAAAACATCACTGGTGCTATTAGCAACTGTGCTGAAACTCAACTCAGCTTCAAATGCTCACAAACTGCTGTCTCTGATTACAGGGTAGTGCCAAGGGCACAAGGGACTCTCTATCAGTCCTTTTATCCCCAGTCTTCACCATCAGCAAATGTAGCTGGCTTATCCTGGATTCAGAAGCCCAGTCATGATTCAGGAAATGTGAGCAGTCAAGGGACAGTGGCTCATGAGCACACTTGGAGGCTAAAATAAAGTATAAATCCTCAGACTTTGCAAGGAATCAAAAGATTCCAGGTCAATACTGAGAAAGTTGGAAAGGCATCTTTCCAGGTCCAGCACTGAGTGTGGAGAGAATTTGCTACACTGGACCCATAAATTTATGGAGCTACTCAGAGTTGGGTGTCCTTCTCCCCCTGTCCCAGGGCTTTCTTTCCACAGACAAGCTGGACGATACATTCAAGGACTTTTGAGACACCATCATTCTCTGAGAGTAAATTTGCCTCAGAAAAATTCTGACCAACTCTAATTTTACCTGAGCTCATTTAAGTTCTGTCAATAACTAATTCACAATATCACAAGGGCAGAATCTTTCTGGGATTCCTCATTTTAAGACTTGTCCACATTCTGCACCAGACACTATTTAAGGTGGAGCTTGCAAAATGTATTATGCATGTATGCATCTTTCTTAGCTGTACAAATTGATCTCTAGAGTTTGCCATAAAATGTTCAAGTGCAAAAAGCTAAAAACATGAAAGAGTAGATGTAGAATAAGTAATATGCTTCATTAATATCATGAGAGAGAGAAGAAATAACATTAGTTTTTATTAGTTGGCTACTATTTGTACAGTTCTCTGAATATGTAACATGCTCCATATAAGCATTGAATTATTATTAATATTAGGCTGTCAAATCTGTCTGTGTTTTACTTCTCTCACTTGCTGGGTACTATGAAAATGAATACATGCCTAAGAGGATGAGCACTAGATCAATCAAATCAAATCAAATCAAATCAAATCAAATCAAATCAAATCAAATCAAATCTAATCTAATCTAATCTAATCAAGACAACACCTTTAACGAACATTGCTGAATCTCTTTTGCAGATGGCAGTAATGCTTTTGCACCTGCTGCTGTAATATTAATTGAAGCACTTCCTTCTGACTTCACATATTTTTAACTTTTTGGCAGTATGAATGAACCAACACTGACCCTACTATATATTTATTTTGATGCTATACTATTGTGCTGGTTGCATTTCTATCTATTTGCAATTTTGAATTCTTTACTGACATATTATTATTACAAGCACTAGTTTTGTTGAAAGTCGTGAGATCTTCATTCTACCACTGTGTTTAGAGTGAATATTTACTCCAATTTTGTGCTGATGTCCTGATTGTAGACTATGCTTGGCCTACTTCATATGAGCATCAGATGAAAATTAGAAGTCTGCCCTTTAAAACAGCTCCATGTATTTACAGATATTGATGTCCGGGTTAAAATTCATATAGTATATAAAATTTATATGAGTATGCATATCTATATGCATATCAGCGCAATGCTGTTAATGCACTATAATTACACTTGCAAGGTGACTTGACTAGTGTTTTGCAGAATCAAGTGAGTTTCCTTTCATAAAGTACCTGGCTAAACTAAGAATCAGAAGTGATGTCCTTTTTAGGGTACTATTTTAGTGCAGATAAATATACAAAAGAGAAAATCCAAGAGACAAATGAGAGCAAAAGACACAGAAAAATGGGGTAAAAAGACAGAAAAAAAGCCCTCCATTCCCCACCCCCCCCCCAAAAAAAAAAATCCCAAACCAAAACCAAAAACAAAACCAAAAACAACCCTTTTGAAAGATCTGGGAGACAACTCATGAAAGAAATTTGGGGTTAATGCTGACTATTTTATAATGCCTGATTTCCTTAAGTGCAGGGTAAAGCAGTGTTTCTCATGCCTCATATAAGTATGGATGGGATTGTATCAAAAATTACCTGGCTTCATCATCATCTTTTCCTCCTAACCAAAATGACTCACAGGACAACAGATTTTGACTGGCCATTCAGTTTGAAAGAATTGTACATCCTCATTCCTTTGAACTGTGACATCATCCTACAGAGTTCAGAGTGCTACAGTCATTTTTCTCTTTGGTATCATTGTAAATTATCAGAGTGGAAGGTGATATTTAGCTAAATGACCTACTGAAAAAAACTTGATTTTTCTTCACTCCCAGTACTGTATCACATGGTAGATAAGAAAGAAGGGGAACATGTATAATTGTTAAGCAAAAACATTTAGCAGTAATATTTAGGGCTGCAGTGAAACAGGAAAGCCAAAAAAAGTCTATCTGCTAAGGAAAGAAACACTCATAAACAAAAACTTATCTCTAATGACTTCCTATCAGTGTGAATCAGGATTGACACTTTGGCTCATAGTATCTGAATGAAATGTTAGCAGCAACTAAAGCCATGGAAATGGACTCACATGCCCTGTGGGTGTGAATCTACAGCCCAGCATTAATTGGGTTACTTTTACAAAGTGTGGACTTCTGTAAATAAGCCAAATTTCCAAATTAATTTGGAATTTCTTATAAGTATCAGACCAATGTATTGGAAGATTAGTTTTTGACCTCCTGCTAATGCTGTTTTAAGCTTGCTTAGGCAGGTGCAGCATCCAGGGACATATATTTGTTCATGCCCTTGTCTTTAGCCTGCCCTACAGCTTGTCAAGGACTGGCAGAAAGCATCGCTCTGGATAATGTCTGCTGTTATGCACTGGCCTCATTATAGTCTGACTTGGAAGAACCACTCAGTAGTTCATATAAATAAGATTTTTTTTTGTTAAGGCCAGTGTACTGAGAGAAACATGCCTGTCACTCATAAACTAATTCATACATATCATGTGTCATAGTAATATTTTTGTACAGATTTATTGAATTATTTTATAGTGTCTGCTGCTTTTCTAAGGCTATTTCACAGCAGAAAAGTCCAAATTGTCTGCACTCATTTCTAGATATCTTTAGCTATGTGGCTCTATATATGTGTGTTATAATTACTGAAGTATCAGTGAAACTTAAACATTTAAAAAGGAGTTCATTTGCATCTGGACCTAAAAATTAGTTTTTCATTCAGCTTTAAAATAATGAGGACTCCTGTTAAAATGAACTCCATTTGAAAACTAGACTGAAATTCCCAAACCTCCCTCTCAATGGTTAGAAGAAACCAGGGTAATTGATTTGTTCAGACTTTGCACCACATTTTTAAACCTTTAAATTAAAGAAAAATAATTGCATCCCTCAGTCCCCATCTGACCACCTGATGTAAAAAAACCCAGAATGTCTCCTGGACATGATAAACTTGACCTCTACCTGTTCCTATCTATCAAATCTCAGAATTGTTCTTGTGCTCAACGTTATCTCCTCTGGGCTCAGAGATTAAGAGCTGGCCTCAGGTGACCTACTAGAAAACTTCAGTAATGTTGCATACACATTCACTTTATTGAAGGGAAGGAATATTAGCAGTTGGTACTAATACTCTATTTAGGAGGACTGCAGTTGAGAGAATGTTGTAATGAGATTGGCGTTTTACATGAGGAATTGGTACTACTTTCCTAAAATGCACCAGTGGTCTCCAAGTTATATTTGTGCTTCAGAGATAAGCCAAATGCCATTATTCTGTCCTGCAGCAGTCTGTATTTTTAGAAAAGATGAAATAACCAACACTTGCATTTTTTACATCTGTGATATGAACCAATAACCCCATGAAATTGGATGAGCACTAACCTTCTGTGAAAAACGATTAGCCCTATGTTCTAAGATAAAAATAATAAAATATGGAAAGTTTTTGAAGGGCAAGAATTACTCCTCCTGAACTGAGAATTAGATTTCTTTGTGGAATTACTGAGAAGATTTTTTTTTCCAGAAAAGTGTGAAGCAGCAAGTAACACTATTTATTAAGATTTAATGAAATGTATGGAAAAGCTTGACTCTAAGGCACATTTCTCAAAAACAATGTGGTAGCTGGGATTTCTGTTCATGCCTTTCATCTTGATCTTTAAAACTGGTGTGAATGCATGCAAGGCAGAATATGCCAGTGCCACCATCAGGAAGACATTAGGCATAAAATAACTTAAAATTTGATGCTTTACCAGTCATATGCGTTAGTTCATTCCAAGTTTTGCTTAACTTGATATAAAACTCTTTAATTTAAAATATTTTCAATTATATTCCAGGAATAACAAATTCTATCTTTTTTAACTCAAAGAACAATATTTCCTACAGACTACATTTGAATTTTCTAAGTAGAAGATTGAAACGTATCCATAAACCACATTTCTATTTATATTTTTCAATTATTTTTGTTTTTTAATAGCATATTTTCCTGGTTTTGTCATGTGTGATTCAAAAAATCAAAACCTTTAATGTCTTGATTCTACTATTTAATCAGACTTAATTAGACCTTCTTAGAAAAACTAAAGAACATAATTACAGATAAAATTATTCAAAAGAAAAAAGGTAACATTTTCAAAAACAGCTACATGGTTTTGAAGCTGAAATTCCATGTCAGAAATTAGTGGTGAATCTGGGGATTTTTTGCATTTCATTCAATGTCAACAGAATTTAAGCAATTAAGTGTTTACATTCCTTTTGGTAGTTTTACATATGCTTTAGGAAAAAGAATAAATTACAGGAAAAGGAAGACTCATTGATCTATTTTTCATAAAGTATTTGTTAGACTGTCTGAAAACAGAAGGCTCTTGAGTAACTTAGATGTTATTAATATTTTGGAAGATATATGAAGGATGAGACAAGAAGAAACAGTAGAAAAAATAAATCTTGGAAGTAGAAATGGCATACTAAGGGGAAAAAAGAAGACTGGAAGTCCCTCTGGACATCCATAGTGTCCCATATTGGGAAAGCTGCCCTGGCAGTCTCTTGGTAGAGTGCTGGACTTTCCTAGGAGCTCTCCCCATGGCAGGTACCTTTCTATCATTTAACAGACCCAAGGCAGATGGGCCTTGCCTGGTGGAGTCCCAGAGCTTTTCCCTGTCTCACCTCTGTGAGGGAAAGATGCTTTATATGCCTCTTGTTTTGAGACAAGGTCAAACAGCCTGATAGAATTCCACTCATCCAAATCTTTATGGATGTATGTGTATGCATCTGTTTTAAACCCAAGACACTTCAGAATCCAGTTATCTCCCTCTTTCCTTCAACTGCACTGAATTCTTATCTCTACCTGAAAGCTTTTCTGATAAGTAAATTTATTTTTCCCATATATCCAATGTTACTGGTACCATGACCCTGATGAGAGTACTTGGAAACACCAATAGGTTTAAATTCTAATTAAAGAAGCTGGAAAATAGGAACAAACAAACCAACAACAAAAAAAAGCTTTGTATCCATATACAAAGCATAAAATTATCTGGGGATGGCAAAATGGAAGTGCTATGATAACAACCATCCTTTAGGAACTTATAAAGGTCATTCCCATATGACCCAGTTTGCCCTTGAGTTTCAAATCTCTTGGGCTAGAAATAGGCTAGTGAATGACTTCATGTGACCCAGGCTGAAGGAGGTGATGGATGTTTTCAAACAGAGGATACAGATACAGGGAATAGGAGAAAGTTCTTACACAGCTACACAGGTTTCATGTTTATATTGAGTACAACGATTTTATTTAATGACTAGCATCCTTTTACTCTCAAATTAAGTCAGATATTTAACTCTGAATACTTCTGGACAAAGAATCTATAAATGATCTTAAGGCAACAAAGTAAAACTGCTTATACATATAATAATGCTACCAGTAAAGACATAATGTCTAATCTTTTACTTCACAGTGTCCTTTGATTTGCTCTTTGGCCCTTCTGACTGTACAGCCTGTACAATTTCCCCACTTAGTAAGCCCACAATTGTACATAGGAGTGAAAAACTACACAGAGATATCCAAGCCAACCACACCAGACTTAGCTTGTACTCCAAAGGAAAACAGTCTGGGCTTTGCTAAATTCTCTTTATGACCATATCCACTGTTCCTCTCATTAGCTTCAATGTTATAGTACACTAATGGCACTGGAGAGTTTCTGATATCTTAATATGTGTGAACGGTCAAAGCTAGATGAATGTGATAGAACATTGACTTGGACAAAACTTTGAATTGGATATGTCTAGAACTTGTCCTTTTTGTGATCTCCTCTAGACAAGCTCTAATACTGGCTCTTAAAATGGAAAAGGTAGATTTCTTTGGAGTATAAACTTTAAAGGAGACAAAATTTAAAATGACTCTCTGCCTAGCAATAAAAAGTTTATTGAGCTCTTCCTTGAAAGAATGTCCTTGGCATAAAATCCTGGTTTGAAATAGTTCAGAGACGTCTTGGTCTATGGCAAACTTAGCTTATTTCTCCATTGTCTTCTGCTGCCTCCATGGTCAGGATACCTGATTCTTGTTCCTTTCTACATTTTTTCTTCCCCTCTCTTTTCTTCCCCTCCCCTTCTGTTTGAGCTAAATGTTCTCGGCTCTCACTGTCATCACCTTGTTTTCCCCTCTGCATCCTGCAGACTGGAAACCTCTCTCTCAGACATGCTCGTGATTCATCTCACCTTCTTCTTTGTCTTTACAGAAAGGCTGACATCAAAAGAGAAAAACCCTGAACATTCATTCCTTGGAATTATCCAAATAGTGTGCACACACTATGTTAGCACAGCCTGGGCCCTACAAGCTCTCCAGTGACTTAATGAATCAGCCAGGAGGTCTGTGCCAAGATCATGTCCTCATTCTGAAGAGGGAGAACAGCACTAGTGTTAGAGGAGAAAATGTGGAAGTCACTGTATCACATCCGCCTTACCACTTTATATATGGGCTCTTTTTCTTCAAGGCAGGATTATTGAAAGGATCACACTCAGTATATCACAAAGATGGAAGAATACTAGAAAAACAGTCATGAAAACATGTCTGCATATCCTAGAAAAGAGATAAAATTTCCCGAACAACTCTATTTCATTCACTAGATGATAAAGTATATCAACACATTTTGGATATTAAGCTAAATACTATTTGTTTAAATTAATAGTCTAAAAGCACCTGTTAACCAACAATGCTTATGATTTTACCATTCTATTTGACTTAATGGTTATGAAAATAAAACATATTTTGTTTGATGTGGATCATCTTTTATGACTTGGAAGAGATCAGTAAAATATATTTATACGATTTGATTAGCAGCAAAAGCAAAATGAAACAAACAATATTGCAGTCATTAATCAGAATCAAGTCCCTGCTGTGCTAGGCACATATCAAGCTGACATGGGAGATATTATTTATTTACCACAGAGGGAAATTCATTTCTGCATAGAAAGTTGCAGGTCTATATATAATCTAAAGCCCACATAAATCTACCAGTTTTATGTTGATTTTCCAAATAGGGTAACATATTTTTCATAAAGAAAACAAGATTACACAGGAGAAAAATTACTTTTTTTTTTCAAGTTGAATTTCTCTTTTATTGCATACAAGATTTAGAACAAGTTTATGAACCTAAGTGCCATTTATAAAGTTCAATGTGGCAATACTGACTGAAATTTTATCGTCTTATCTGTACTAAGGTTCTCAAGATGAACACAAGTCATTTTTCTGAAACCTTGATAGCTTGCTCTGAAATAAATGTGAGGAACCATTTATGAGCTAGGATATATCTTAATCCTCGTGTTTCAATGATTACACTGTGCTAGTTAAAAGGCAAAACTGTTTTAACAAACAACGAATAGCTCAGTCTCCAACACAAACAGAAGAAGAGGTCTGTAAGGCATCTCAGTTTAGATGTTTTTCTGCCATAAAAAGAATCCAATCTCTACCTTTAGACAGTAAAATCAGTCATTCTGGATCCTGCATCTTCATAAAATTCATGACTTGAAAAATGGAGGACTGAATAAGTCATTGGAGCATTTCTTGCAATGCAACATTGTAATATAACTCTTTCACACCAAGTCTAACAGCTGTGCCACAATGCAAAGTGTGATGCATAGAAATTACTTGAGTGTCATAGTTAAATTAATATTTCTACCTTCATGCATATGTAATTTGTGTTTGCATAGATACTAACATGGAAAAGATAAAAATGGTAACTTTCTGATATTTTCTATGACAAGTATCCTCAGTTCAACTGTTTCTATATTGGTCGTGAAAAGAAAGTGTTCCTGGAACAAGATCTCTCTCTCTACCTTAGATTTTGGGAAAGTTTTTGGAACTAAGAGGTAAGTAAAAAAATTCCACATTTGTTCAAGAGGAATGTTGTTTCTTTACAACATCTTGCTCTGAGAGTCAAAAGTGGGAGCTGTTTGAAGCTTTTGCGATCTGCGAAATGTTCAAAGTTTAACCTGAGATAGATATAGTAGCAGAGTGAAAATGAGGTGAGCAAGAGAAATGAGGACTATAGTTTCCATGTGACTTAGAAATTTGTCACTTCTATTTCAATGCCTTTTATGATTCATGACTACAGAATACAAGATAGCACTGCATATAGTAAAAGATTACAAACAGAAGTTCTGAGGTGGATAAACTACAAGCTATGCAAATCTTCCCCAAAAAGGTGTCAATAAAAAATTTATAACTTTGCATTTGTTTTCTATGCATGCAGAACACATACCTTTCAAATATATTGCACATGGGCATTTTTTGTTTTTTGCATTGAAAAATAATAACTCATGACTTTAACATTTTTAAATTTTGGTCTCCTCAGGAAGCAGAATGTTCTGAGTCTCTCTGAGAAGATGAGAGTGCAGATTCTAATGATATAAGATGTCCTGACTTTTTCCCTGCAGCTCTGGAAGAGATAAGATTTTAATGCCAGCAAAGAACCATTTGAACAGAAATACTATTTGAAATGAAATTTATACAATTTCTGTATCTTTTGAAAGATACTACACTGTTAATCGCATGGCCAAAAGTATTAGATTAAGGAAAGTAAACACCACAATTTAAAATTAAAATGTCATTGTACATTGTATTTTTTTTAATTAAATACAATGGTTCTACCTTTAATTCTATTCCATGTTCATAAATATTATTTTACTAAGCTTTTCTCTGAAACTGTGATGACTAGCCCATTTTTAGCATACCTACTTCACTGTTTGGTAAGGATTGCATCCAGGAACAAAATTTGTGAGAGCAGTTGTGTTTCACTTGCAGAATACTGATTTGTGTAGGTGAAATTTTAGCAAAGTAGGAAACATGATAACATAAAGTAATGAATTATCAAAGCTACAGATGATTCATATTTTCTACATCCAACATTCAATTCTTTACAAAGCATTAAATAAAATAGTATTTTTTTAGCCAGAAGTTGACAAATATTAGTAACAACACTTAAACTACTTTTTGACAATAAAGTTGATTCTAAAAACCCGCAAGAAACTAAACCATAAAAAATATTACTAGTTTCCAGTACCACACCAGAGATGCTGCTAGCAGCACATTGTAATTAAATGTTGGCCTTTGGCATTAATTTTGCATGTTATAACCAGATTTTGTAACATGGAAAAGAACTTGTTATTAAAAATTTAGATATCCTTTAAAAGAAGGAAAATAGTGATCAATTACCACCAAGTTGGTGTGGCTCCTGGATGACAAATGCATAGTAGTAAAAAACCATTGAAAGTGATACTGGATCGACAACAACTAGAGTTCAAAATCCCATGTATTCAGTAAACATAAAATAAAAAAAAATTCTATTCATCAATTTCAAATTGCTTCCTTACACCTCCGCCCTACCTACACCTAAGAAATAGAACAGTAAATACAGCAACCTTTTTCTCTCAGTACTGCAACATCTTGTATAATAAATGTTGAGGCAGTAAATCAAAGTACTATAAATGGTATGTGTGTTACAAGTACATGAATAAAAAGTGGTTTTGTAAAGCTTTTTAGTATTATTAGTATTATTGTTTTATTCCAAGTTCATGACCTCTGAACTTGCAAAAGTACTGCAGTATTACTTTATTTATAAAGTTTAAAGAAGGAAATATTTGGAGAAAAATAATGAGGTTGTAGAGTCTCTCTCACTGTCAGTGTTCATATGTGTCTAGACACAATCCTCTGCTTTGTGGTCTGGGATGACCTTGCTTGAGCGGGAAGGTTGGACCAGATGATGACTGTGGTCCTTTCCAACCCAGCCCATTTTGTGATCCTGTGATTTAGTGACACACTTTAGACAAGAAAACATGAACATCATTCAAACAAGTAGTTTTCTACTTTGTCTTCTCCTTTGCCCTCACACAGTTTCTGAAGATAAAACAATTATCAGGATATGCTCAGTATCCACCTTTCCCATCTCTTGTTAGTTGTATTTGACTGTGTGATGAAGTTCCTGCCATGGAAGGCATTGTGAGAAGACATTTCTGACGTGCAAGAAGGGCATGGCTGTAGAGTTATGGGCAAACAACCCTGGAGTTCAGCCACCCTCACACATCTCCAGCAAAGCACCAACCAGCTCTGACTCCTACCCTGTGCAGCCATCTCAGTGTGGCACAGGGAGTCAGCTTTAGCACACGTTGGCATCCCCTGCTCCAGTAGGTCTGCCCTGCTGAAGATGTGCACACATGGAGCTAGAGGATTGTTCACAAAACAGTGTTCAGCTGTTCCAGTTCAGTCTCCTTAAGATTTTATAGTTAGTGGAGACTGATAACATTTTGGGGGAATCATGTAAAGCAGGAATATAATATAGATTTTCCAAATTACATCCCACACGCTCCATCCTGCTATGGAGGAATGTGCTTCCTGTGCAGTAATTTTTCATGTAAGTAAGCCACAGTCAGTACCCTAGTCAGTTCAAGACATGCTTTCAGTTCTGGGTTGACAATGCAGTTTTGTTTTTAACAAGCCTAAAGATACTGTGAAAGCCCTTACACACTTAACAATGCACTTGCCAGCCTCTAAATATCTACAAAATGAACTCTGCTTCAGGTACTAATGCCCACAGGGAGAACCAGAAATTTGCCTTCCACAGGAAGGGTCAGTAACACTCCCTCTCCTTCAGCAAATTTTGAGTCCCAGTGTTTCCACTGTACCACTTTGTGTTAAGTAAAAAAAACCAAAAAAAACCAAAGTATTTTTTGGCTGAGATGGTTGATTGCCAATGAACCTGTCACCCCACAGGTAATATTATATTCATGCAACACAGTAAATAACAGTCTATGGCATGCACAATCTTGCCTTGAGCTGATTGGATATTCTGTGACCAACATTAGCACAAATGCCAACTTGTCTTAGTAGGACAGAACTCTACTTGTTTAATTCTGGACCCATGGCAGAAGGAGATGACCAAGTTCAAGGCCACCTAAGGAACCTGAATGTGTACAGGTCCATGGGACCTACTGGGATTTATACACAGGTCCAGAGGGAACTGGCAGAAGAAGTGGCTAAGCCATTATCCCTCATATCAGTCTCATCTTGGTGCCTAAAAACATCATGGATCAGATCTTCCTGGAAGCTATGCTAAGGCACATGGAAAATAAGGAGGTGACTGATGACAGCCAACACGGCTGCACAAAGGGAGAATTATGCCTGACAAATTCAGTGGCCTTTTCTGATGTGATTACAGAAGTGATGAATCAGGGAAGAGTGACTAATATTATATACCTGGAGTTGTGTAAGGTATTTGAGTATGTCCCAAACGATATTTTTGCTTCTAAACTGGAGACACACAGACTTGATGGACGGACCACTGGATGGTTAAGGAAGCGGCTGGATGTTCACACTCAAAGGATTGCAGCCAACATGCCCAAGTGGAGATCAGTGACAAGTGGCATTCCCCAGGGACCAGTACAGGGAAAGATGTTTTTTTTATGTATTTGTCATCGACATGGACAGTGGGACTGAGCTCACCCTTAGCAAGTTTTTATTTGACACCAAGCTGTGTGGTGCTGTTTACAACACAGGGAAGGGGTGCATCCTGAGGAACCTCGACAGGCTTGAGAGATGGGACTTTGTGAGCCTCATGAAGTTCATCAAGGCCAAGTGTCTTGATTCTGTGATTAATTCATAACTCAGATCACCTTCTCAGAGAAAAACAAGAGTTGACAGTACTATCCTTTTCTTCCATGTGGGAATGATTTAGAATTACTGAAGTTAAAAACAATGTCCTGAATTGTACAGACCAACCTACTGATTTTCTGTGCAAATTACAGAGCACCTCTGCATATGAGGGCAGTGTACCACACTTGGTCCTAAGAGGAGAACCCACATTCTGCATTAACTCCATGATTGATTGAACTAATCCTCCAGACAGGTTTCCATCATGCGTCGTCTGCCACATGGTGAGGTTTAACTCAAAGAGATATCTCGAAGGTAGGTTGTAAGTGTAATAATTTATTGAAGTGAGGCTGAAAGCAAAATAAAAAATACAGATAAAATATGATAACAGCATTATGACCTTGTAATTTATTCACTGCACATTTTAACTATTGAATTTAGAACCATTTACACTGGAAATTCTTTGGTAAATTATGACTTGGAGTGCCACACAGACAGTTACTATATGCTTTAGTCATAATTTGCATTGAAATATCTTACAGGTAATCAAAGGTTGAATGAATTTTCCTTGCTACATCTTAGGGAATTTTGTGATGTGTATTTGTCTTTTACACTGACACTGAAATAGTTGTAGTTGTAATTATTTATATCAATATATCTATGCCGAGAGTAAAGTAAAAACATAATTTGTAGAACTCTGCATAAGTAAAAAGGAGATTTATGCCAAAGAAAAGCAGTTTGTAAGTGCTTACCTATCCCATCAGCTGCTTTGTGAGCGCTTCAGAGAGTTTTCTGCTTCTCATGTATTGTCCTGGAGATGCTCATCCCTTGACATGAATTTCATTCACAGAAAATAAGCATCCAATTTAGTGTTACACTATAACACTAATATCTGGCTCTTCAAATCCCCATACAGCACGAAGCATCAGGTAAAAAGAGTATATTTCAAAAAAAGAAAGATTTCAACACTGGGATTTTGCAGTCTAATTTAGACTGTTAGAGAGCCTTGGTTAAAAAAAAAGAACAAACAAAAAAACCAACAAAACAAAACACACCAAAAACCAATATGAAGATAAGTAGGAGACTCAGAACTGGGCGCCAAATAAAACAAACAGATTTAGAAAATGGGAATGGAAGTTGCAAAATATGTATTGTGCTTTTTAACATGAAGGAAGCTTTGAATTCTAGGAGTGAGAGAAAAATACAAAGAAGGATAAAAAATAGAAAGATTAAACGTTGAAAAGTTAAATACTCCAGCTAAATAGTCTGCATGGACTGAAACGTCGAAAGATGAAAGAGAAAGAAAAAAAATATATCAATTGACAAGACTGTGAACAATGTTCCTCCTAACAATGAGAGTCTTACTATTCATTTCAATGCACTGAACTTAAAAAGAAATATAAATTGAGAGAAGTAGATAAATCTCTGTAATGAAAATGTGCTACTTTACTTTAATTAGCTATAAGCACTTTTGGTACAGTTTGATCTTAAAACAGACAAGCCATTTCAGACTTTTTACCCAATAAGCGATATTCCCAGTTATACAATGTCAATTAACAACTCACTTTCAAAAATGTGTTCATCTGTTTAGGAGTATTTTGCCAAAAGCACACATGGACAAATTAGCCTCTTAGAGATATGAGAATGGATGTTATTGTCTGGAGTCAGAGGACTACAATAATAAAGAATAATGAACCAAAGATGCCAAGTTATACATTTCAGGTATGAAGCATCATAGAAATTAATAAGAAACAAAGATTTTGTCTAGGCTGAGACCATCAGACACATATTGTAACTTCCATGACTGCATGTTATGCTTCCAATGAAGTTCAGGGACAATCGAGTAAGTGGATTGATTCACTGATTGAAAGATTTGTTTTACTAATATGCTTTTAGAAACAAAATAAACCATTCCTGAAAATCTAACTAGTGTCATGTACATTGATAAATCCTGCCTTTAATTCATCAGCTTTTATTTCTTTTTTTAAAAAAGCTTGGATAATTTTAGTACAAAGTAGGATTACGTTGAATATTAACAAAATAATTTTAATTCTTGTTAAGCAAGACGAAAATTACTTTATCTCTAGAGAAAAAATAATTAATGTATTCAGTGTTTATTCTGAGACACTTGAAAGGGAATATAGGCAACTACTATTATTCCAGTAAAAAAATCCTGTATTAATGTCTCTGTAAACAACTTGAAATTCATGTAATTACCTCTTCAGTATTTGTACCTTTCATATACATTTTGAACATTTGGGATATAAGTGAAAAACATTAACAATAGCATTATGAGCAGAAGGAAGGATAGGAGACAGTGAGATTACATAAGATGGACAATTTCAATGAACAAGGACAGCCTGCTGTTGCTGTCTCTTTGTAATAATTCTACAAATTTAATGTTTTCCATTTTCAATTCTATCATCCAGCTGTACAAAATAATCTTATATAAAATAAGATGGTATAATAATCTTACATTTATTTAATTTGCAGTTTCTTAGTTCTAATCAGTTTCAGAAAATCTCTTTTAATCTTATTTGTGAATATCTACTCTGCAGGGTATGAACATTAAAATGTTTTTAAAATAGATATCTTAAAGTCTGACAGTAGAGTTAAAGAAAGTAATATTGGTTCTGAAGAGTCATAAAAGCTTGGATTTGTGCTTCCTTCCATTTCCTTATCTAAACCCAGGATCTTTTCTGACAGATGTTGGGCTTGCTTCTCTTCTTAAAGATGTACCAGTAATGGAGATTCTGCAAAACTCTCGGTTAATTACTCCCAGTAATTAACTACTTTTACCATGAGAAATTACATTCTAAACTCCAGTAAGAAACACTTAAAATGATATCACCATAAGCTAACCAACATGGAAAATGAAGAACAGATCTTTCCCCCTTTCTTTCTGCATCTCAAGAAAACTTGCTAGATTCTTGCCAGTATTCTGTTTTCTGGAACATCTAAATTAAATTCTTAAATTTGATCACATTTTCTACACCTCAGAAAATGTCAATGATCTCTTGTGATCTTTCTCTTATTGGAATGGCTTTATTGAAATGAAGGGACTTTATATAGTAAAAAATATCCCTGCTAATGGCAAAAGCATTGAACTGGATGATCTTTACAGGTCCCTTCCAACCCAAATGGTCCTGTGCATTTATGACTCTATGATACCATGCTCTCAGAAACTTAGAACACTCCTACGCAGGGAACTAGAGTAAGTAATCAAGACCTATTGATTTTATACTGGAAAGTAAGAACCTTCCAGTAAATTTAAAGGCACATTCCTTTAACATATATTTACAAATGTTGGGTCTGTGCAGGATTTCAGCAATTCCAGTTTCTTTCAGAGTCAGTTTCACCTTAGTAAGATGATTTCCCAACCTATTCTTGATACACGACCAACACAAATCCAAAGTATAAAGTATCTCTATGATATGAAGACTTTTCAATCCCTTATGTGTATGCTGTATTTTTAAGCTAATGACATTTCTTATTCTGTAAGAATATTTTAGAAAGTCATTCCTTTGATGGCTCTAATTTTAGGCTTCCATCAAATATTGACTATCTTATATGCATGTAATGCTTTTTCTGTTCCTGGACATGAGTCACACTCCTTTTTACTTTTCACTTACTAAAATGAACTTCTTAAATTCTTTTGGTCATGTAAGATAGGTTTGCTATCTACTTAGAGATCTCCTCCTTTTTAAAGCAGTTTAAATTGTGCTTTCTTGAACATGAGTGGTTTATTTACACATGATATTCCAGGTAGAGCTTTCCTTATCTCTCTCAGAAATGCCTCAAACTCTATTTCCTGAGATTAGGATGTTCATTTTTTCACAGATACATTGTATAGTGGCCGATATGCTCTCTGTCCTGTATTAACTCAGTTATGCTTTTTATTCCTTTGTTATTTTCAACTGATAATCTTCCAATTTGAAGAGGAATTTTTTTTATTAGTCTGCAAGTGCATGACTTTGCACTTTGCACTACTGTACTTTATCCCAATACCATTGCTCCAGCTTTCAAAGTCATCCAACTCCTTTGTGTCTCCTCCAACTACCCTTTACTTTAAAAAGTCTAATAACTTTGTGTCATCAGAAAATGGTCATAAAATATTTTTGTATCTGCCAAGGTACTACATGAAGATATTAGCTCAGTCCAGTATCAAGGCTGATCTTTGAGGAACTCCCTTTAGTAGTCTTTCTTCAACCTGGTAATTTCTCTTTCAATGTAAGCAAGAGTTTTTCTTCACATGAACCAATTCTCGTCCACCTTATCTGTCTGCTTTAGAATAAGTAAATTCTGATGCAGTATCATATCAAAAACTTTCCTGAAGTAGATTAGTTCTGCTGTATCATTATTCTCTAAAACCAGGAAAAGCCAGTAGTTCACAAGAGCATAAATCTAGAAAAGATCATACACAACTTTCAAAAAAATTGTGATGCATCCTATCCCTTTATTCTTTTACACCTATAGCTTTCTTATAATTTCTAGAACATGTCTCAAAGATTTTTTTTTTTAATTACTGTAATCAGAGATATGAGCCTTCAGTTCATCATCTTCCTTTTTTCTTGAACGTATGTATCACAGTCCAGTTTTTCAGGTCATATGGAGTTGAGGCCTATTTGACAAATTCAAGTTTTGTGTATTGTGGACTGGCAATTCCCTCACTAATCCAGAAAAGCAGCTACCCTGCCTCAGAGCAATGTCTGCTGTGATGATGTCTGTCTGCTGTGCACTAAAATTTCTCACAGAGAACTATAGAAAAGAATTAATTCAGTTTTGGACTTAGATTTAGAGAATACTTAACTGTCTTTACTTCCTCTTCCATCAACAATGTATAAATTCTTCATAGTGCCTCTCTTTGTTCTGCTTTACATGTTTTCCTTTCCCCTTCAAGGTCAAATCAGTTGAAGTTTCGACTATTCCTCTTCAGCCCTTTATTTTTTAACTTCAGAACACTACTTGCTGATAAGCGTCAAGTTCTTTCCAAGATTTCTATTTAGCTTGCTATGGAAACCATTCCTAGAAGGCTAGGATGAAAATTATGAACTATTTAAACCTTGGATTTGAATAATTGCTGAGCCTCGTACGCCTGTAGTCCTTCTGACTTCAGAGAAGACCTTTTTTAATTTAACAGGTTAGAATTGGACTTTAGTCTTCTAAATTCTAGTCCCATAATCCACAGTAGCACTTTGTCAGTCAAATCCTCTTGGTCTAGCCACCAGTGTCTGCATACGCTTCCCGTGATTGAGCAAGTTTGTTCTGACAAAAATCAAGGCACCCTCTAATTTTGTGATTAGAGACCAAGGGGTACAGATGAAACTCCCTTTCTACCCCAGGTTCTTTCTTAGAAGGAAGTGATGTATATAGTGCACCATTTGAATACACATCTCCATTATAGTTTTGCATTCTTTAAAATAACCTGTATGCATGTTTTTGTTTTGGGTTTTTTTTCTCACCCCGCAACACCCTCTGGTTTCCCATCTGAAGCTATTTCAGATTTACAGGTTGAACATTTCATTCCACTGAACATTTCATTCTATACTGTTAGATACTTCTCTAGGGCAGGACAACTTGGCAGACTTAAAGTTTCACAGTTTTTTACATTATATATGTGAGATCTTCATGTTGTCCTCGGGTCCTTTTCTGTCTCTTTAAGTGGAAGGGATCTTATTCTTCCTCCCATTTAGGGTAGGCTGGCTCCTGTTGTCAAAGGAGTGACAAACAGGGTGGTTTGTCTGTTACATGAAGCTTGCTTATTTGTCTCTTATTTTCTCATTTTCCTTAATCTAAATGGAAGGTCAGTTGTCCTGCTAAAACACAATGCACTGTGTTTATGAAAAGAGCAGCAGTCGCACACAGAAACTGTAAAAATAATTTAGGCCAAAGGAGTAGCTGCAAAGGGTAGGAAGCTAAATGAGACCTCATATTGACCAAGATGAGGAAGAGGGAGTTGCATAGAGGTAAAGGATGAATTAGGGAGACCTATGCTGACATTTCTGTAAAACTATTTGCAATGGGGTTTGTAGTATATCCTTACAATTAGGAATATTGCTGTTAACTAAGATTAATTAAAATAATTAAGGTTATTGTTTTTTCCTGCTTTCTGAACTAAAGGTCTTCAGGCCCTACATGTTCTCATCTAGGTCCTGCAGAGGACTAGCAGGGACACTTGTGTGTTAGATATCAATTAAACATGCATACACAATATGCATGCATTAACATCATGTTTGATCCCAAACTGTAAGATTTCATTTGGTTGTTGCTTATTGGTGGGTCCTGCAGAGGCAAGAGAGTGACTGTTTCCATCACTAATAGAATTCATCCCTGGTCGATTTCTTTTTGGAGGAATGGTATCAACATTAATTGCTGCTTTTTTCACTGTTGAAGATGATGCATATCTGGAGGTATCTTGTAGCAGCTGAAGTAATTCCAGGTCTTGAAAGTGACACAAGGATTGGTTTAGAGAGGCCAGGCTGCATAAAACTCCAAAGTGCGTTGTGGTATAAATATCTTGCAGATATTTAGCTGGCTACTTGTAAATAAGAGTAACCATCAATTTTGGAAACAGATGGAGTTCACCTTAATGCTGCATTGGCATCAGATTAGCCATGAAGGAGTGGAGAGCTGTCTCAAATGATGGAGCTATTTGTGCACATCGAGTCGTCACATGCCACTGCTTCCACATCTGTGTGAACTTCAGCCCATGAAAATCCTCTTAATGCCTGTTAGAGAAATTTGCTCCTGTCTTTAGAAAATTTATTGATAAAATATCCATTTTGTAAAATGGGTTAAGTGGTACTTGAAGACAGGGCTTTATTTTAGATGACATTGCTAATGTGATAGTTGAAAAAAAAATTAAATAACAGAATTTAAATGTCAAGTAGGTCCTTCTGTGACATAAAAATGTGCATGCTTGACCTTTGATGGGCTTTTAAACTGCTGAGTGCTAAAAACCTGAAAACCATCTCAAGACAACTAGTTTATGTTTATTTACATTTTCAACTTCATGTTCTGAAAGAAACCTAAATAATCAAGGGATTAAAGTTATGAATATGAACACACATGCCATTAATATTCTGACATCTATATTTTCTAAATATTCTGAGCACTTAAAAAGGAAAATTTAACTGGCTTTGGGTACATTTTTACTAAAAGCTGAAAAGGTATTTGCATTCCCTTGCAAACTATTTTTCTGCAGTGTCACTTATTTTGATGAAACATAATTTAAATAAAATAAGAGAAATATTCTGTCCAGAATGTGTCATAAAACTCAAAAACAGAGGTTTTAATGGTACAATCAGAAAGGAGGAAGGAACTCAGTATTTGAGAGGAAGAGTGAGAAATTCAATTCCCTGGCTGAGGATGAGAGAGAGTTGGAGACAGAAGTAGAAGTGGCTAGGATTTAGACAGCAAGATATTATAACCAGAGATAATAAAATTGAAAATGTGCTGAAAAGAATGAATGTACAAGTAAGGGAAGATTCATACAGTCAACATAGGAAGAAGAGGTCATCAAGATATGGAATAGGGCAGCCTACATAAAACAGAACCTCATCAGAGCCTCTTGAGGACAGGCAAGCTGCATTGTCTCAGCAGTTGGTCATCGTAGGTATCCTCTGTGGGCTGCATATTTGTCTTGAAGGAGTCCATGAGAGATACAAGTGTGAATTATTTTCAGTCAATTTATTGCAAAAATAAAAGGGACTTTAGTGAATTCATTTTCATGTAGTGGCTAAACAGATCTACGGTGCCAGCAAAACCAGCCTCTGTGTACTGAACATCTAGTTAAATGTACATTTCATTAGAGAGGAGTCCAGGGACTGCTGCTGAAGAATCTATTGTATATAAACACTGAGCTAGGAAAAGACCCTCAGTAACTTGGCTCTAAAATCTGAATTCTTCACCTACTCTAAAAGAGCTATATCTAGCAGTATCTATTATTACGGTGTGTGGTTAATGTCCTGAAAAAGAAAGGCTTTTCCAGCTGTATTGGCATTGAACATTGCTAGGCAGAACTTTTTTATCTATCAGCAAATCAGTGTTCTAAAAAACAAAAAGGAGAAGGAAGAATGGGCTTCAAACAAATCACAGGTTTGTTTCCTATGGAAAACACTTTTGGTCAGGGAAAAGACCTTTTCAATTTTTCTTTTACTGTTTTGCTTCAGCATTTTTCAAACAAATGATTTTCATTGGCCTAAGAACCAAAAAAATATCATTATTCATGCAACTCTGTGTGCAGCTGTCATCAAATATCCTTTATTTGACAGTGCATATTTCCCATTAGTTATTCAGCCTATGAATACCCCAGCTTTATTCATGCAGTAATAACTCTAAGCACCAATCAACAATTCCTGGCAAAGTTTAGCTCCATTTTGCAAATGATGACCTGAAGTCAGCATAATTCATGCTTTTGTGCCCACATAGTCCTACAAAGTAACACATGACACCCAGAGAAAAACTTCAATATCATGAGAAGAACCTCACCAATATATCAGCAACAACAAAAAAAGAACTTTTTCTCTGACTTGTATGAGTTTAATGATGACCTATGACAGGCTAGAGTTGGAAAATTTGAGTCTTAGTTTTGTTAGACAGTTTTCTTAAAATTGCTTTCATTTCTTCTTCGAAAACTGACTCTTCTAGCAGAAATAAAGCAGTGTTTTAGAACTGCAGGAGTGATCACATAAATGTTCCATGTTTGAAAGGCTTAACAGTTACCAAATAACAATATCAAGAAAATACTGTACTAGACTTTTTGAAAATACAAAAATACAAAATGAAGATTCATTTTGTCTTTACATTAAAACAACACCAAAAAAAATCTTGAAATTTGTTTTAAAGTAGTGTCTATATTCAATTCCATTAGTTTCTTTATTTCAGGCTCATCACTGTTCTCTAAAATTTCATCACCCTGATGACTCATTCATATTTGATATAGAAAATTTTTACCTTACTGTGGTACCAATTCAGAAGACACAAGAAACATGGTGGAATTTTTTCCATAAACAGGCAACTTTGTTAATAATATCAATAAAAAGAAAAATATAAACAGCCTGTAGATTTAGTTATACTTTTCTTATGGGTGAATAAAAATATGCAGAAAGGCATTACCAAACGAATCTGCAATACCATCATTGTAAGAAACATAATTACTCTATAAATAGAGAACGTTTCTTTTACTCTCTCAGAACATTCAGATAGGAAATAGCAATTGAGATAACACACTTGATTTATATCAGTGAGATGAGGTAAAACCATAAATATGGTTCTATCATTATAAATAATTATTTATCTACAGTTACCACAAAGTCCATGATTTCAATATAAACTTCATGTTAATATTTTTATACAGAAGGTTCTGTACTGAATCACCTGACTCCTTTATTGGTATCAGTGACTGCTGCACACAAACTTGTTGAAAACTGCCTTTAATTGCAGACGCAACTCAATTATAATTGTATATTTACTGTGGCCACTCTTTTTGACACTTCCACGTATAGTGAAAAAGGGAAAAAACACTTTAAGACCTGAAACCTTATTCCCACTGCTTCCATTTTTAAAGGCAGAAAAACTTGCTGAAATGTACATGAAACATGTGTTGTTGATCAGAGGTTCAAATAAGGGTTCAAATCCCAGATGTTTAAGGCACCAGACACACACTATTTCAAAAGTCTAGTCACTTGAAACCATTTTGCATAATATTTTGTCCAAAACTTGCTGTGCCATCCTTTCTTCTGCAGCTACCCTTTACAGAAAACCAAAATAACTTATTTCATGTGTAAGAATGCTTGACTGTCACCTGATATTTTAACACTTGGAGGAGTTTCTTATGGTGACAGACACCTCTTTAAATCCTCTAACACTATCATACCAAACTTCAGAATAAAAGTTCAACAACTGATATCAGGAAAAAACTTCCATCAGATTCCCAAGGCTTGCATACCCATGGTGGAATTGCAATTACATGGTAGGATAGTTCACTGCATTCACAACTGCAGATTTATTTTTGTAGCTATATGAGAGATTCATACAGCTAAAAAATGCCCCAACATGTAGATAGTAAACCGGTGAAGTTCAGCTGCCTCTTAATATATATTTTAAGCTTTGACTATTACCACATCACCTTTGATATGTTTTTATTTTCAATAAAACAAAAAAAAAGTTATTTTTGGTTTCATATTTTATTATATTTTTATCAGATGACATTCCATCTCCCCACAAAATTCTGAAGAAATTAAAACTCTACTGAAGATAAATAAAAGAAAGCATTTAAAAGAAAGCTAATACTTGAAGCAATGCAGATTTATTCAATATTTCTAAAATTAGGACTCTAGGAATTTAAATAGATTTTTCACTCTCACTAGAGTATAATTTATGGTCTTTAATTAACATTCTTCCTACCACGATTTTATTATAAAGGAAAATGCAAAGGAACATCAGAAAAATTCTCACTCAGAAAAATGATGCCAACTGTCAATTACTGATTTAGAGTGAAATATTTCTAATTATTTCTAGTATTCATTAATTGGTTTTTGCACAGATAGAGGCATTTTGTACTTGGACTGCCTTCACAAAGATGGCTGAAATTATTCATTTAAATAAACACCTTATACAACAGCAAAAGTAATTTTAAATCATCAGTCCTTAAGATATTTGCTGAGGCAGATGTCTGACAGTAACTATAACTGTGATGCACAGACAAGGATAGTACTAGACTTCAAAATACCACACCCATGATTCCTCATTATTCTTTCAGCAAGAGGGAACTTCAGGACAAAATATTGAAATAAAAAAAAGCATCCAGTTCTTTCAGTGGGATGATGAAAAGGTCAAATAATTTTGAATTAATTTGTGTTACATTTTTGTTTCTATGAGCACCCAAGTTCACCTGTAGAAGGACTCTACTTTCCAGGCTACCCTGGGGAATTTGTGGAGCTGTCCCCTGAAGTTCTAACACAAAGACATTTGCTCAGTCTAATTTGCCCGACAAGACAAAGTCTGTAATAGCACATCAGACCTCAACTTAGTGCTAGACTAAATATCCAAACCAAACCACTGAGAATCATCAGGTACATGCGACAGCTGCTGACTTGGTACAAACAGCTCAACTCCATTAAATCTGAAGAAGCCACATTGCTTTATTCTAGCTCAAGAATTTGCCAGAATGTTTAATATACTTCAGTTCCTCAGAAAGAGCTAGCTGTGATAGAAGCCTTTGCTTATATAAAATAAATTGTAAAGCGATGTTATTACCTCAGTTCCAGACAACATTTATTGTATCTCTCAACCACTCCAAAGCCCACAGAAGTATCTAGTAAAATAGTTCTTTAATGTATCTCATTCTCAATTTATATACAAAAAATAAAGATGAATGCTTGCTGTCTCTTTTCCGTGAAGTATACGGCTGGATGGAAAACAAGGTTTCCATCTTAGGATAAATGTCAGAGTGCTGTCATTTGTGTTCAGTTCCTGATGGAAACAAAACAGGCTTTCAAGAGTTTTGGGAGACATGGTCAATTTCAGAGGAGCTGATACTCATGGCATGCATGAAATTTAAGTTTCTAATCTGTGCCTGAGGAACAAGGGACTTAATGCTTTATTTTCTATATCCAAAGTGAAAGCACTTAGCAACAACCTTCTCCAGGGCAATTTGTCTGTGGACTTTTGCTCAAAAAGTCTGTTCAGGGTCCAAGAAATATTTTCAGATGGACTGAAGTTAACATCAGGATAACTTTGGGGAATGCATTAGTGTGAAGGAATATGGGGTTTTACAACACTTTTTTTTAAAAAAAGAGGATTTCACCTCAAACATCCATTCTGAGCCCTGATAGTGGTAGGGTCCTAGCTGCCACCTAGTTCCAGTCTTACACAAGTGGCTTCAGGGATAGGTGATGGTGCCAGGGACCTGAGACAGAACTCTTCAGAGAACAGGGATTCCCATTTCCAATTGGAATAGCGCCTATGCCCACTGTCAAACTACGATCAGGCTCAGAACCTGAAATTATTAATGGCTAAAAGAAAAGGAACAGACTAAGTGCTACCTCCATGAGGGATTCAGGTACTGATAAAGTAAGACCCCTTATTTGCATACCATTGTCTTGAAAAGTGTGGTAACATCAAAATAAAGTTGATAAGTAATTTTGTATCACTGACTCAGCATTGCATCTGTGGGAAAAAAAAAAAAAAAAAAACAGGAAAAATATATTTGAGAAACCTGGCAAAAAGCTCACTATAGCAGATAATACTAATAGGCAACTCACAGCTCAACTTGCAATGTCCCAAGGGAGGATTTGAGAATAAAACTTACTCTGGGTTTCTCCAGAAATTTAAAGAGTTTTCCAGTTTTAAAGTAATTAAAATAGTTTTGGCAGGAATACCCAGTTGTCAATAGGTAATATGCTTTTTCCCCACAAATCATAATACATGCAAAATTTTAAAAGAAATTATGAGTCTTACTCTATACATCACTTAAAAAAGGATCTTCCATGTATATTTAAACTTTAATTATCTACATTAAAAAAAAACCAAAAACCTAAAAAACCCAAACCCAAAAAAATCCAAACTTATAAAGAATGATTATGGAAAAATCAAGATCCAGACTACTGGTGATATTTTAGTCTTTGGCTAAGGATTTGCATGAGACTTCAAATAGACATTTATTTACCTTTATGGATCTCAGTGAGAGGGCAAGAATAGGGCTTTAATGACAAAATTTAGGTGACACTCACTATCTTGCAACAGATTTACTCTTAGCTGTCTTCCACCAGGACAGAGTAGCATTTTGATCAGCCAGTAGTGGGACAAGCTCTGTGGAAAATATTTCAGCCTTATACAGGGGAACTGATTAGTTGATATTGATGCCTTAAGTTTTAGTTTTCATGTTTGCAGATTCTGTGCTGTCTAGGGATGTAGTTCTGAGCCTCATATTAAGTGGCAGTAAGCTCTCTTCACAGAGTAGGTAGACAAAACAGATCCTTTTCCTGCAGAAAACCAAGGACACCTTTCAGGCCTGAAAGCATAAACAGTGGTGGACTGAAAGGAGGAACAAGAAGGATGAGACCTCACAATCTGAAGCTGTAATTGGACAATTAAACCCCAATATGCAAATGGACCAAAACTTATAAAAGTGTGAGACCTCATGACCAGGATGCCATTTTTTTGGGTTTTTTTGTGACTATTCTTGGTCCAGCCAGGGCACAGCCTTTGTCGGGCTCCTCTCCTGCCCAGGCTGGATCCTGGAGGCCTTTCAATAAATACATACTTTATTCTCTAGCTCTGTCCAGTCTCTGTTTCAAGTCAGCCTTCCAAGGCATCAATATACTGAGTCCTTTCGATCTGTAATGTGACAGGCTGATTTTAACGCCACCATATGACAAGCAGAGCAGACACAATTTACCAAAATTACCAGATACATCTTTACTGGATCTTTTTTGTTTTGCTTAAATCTTGAAAAAAATTTGCTGTGCAACCTGACTCTTCTGCATTTCCCAAAAGGACAAATTACATTCATTTATCATCCCTCAGTCACAGGTTTCCAGGTTCCTGGAGTCACTGGGAATAAAAAGCTTCATTTAGCACCTCCTGTGGACAAGTCAGAGTGCAAAGGAAGGGAGCAAGATTCATCACCAATTTAGTCCTGGAGAGGGGATTAACTGCATTAGAGAATAAGAACTGACAACTAACTCACCAAAGAGTAGAGCACAGATCTGCTTCTACTGCTGCTACTTTACAAGTTGACCTTCACCCCAGCACTTTTCACAGCAGCAGGTTTGACAGATGAGCAATAATGAGAATCCAGATAGTGCACAGAACAGACTGATGCTTGAGCTGCACAAAGCCAGTCATCACAGATCACTTGCCTGGCAACTCTCAGAGGATGTTGCACTTTCAGTCCTTTGATCATCTTTTTTTTAAACAGAGCAAGCAGAGTGAGGCTTTCAAAAGCATAATCTGTGGCTTCACTCTTCCCTTTTTTTTCTCACTCCCCTTTCCTCACTATTGCACTTTATGAGGCAGACTGCATTTATTAAACTTTGATAAATGACAAATAATTCCTGCTGCTCAAAGAATGATCATGGAGTTGAGTTCACTTCCACAGTCATATTTATCTGTCTGTCAGATAATTTTTCACAAAAATTTCATAAGAAATTTTATACAACTGCATATATATGCACATACCATCACATTAAAGACACATACATCTCATTAGACAAAGGACATTGTTGTAATGTGAATCTAGTTTATTTTCTCACGCTGTAAAGATTTGACCCTTCTGCCAACTTTCTAGTATTTAGAGATCCACTCCATGCTTGCACATCTTGGAGAGGAAATATTCATGTTGCACATGACTGCTTTGCTTTTTTTGGCAACTTGAACATGTTCTCTTATCTTTTCCAAACAGTGGCATTTTAGTACTGGATTCATTCTATGTAGTAGTTTACATTTTGAAGCAATGTGCAAACTTTAATCCTTACAGTGTCCTCATGAGAACTGAGAGGGAACGTTATCTTTGGTTTTCAGATGAAGAAGCAAAGCTTTCATGCCTACTCGAATAGAGCTGTAGTGCCTCAATAAATTACTGTCCATTGGCTGAACTATGGTAATAATGTGAACCTCCTTGAGCCTCTCTTATAATTACTTAAATCTCAGTAAAAGAGATTTAAAACAATGTACTGTTACTTTAGATATGGCATAAGCTAAAAGTACAGAACCTGCGTGCAATTGCAGGCATGCAGCTGTCATTATGTGACCCCATGCGTGCATACTTGAGGAATGAAGTGTGAAAACAGTTTTCAACAGTAGTATCCAGCTGTCTAGCTCAACTCACTGCTGGGAAAATTTATCTTAAACTGCTGGACTTTGCACTGGAAATGCTGAACTCTGAATCCTTCATGCCCATTTTGTTGCAATAAGTTCTTGAAGAGAAATGGCAATAAAATTTTGTAGGCTTCTAGTATCTTAAGCCATTGCAGCAGTTTGAACATTTAATAGATATGAGTGATCCAGCCTTTTCCAGTACTGTAAAATAAATTATTAATAAAGGCAAAATCAGCACTAACCTCTTGATGTAGTATTTCATTGCAGAACATCTGCAGTTGTAGTATATGATTCAAGGATTGACAAAGACACAAAAGGCATGATTTCTAGTTGTCTGCAAGTAATGAGCAAAACTTTCAATAGCATAACTGAGAATTTTTCTCTACCTTTTTTTTAGTAAAGAGGAAAATAAATCCTCTCCATGAAATTATTTTATAACTTACACAGCTACCTTAAAGTAGCTGGTAAAAGGCTGGACAGTTTTATTTCTGGAAATGACAACAAAGATACAAAGTTGACCTTCTAAATAGTGATTTGTTACAAAAAGAAAAGAAAGTGACATTCTGGTCTACAGAATTTTGTATATAAAACCATATTTTTATAAACCATATTTATATAGCCTCTCGAGCCCATGGGCTTATCCATACATAATTTTCACAGTAAGGCATTACCATTCCAGCGAATATGTAATATATAAAACCAACAGAGAGTGATTAAATGAAGCAGGGTGGTATAATGACTGTATCTTACAAATATATGCTAAAACAATAAAGCAAGTACTGTGAATTGTTATGTGAAAAGAGAGTGAGAAAAAGTGCCCTGAGTACATCTGCAATTATGTTGTTTATCAGAGTATAAAGGACAGAATGAGATTTAAATTCTGACTTGCAGAGAAATATAAAATGAACTGATCTGTATTTATAAACATGCAAAACACACATAGAGGGTAGAATGCACTGCATATATTTTACAGTCTAATAAATAAAGATATAGGGGAGCCAGGCATTCTTTTGCCATAAAAGACATTGAGGATGGATGTCATAAGGCATTTGTAGAACACCATGTAAGAGGCAGAACATTTTTATACAACTGAAAATTAAATGCCATCTAAAAGGACAGGACAGCCCTACAGCAAACTGACCCTTAGACATTTGCTACCAAAACATTCCAGTTGATGAAATCAAGCCAACATTAGAGTCAGCAAAGCAGCCAGACATACAACTCACCAGAACCATATTTTTTTTCTGTTGTTTTCTTTTTGTCAAGGTTACTTTCAAGGAAATATATGCAATATAAATAGGCAACGAATAGATTATAATTTTATGAAAGAGAATCAGAGGTAAACAGAAGGGACTGTCATGGAACATACCAGCACATTAAAGGCACATGCATTAAAGTAACAGGAAAAACTGTCAAATAAATTGTATTAGGATTCAAGTGAGATTCTTAGTAGTGTTTAAAATAGTAAGAATGTTATTTTTACAGATTTTTTGCTGGTGCATTGTGATTTGCTTGGGTTTTTTTTCAGTATTAGACAGCTAAAAGATAAGATAAAATCTGAATTTACAGGAAATATATCATGCAAGACATCCACTAATTTTATGGGATCTTTTTTTTGCAAAATTAATGGATTTTTTTTAATCTAGATCAGGAATTCAGATAAATATGATAAATTTGGAGTTCACTAAGCTGCTTTGAATGGGTACATAGTGGAAATTATTGGTTCATATAGACAATATGAAGTTTTTCTTTAAAACTGCTTAGTATGAAATAACCTATTTATTGGCCTTTCAGGAGTGACCTGTACACAAAGGATTAGGAAGTATTATAAGAATAACATAACATGAAAGAGAATAAGGATGTCATAGAAAGCAGAAAGAAAATTCTTCAAGACAGTTAATGGGGAAGGAAAGAACCCAGACAACAAAATTTACAAATACATGCATTTAGTAATTTAAACTTTGTTAAATTTAAACTCTGTTAAAAGCAGAATTCATCTGTTGGAAGAGACACAAGAGGAAATCCTGTCATATTTGTCAATATCACATGTCTGCAAAAAAACCCAAAACTAAGTGTGATTCTGAAATGAATCAAACTCATGTGTAAGGTGAATCTGTGGTAGACAGATTGCAGATTTAATACCATTTGAGAGGGCACTGAGATAATTCAGAATTCTGCATATAAACTTTGGTCATCCATGAACAGACTTTGGTGCTTCTTTCATTAAATGGGCTAAAGGGGTAAATAATTTCAATACACTCGTTGGCAGATTATACACTCGTGGAACCAATTATATAAGAGAACACTAAAGATATTTATATATTCATGAGTTCAAAGGAGCATATGTTAGCTTTCCCTGTAAAGCATGGTGGGTGGATGTGAGTCAACTTCAGTCAGATGATCTGGTCAACTTTAATTCTTCCTGTGTTTACTAACACAGATTTCAAGTTTCTGACTGCATATTGCTCTTTCCACAGAGCTCCTGCTTTATTCAGGGTACACAGTAAAGAGTGGCACTGAATGAGGAATTGCAATATTAAAAATTATTTCTATCTTCAGAAGAAGATTCATTACCATGTATTATTTACAGCTCATCCTTTAAGCTTCTGCACTAAATACAAAATTGTTCACTTACACCTAGGGTTCTCTATTGTGTATTAATTCAAAGGAATATTCCACAAAGATTACTCAATTAATTTTTTATAAGACCCTATCAATAAATTTCCTGTATTTCAGAGGCTAATAAGAAAAGAAGAAAAAAAGAAACTCATATCGAGTACTTGAGAAAATGCTGGAGTTTGCATCCAGATCCCAAAATAATACTATAACAGCAAAACTTCCTGTTTTGTGGATTACACATTCCAGCTTTCTAATAAAGAAAGCAATATTCCTCTGTCTAATGACCTTAGTTATTATAAGTCTATGATTCATTCCATACCACAGTCTCTGCTCTTCTTGAATGAAGCACAACTCCTATGAAAGATTACCAAGTGATTATCTGATAAAGAGCTACAATACATATGCAAAAGGTGGTTGTACAAAAAAAAAAATTGAGCCAGAAATCTTGTTCCACCATTTCCTAACTTGATTGTTTTCTACAGAAATTCAATAATCCCAAAACATATGTATAATTTATCTGAATCTTAACTTGAGTTCAGGTAAGCATTTTTTGCTTTCTCTGTAGTTAAGGGAAAATTTCCTTCCAGAATGGTTTTATATTAGCATTATATTTAGAATTATTTTGTAACTGATGGCTACTTTCAAGTATGAGCAGATATTTGAATTCAATGTAATGACTGGGCAACACATCCAGTAGAATATACATTAAGAGTACTTTGTCATTTGCTAACACTCAGTCTCTACTGATCCTTGGAGGTCAAAACTCATTTCCATTGGGAAACTAGCAGAGGTCTGAGTATTAAAGATCACTATAGTTTTGAGCTACATAACCTTATTAGTAAAGACATCAAATTCAGATCCAGTATTTTTTCCAGATATACCCAATTAACATTAAACATGAATGATGGATTAATTGGACTGATTTATCTTTTATAAAAAAACTGTTTCTCTGTGTATAATTGGTTGTACTATACAGTTTTTTCCCCAAAACCTATGTGTTTGGTTTTCATAGAAAATGTAAGGATTTTTTTCTATGGAATGAATTAATACAGGAGATTTTATTTGGATGCCATGAGAAAATGCATCAATTAGGTAAATCTTAGATTTAGTTTTCAATTGGAGTTCATTACAAAAATATTGACAATTGCTATTGATGAATAGAGAAAAGCATAATACTGCCTTTATAGAGGAGTTCAGAGAAAAATTTTATGGAAGACACTGATAGGAATTAGTGCTTTTTTGTGAAGTTTTCACGACCCAGTAAGAGTTTGCATCATATGAATAATTTACAGAAATATTGTCCACTGAGAAATGTCATACTTTGCATGTTTTGGAACAGCTAGGAAAAGGCATTCATCCACACATTCATTACCTTCACTGAAACTGTCTGAGTGATTCTCCAACTGCCTAGATTTGTTTCATCACTAAACAGTTCAAATGCCTTCAGGATGTCTGGAAACAGTGGGATAGATGTGTAACAAAGTTTATCATGTAGAAGAAAGGGAGTTATTTTGACATGCCTGCATTCAATGAGGGCATTCCTTCTACTGAGAAAAAAGCACTTGTTCAGGTAGAATGAATTAGCTGCTATTGCAAGCACAGTAGCCCTAGGAACTTGTCTGGGGACAATCACATCGTTAAATGCAGATTTAAGTGATGTTGTGGTTTTTGGACTGGGTTGAACTTCTCATACAGGACAAAACAGAAGGAGAAACTTGTCTACTCCCATCAACTCTGTCTCTCCATTCCTTACTAGTTTACACATCACTGGTGATTTCTAGATTTCAGTTAAGATCTAGCTAAAATTTGGAAGCAAAAAAGAGGTACCTTACATTCTCTGGCTGCTACCTAGCTCTTAACCTCACCACTATATTCATCCTCATACTTCTGCACATCCTATTGTATCTTTTCTTGCCACTTCTCTCAAAACTCAAGTTACATGTACATTTTTTTAAAAGAATGATAATTTCTTTGAATTAACTTTAAGAAATCAGCCTAATAATAAGTCTACAGAGAATTCAAGAAGAAAAATAAAAATCTCAAACTGAACAATGTGTCTTTCTAACCATAAAGCCTGTTGTTCACTAACAGAACCCAAGCTTTTGGCTTTTTCAGGGAAATGTATTGTTGGTCTCATAGTCGTTACCATTTTTAAAGAGAATAAAAAGGGATCCCTTGTAAATAAATACTATGCAGCAGTGAAAAATGGAAGTGAAAAATGCATTAAATCATTTAATAAATTAAAAGAAATAAAAGGTACTATTAAAGTGAAAAACAAAATTTAAGGGATGGTAAATGCAGTTGTTGTCTCTTCATTCTGAAGAGAGGAGACCTGAAAAGCAGAAAGGAGGAATTCAAAATGCTGGAATGTAATTAAAAATTCAGTGACTCAGTCTGCAATGTTTGATGAAGATGAGAAATTGCTAAGCAAAACATTTAAAGGCTTAATAAAAGCAGTTCACTTTGAAATTTTGCAATCTTGTTACATTCTAAGAGGATAAAATAGAATGTTGATTATTCTTCCACTGAAGTCGTGCAGCTTCAGGAGGAAAATCAAATCCTAAATTACATTAGAGAAGAGCCAAAACATTTGAGAAAATTATGATTTTCATATAACAAAATCTATAAACATATAACATATAACAAAAAGTTTGGAAAACTCTGACAAAGTTGAGAATGTTATAAATTCAAAGGCAGCAGCATTCTACTGTAGTAAAACTGGTTTTATAGCTAGTGGAAGAGTATTTTCTGTGGGAAATTCAGGATTTACCCAGGTCACTACAATTTTGCAATTCGACTATCACTTGTCATTAAGTAAGCTAATACCTTTGTTGTTTGTAATGACAGTCCCTGAAATCACAGACTTAATTTAGTTTATTAGGATTGTCTTCCCCTCAGATCCCTGTATTAATAAATATATGCCTAAATACTCTTGAAATTACAGCATATGTAATTTCCTATAAGTACTTGCAAAGACTGGGATTGATTTAACATAGAAAAGCGTACATTCCTTAATTTATCTAAAGTACAAAGGAGCTGACTTCTTCCTTTACAGCAAAGGCACCTTACTGTAAAAGTCTTGGAAGTACTTTGGCCATCTGCATTACATTGTAACACTGCATTACAATCTTCTTTCAGGAACTAAAGAGGAAGAAATTGCTTGGTTTTGCTTAGCACATTGTTTTCATGCTTAGGCAATTTGATATATATGTTAAAGTTTATGTCATGAGAGGCAGTTATTTAAAATCTCATTAGAAATACTTTGATGTTTCAGCAACAAATTTAGAAGTATAGGGTTGTATCAATAAATATTCATTTTAACAGAGAAAAATAGACTTGAGATTCTTAGTGGCCCTTGCAAGTAGAAATATGGGCTAAACAGCTTATAGAAAACCATTGCTGTGTTTGCAAAAGTGATCTTTAAAGTCTCAGGACTATTTCTAGACGTCATGGTCTCATTTTGTTGACAAAAACTAACTAGGTTTCAGAGCCTTGAGCCTTCAGAGAACAAAAAACATTTCATGAAGTTGTGTTCTTCAAACAGTTTTGGCTTAGAAAAAGTCCAGGTTCAGCTGCCAAGTTGTGATGTATCATTTCCTTTAATATTTACTTTCTTGAGGAGCCAGGTGGAACTAGCTCTGCGAGGGCTCAATACTTCTGAGGGTGTCCAGCACCTCACAGAAAATGGCTTAAATAACTAGTGAGACAGGCATGGTCGAGTATGTCTTGAAAAAGCAAAAAAAACGTTTTTAATAAAAGAAGAAAATAATACAAAAACAAAGAACAAAGCTGCATGCAGTGTAGGGACAGGTCCTATACACCTGCTACAACACCTCAAGAATGCACTCAGAAGCCTCGTGCTCTCCCTTAAGTATTGGATGATTTAGGTGGGTTTTTTTGGCAAACAGCCCAATAGAGAATAGCTACTTATCTGAGGAACATGTAAACAGACCTATCAGTGTTTTTGTCTTGGGACTGGGCCAATTACTGTCAGGAGAGCAAAGAAACTTCCAGTGTTCTTCCCTTAAAAGGTTTTGGGTGAGTCTTAAACCTTTCCCTATGTGGAAACACCTGCTTGGGTGTAGAAATGCATTACTACATCAGGCTTATTTTCAGAGTTTCTACCTCTGAAACAGATTGATATCTGCTCAACACTGTTATTTACCTGATCTCTCCATGATCTCCTAAGACTTCAGTATCCTCTAACATATCTCAAATTACATTTGGCTAGGCAGATCTCCCAACAAACAGCAAAACATTCTCAAACCATGGACCCTCAGAAGTTCTCTGTGATTGTTGCATCTTTGCTCAGTCAGCTTCAGTTTACAGAGCGGGGAGAAGAGTGAGGCAAGTGATTTAGTTTCATTTGCACTGAAGTAGGTGTGAAGCAGTGTTTGAAAGCCAGCTATGGTGTAAGTATTTAAATCACAAATGGTTTGTGGTATCATGCTTTCTTTGCCCCCAGACTAGAGGTTGCATGCTAACCTAGCCAACCTATGGATTTGGCAGAGAGGTGCGTGTTACTAGCATTACATCTCAGCTCTTATTTCTGAATGTTTTTTGCAGTCCATCGCCTACACTAGGAGATGTTGCATCTCAGCCTGAGGGGACACCAAAATAAGGACACGGAGGTCTGGTCATCTGCATTGCATGAAGATTATGGAATTAAACTAAAAATTCAGAATGCATCTGATCAACAAGAATCTAGATGAGACCATGGCCTTGGGGAGACTATCACTCTTCACTGCTGCAGCTTGACATGTTTCAGCTCACAGTCTTATAACTTTATTTGTTACAATTCATGGATGCTTCTCCCTGTCCAAAATACATATATCTGGTAGTGGAGAAATAATTGTCATGCAACATCCCAAACTTTTTGTTCGTGAGTTAACCACAAAGAGACCTCTTTTGTGGTACTGTGCCTTTTCTTTTGCTAGTCCATGCATCCTCACTCAGCTGTCCAAGAGAATTCATAGATAGATACTGAAGTATTTACTTAGACTGAATTTTTACAAAATCTGCACACTACCGCATTAAGCAAAGTGCACATAAAGACTGGCACTTCCACTGACTTGCCTTCTGTTGACAGGAAGTATTGTCAGAAACTCCTGCCCCTTAGCCATGCCTCCACCTGTAACTCCAGCAAGGCTCTTCTCTTTTTTAGCCAAAAGGTGTCAAAATCATGTTCCTTTCATTTTCAGACCATGTGTTTGAAACATTGAGATTTTATTAAATTATTATGACAGCTTTAATATCTGTCTTTTGAAAATTCAGTGAAGACCTGATACGCAAACCCGATAGAATCTCACCAAAATCCAGACAGAGTGAAATAATTTTCCTCACATGTTGCAAAGAGTAATTTTTTATTTCCATGGGCTATTAAACAGTTAGGATTCATGCCTGCACAACAAAGAAGGGATCAGATAGAACACCTTGCAAAAATGCAATCTGACTTGACCCTGCACAGAATCTGCATTTTATAAATTATTTTCTAAATCCTGAAATTGTAAAACAACGCAACTTTTCCTCTTCTCACACATAACTCACCTCCTTTGGATGAGCAGCAGTACTTTCCATGGGAAAGGACTTCATAAAAGCAGGGAAGGTTTGGAATCAAAATAAGATTATGAGCATTCAGGCTGACTGTTTGCCTTGGCTTATCAGTAAGTTCTTGAGCCATCAATAGAGGATTGGTCATCAGGTTCTCAAATTAACAAGGGAAGCCTCCAGGCAAGAAACTTACAAAATTAGTTAGGTGGTAAATGCTCAGAAGCTTTGAGATCTCTAGTTCCCTACTGAAGCAGGAAAATTGGTGTCAATGTAGCTTGGAAATGACTATCAAACCTGCACCTGGTGGTCAGGTTATGAGGAAATGGGAGTTCAGAGAGGTAAGGTATCTCCCAAGGAAGTAGATTTTTATTCAGTTAAAATTATTAATTTAAATTGTGTTAAGTCAGCATTTTTCCCACAACCATCTATTCTGTCAGACAACTTAGAAACAGCAGCAAGAACAACTGAGACTGTAGTTTCAGCTTCAAGAATTTTCTCTGAGCATCTTGTTACAGCATCAAAGAAACAAATATTACAGAGCTGAAAAAACTGGTTATTTGGAAACTAATGAGTGGGAGTAGAAGTTAAACTAACACCCAAAATCTGTGGTAGTCAGATATTTTTTTTAGCCTGGAGACTTATTGATTGGCATTTTGGGGGGATGGAACTGCTGGCAGCACACTGATTTCCTTTACAGTACAGGAATTCACAGACTTTGTAGGTATAAGGCAGATAAGAGACATGAAGAAAAAAAAATGTTTTCTGATGGATGTTTTTCCACACCCCAGTTTTCACTTGCTACAATACAAAAAACAGGGTGCACAAGGTTATATGGAAATAAATGTCAGTTTAATTCACATCAAATGTGAATAGGAAGGAAAATGCCTTGCAAGAGAAAAAATTGGCATCCACATTTATAGCAAGATATTTAAGAGTACAAGACAAGGAGAGCTCTTGATCTGCAAATGTTGTACTTACAGGTGCTTTATCAAGAAGATTATTTTGCACCAAATCTCCTGTGTCAAGATGTTTATGTCCTTGACACAATTTCTTGCCATAATTGGGTATGTTTAGTCAAACAGAAAGGTGAAAGTTAAGCTACATCTTCTGAATCTGTAGTTTTTACACAGTGAAAGACCTATCTAAGAAATTTAGAAGACTCTAAGAATTGCCACTAGGTTGAAATAAAATGTTAAATACCGCTCTTTTTTGAGCCACAAAATCTTATGTGGCTGCTCTTATGAGCTGATAGTGTATTGTTGCACATCCTAAGTAAATCACAGTGGCATGGAAATCTATCTTTCTGTTTAAATGCCTTTAAACAAACCCCAAAACATATTTGAAACAAACATTAAAAAAACCCTTAGACAGTCCTCAGATGTGTGCTACAGAATTACAGCTCCACTTCAGCACAACAATCCAGTTATTTTGATACATTTTCCACTTTCTGGAGTTAAGCTGGATACAGGGAAAATTTTATGGGAAGCAAGAGAGAAAAAAAACAGGGAGCAAGAAAGAGAGATGTGTTATGTCAGAATATTTCTAAGCCACAGTTCTCTTTTCTTCTTGTATCAAGAGTTGCCATGTTAAATGCAGAATCAAAGGGTCTCTCTCAAATCAGTGTAAATATTATCACATGGAGAAATACTATAAACTGAGTTCTATAAGTCAATGACAATTTTCTCTGCAAGTCCAGATTCCCACATGTAGGACCAAATATCCATCCCTGGAAATTTTTATGTTCTATATTTCAAATATGCATCTGTGGACAGTAGGCAAATTTCCTCAGGTTTCCTTAGGAATGTTCACTCTGGAAATTCTGAAGAAAACTAAGAAAAAAGCATCATCAGTTCATTTGAACTTCCAAATATAAAGCATCCTGGGCTACATTCTATGAAAATCTCTTGACTACTATACTCTCCCCAGAAAAGAACACAGCTAATTGACAGGTTAGTCCTAAAGCCTGCATACTGGGACAGGTGTGCATTTAGCACCTGGGACAGGTGTGCATCCAGACCACTTGCAGACTACGTGTTCAAGGTACATTTATTCCACTCATTTGGGTATATCAGATTCCTTGCTGGAATGCAAATCCATAATGTTTCTGTCAGAACAATCCTTCCTTATACTGCATCTTATGGGACCCCATAGTCATCAGCTACCTTCTAACTGGCTGGGTAAAGACAGAAATATTTTGATTGGGAAAGGTTCTAGTTGAAACTTTTCAATATTTTGAGATTCAAGCAATTACTAATTATATCACTGTGTACTTTAAAACAAACAAAGTACACTGGATTCCTGAAATATTTATGCTTCAGTTAAATTCTCTTCCCTTTGGGTTTAATCGTCTTAATGTCCTTTACTACTTTTTTTTTCTCCCCTCTTCTTCTCTCCAATGAATTTGTTTTCTCTACCAGCTTTTTTTTTTTTTTTTTTTTGCTCATTCTGTTGTGCTTCTCCAAGATCAACCCCTCCTGTTTCAAGCCTTATCCTTCCTTTTCTCATTTCTCTCCCTCCCTGCAAAAAAACCTCTGTTATCTATACTATTCATACCATTGTAGGCTGAGAAATTGTTGGATCCGGAAACTGCCTTTACCATTTCTTTCATGTTGTCTTAACTTTCCTTATCTGTCCCTGGCTGTGATGGAATGAGAGAACACAGATCAGATCTGAGAAAGGGTAATGAGAAGAAGATGAATCCTGTTCAGCACAGCAGTCACTAGACACCATTGTAGATGAGTGAAGAAATTGCGGAAAAACCCATTGCTTCTTGCCTAACAAACCTATTTCCACACGAGATTTCAAGCAGGTCTCTGAGATGGCCTAATGACAGAAACAAAGGATAAAGATTCATTTAGAATATAAAATCTCTGCTATACCCACGGATAGAGCCAAAGTACTTTGGAACTCATCCTTTCATTACTGGCTTGCAATTTGGTACTTCTCCTTCAGACGCTTGAAAACTTGTTTATATTCCCAGCTACAGCCACAGTAAAAGTAATTTTGAGTCTCTCTACCAAGCTTGCCCCTGCCATTATCTCACTCCAGTTTTGTTTTGCTATTTCAGACAGCCACAATACAGTTAAAGTTATAAAATCACTGTAACCTCTTGGACCTTGAAAGAACAGATTTTGAAAATACTGACAACATGTTAGTGCACTGAAGGATCACTGAAGCAGTCTGGAGGTGCAGTAGCTCTCATTTTGGTGCAGTTCATGCAGTCTCACTTCCTGAGAGTGCAAGTACAACCCATCTCTGGGGAAAACACACTTTTGGTAATGGCACAGGAGTAAGGGAGATCCCACGAAAGTCTTTCAGATATGTAGAATGAGGAGGAAGTGAGCACATGTTAAGGTACATATTAAGATGAGTAATAAAAAAGAAAAAATATAATTTCAGAAGTGTTAAGATTTCTTGGGAAGGAAATCCAGGATTCAAGTACCAGACTTAACTTTCTTGTAGCATATGCTGTAATTTTTCCTGCAATAGACATGACCTCACAACATTAAAAGGTTCTTCCAACAAGCAAAAAAAGTAGACAAATAACGAAAAAAATGCAATGGTATAAGAATTACTATAGTTTGTTTACTCAGTAGTACAGTTTAAAAGAAAAATTGGCTAGTTTTTAGGCTGATTTGTATAAAATGCAAAAAATACATAAAGATGACAATACTTTATCATTTCAGACTGTCACTCGTAATCATTATCTTTTATAGTTCAAGGGATGCATATGGTAGTCCTGAATGTTTAGAAGAATAAACTGATAAACTGTTACAGGAAATAAATCAGTGAGGTTCCTTTTTTAACAAATTAGTTTGTCAAGTGTAAATTTGACAAATAGACCACTGTAAAGCTGTTACAATGAACTGAAAAATCAGGCACATAAAAGACACCTTTTATTTGTAGCTCAAACCCCAGCATCTGCCCAATTATCTTAAGGAGCAAATTTGAAAAGAGTAAAGCATCTCAGAATGCAGAAGCAAACTCAGTGGCTGTGTGATTCATAATGCATCTCAGCAAACTGTTGTTTGCTATACATATGTCAGGAGTTAATTTTACTGTCACTCTCAATAAACTATTTTTATATCATTTATTTTTTTTTCTGCTATCACAGATCCCAAGAATTTCAGCTAAAGATAAGGAATCTCTGCTGGGTGCACACAAAACAAAAAGACAGTGTCTGCTTCTGGTTTATGAGAAGATAGTCAAGGATGCTCTCAAGGGAAGACAAAGATGCTTTAAACAATAGCATTCAACGTGGTAGGTGGTGGGGCAGAGCACTCTGAAGCATCTTTNAATAGAAAATATCTTTCAGTCATTTAAATACAAGGTCAATAGACTTTTTTTTGGAAAGTTTTCTGTGAAGAAATCGATGGTATCACCTGTTAGACAAATTATGCAGAAATCGTCTGCCAGATTTGAACACAACCTATACATGAGAAAATAGGCACACTGTCTAGATGACAGACAGGCTTAGAGAAAGCCAGGATAATGAATTTTTTCACAGGGATGCAGAAAGAATTCAGTGAAAAAGCAGGACTGCAGAGGAAGATTATGGAAATAAAGGGACCGTCATTCATCATCCATCATTATTCCACAAGTCACATAACAAAAACCTGTGCCAATAAAATAGTGTCCAACTTTGTGACTGTCTAACTCAGGTCACCTGAGTTACTTGTAAAAATTTATCTGGCCTGAACCAAACAAATATGACTTGTAACAAGACAATGCTTGAAACATAAATATTTATTTTTAAATAAAATACAATTTCATTTATAATCATTACAAGCACAAAATGCCATCTGAAGCAAATCCAATCCCCATTAAGTTTCAAATTATTTTTATTCCCCAGCAATAGAACCTAAACAACATGTTTAAGTGAAATCTTACATTCAAGGTTAAAACACTGCAACCATAAATGATGTATGACCTGAGGTCACCTAATATAGTCCTTTCAAGTACTTCATGCATGGAATGATCTTAGAGAGCAAAGTTCATTTATAGCCTTGCCAGAGGTTTTGACAGACTTTCTCTTCTTAAAACCAAATTATAAACAGACCATTTTAATTCTCAAGGCTAAAAAATATTATTTTTTTAAAATCTAACAAATCTTAATTCTGCTGATGAATATGTGGTTGGAATTCCATTCTATTAAAGTATTTGAGTCTTAAAGTCTCCTTTTCAGAATGGGGGAAAAATAACCATTTATATATATATATATATATATGAAAATTTATATAATTATACATGCACATAACATATATGCATCTATACGTGACATGTATACATATATATGATATCCATATACAGCATAGATCTAGATACAAAAAATTTCTTATAAACTATTTATAAATGAATTTATATATATTTCTGTGATCATAGTAATGGAGCATTCTAAAATCACACTTCTTTACTAAATGTAGCGGTGTGAATTTTAGGTTTTGAATTTGTCTTTTGTATTTGTATTTGTCTGTATTTGGTATGCCCCTTTCACCCCCCTGCTCCCAATGACCCCTGTGGATTCGTCCTGATGTAACCCCTCCCCCTTCCATTCCCCATTGGGTCGGTGTTTCCCCGCCCAGGGCTGCCCTGGTAAAAAGGGGACACACGCCCAGCCGCGCTCTCTCTCTTCGTCCTCACCATGCGACCACCATGCTGAGAAGGGGTCCTGGCAGAGGTCCCTTCCACATGGCTGGAGTGAATAAACATCCTTATTAACCCAAGAGACAGCAAATGTCCTTCATCCAAGCCTGACCCACGCAGCAGCCTGCTGAGCTGACGGACCCAGCATGAGATGTTTCTGTGGTCTGGAGGGATTCACTGCTAGCCGGTAGCAGCCCCCACCACGAGAGGAAACTCTACAACTAAACAGTTTAAATATGAAGTTTTCATATATATCTACTAAGTAAATTTTAAAAGTGAGTTATTCACTGTTTACTTAAGACTATAATTTGATTCTAAGTTTGCAAAGCACTAAGAGATGCTATGAATGTGAAATCTATCTTTACCCAGTCATGCTGAACATGACCAGACACATTTAAACATGTGTAAAATTATATTTTATCACAGGAGGTACTATTTGAAAATCTATACATGACCAATCCCTGAAATTGGAGTAAGTAGTGAGAAAAGTTCTGAGAGACAAAAAGAGTCACTCTGCACACTCCGATAAATAGCGCTTGTCTGATCTTATTTGATTATAGAGCGTGTCTAATTTACACTGAAGTTTTTTAAGAGTCCTTAAACTTTTAATAGAAGTTTTTAAATATCGTTAATATCAAGGCAGTGACTGCAGTAAAAGTGGGTTAAAGGCATGACTGTCATGAGTGCAAGGCTGTGGCTCTGATGGGCCTATACATGATGGACGTTTGCACATCAGGTGTGAGAACAGAGGGAGTCAGGGCTTCCTCACTCAATGGTTATAAACAGCCCAGCACAGAGCATTTCTTTTTCACTTGTCATTATACACAGGAAAGAAAGAAAGATTGCCAAGCTTCTAGTCTAAGACTATGACTGAAAAAAATGAAAAGAATGAAACTGTGTGTCTGGTCACTACTCTGTGACTGCCGCTCCACATAGTCCACTGTGATGGTCAGTGCATATCTGCACCTCTAAAGCATTCCCAGGCCTGATTTTCCTTCCTTTTGCCACACACATTGTGATCTGCTGCTGTGGATCCCTTGGGTCCCATCACGTGCTGAATTAGTGAGCATGGAGATTTTTTTGCTGGAGCTCTGGGTGAGCTCTGCTGTCTCCATCAGCTCAACCGATGGGAAGAGCAGGATGCAGTGAGAAGGTGTCTTCTGGGAAACAGAATTTGAAGCAAGCACTTCTGTAAGGGTTAGGTTTGTATCTTGATTGGAGTCCACTTTGAGGAGGACTTACAAATCTGCTTTTGGAACTGACTTCTAAAAATTTCCATGCTTATGTTTGTCTCTTTTTTTGAATCCATATTTCTACCACCTTCACAAAGCAATTGCTAGTAATAATAGTGTAACAGAGGCAGGAAGAATAACATGAGAAAAAGTGGTGACATATTTGCTTTCATTTTTTTTTTCACTCAGCAGTGGTGAGACATCCTGTGAATTTTACAGGCCTTGCTGATATAAAAGCGGGCTTTTCTGTCAGCAAAGCCTGTAATATAGACTAAAGTAAATCTCTAAATCTCAAAAAAACCCCAAACCCTGTGAACAGTGGAAAACAGAAATGAAAGGTGCAGATGACCTTTTTTGTATCATCAGGATCCTTAGTAACCTGTGTACTTCTCTCTAGTGATGCTTTGTGCATTTCTGCATCAGCGTATGTCAGCAAAGAAAAAGATTCTATCTTTCAAAGTAATCCAAGTTTTAAATATCAAAGCCTGGGCAGTAAAGCCCTAATATCTTATGTTTTTAAAATTATTATTTCTACTCTCCACTTACATAAAATATCTATGATGATATTAGAGACAAGAAATGAAAAACAGAAGATTTATTTCATGGGGTTATTTTAGTGATGTTTAACAACAACTGATCTGCAATGGGTCTTGTGCTCCAGCATTTGTTGCAGGGTCTTTGTTGTAGGAATGAAGAGTGAAGTGTAAGAGAATGAGGTGTCAGCAGGGTAAATGTAAGTCCTTCTCTTCCTCCTCATTAGGAGCTCCTAGTCTTTATTTCGCCTCTATCATTTAAGAACTCATCACAGTTAAAAAGGGAAATTCAGATTTATTATCTTTGTCTATGAAATCTCACTAGTTCTGTTGTTTAAAGGAGAAATTTTAGTAGGCAAAGACATTGAAAACAAGCTTTATGAAAAAAAATAAAATTAAAGAACCACTAGATCAACTGTTTCTTTTAAGTGACAATTAAGTAGTTTTAACTCAGTTACAAAAAAAATCTCTACACCCTGCTCTTTTAAAATTTCTTCTTTAAAATTTAGAATTTAAAGTAATTTTAAAATCTGCAATTCATAGAAAAGTATTTTACTTTTCCTTGAGAACAACAGCTGTTTACTAAACATTATGTGTATATTCTACTACCACATTTCAAATGCTGATAAGCACACCCAATTACCACAGAATATGAGTTTCAGCATTTATTTTCCAATTCTATGAATTTATTTAATATCTAAGCATTTCTATTGTTTGCTTGATGTATAAATCATATATATCTTCAAATAAGTAACCATTTATAAATAATAAATGAATAAATATTATTTTTTAACTTAAAGTAGCAATAATTTCAGCAAAAGAACTCTTGCCTGAAGCCATTTCAGATCTGCTTAATAGTAACAAAACAAACATGAAAATGAGGAACATCTAATCTGCCCCTTATCATCTTGTGAAATAAATCCTACAAACATAAAAAGGAAGAAAAGATTCAAAAGTTGGCACAGAAATGTAAATATATTTCATACTACCCCTTCCTAGATGCAGTCTCATACAAATATAATCATTTTTGGGGAAGGTGGGAAAATTTAACTCAGCAGTATTGTCAGCAACATTTCCTAACAAGCTTCCAGTAAAGCAGTTAGAAAATGTCAAAGTTCGTATCACGTCCTCTTCCATTCCCAAATTCTGCATGTCTATTAGATGATAATAGTCTGTTTCAGACAACAATTAACAAACTGTACGTCAAGAGACAAGAAACATCTCCAGTCACCAAAGTTCTAGTTTCAAAGTATTAGTTGCAAACAATGCAGCCTTTATATTATCAATGACTACCATTTGTGATTCAATAATTCATATTGAATCACATCATCCTTAATCATGACAATTATATGCACTGTCTTTCCTAAAATGTCAGTAAGCAATTTATGTCTTTCCCAAATATAATTTAAGTTAAACAGAAATTTATGTCAGCAAAAGAGTCTCTGGGCTGTAGCACTTCAAGTATTTAATTTTTTATGATTGTAGCACTTAAAACTATTTGATTCTCAAATTCAAACAGAGATTGTCATATTTAACCAAGTTGCATCCATATGTTCCATATATTTTCTGGTTTTTAGGACACAGGAATTTAACATCCTCAGAGTTCTGGCTTCATTACACAGTCTCAAAAGTTTCAAAATCTCTTCCAGGTAACTCTGAAAAAAAGAGATAAAATTCATATTTCAAGCTTCCTAGGTAACAAATTCATAATTTAAAATAATTGCAAAAAAACCTCTGTACAGCAAGAGACAATGATTTTTGAATTGTTCCTTTACATTTCAAATAATATTCACATTTAATGTCCTGTTACTTTTTTCTAGGCATGACAGCAAAAGTGCAGTTGGCTTTGTTCAAAAAAAAAAGAAAAAAATAGAAGTAGTTCTCTCCTTTTACACCTTTTATATGCAGACAAAGAGTTTTCTGTTCCTTCTGTCAAGTGTAAAATAGTCTTGGCAAGCAGACATGCAAGTTTATACAAAAAATCCACAGATAATCTGGCAATTTAGCTGGCCTGATAGTGATGCTCTCCCTGACTGTCACTCAGCTTTGTCTTTTACACCTAATATGAGTCAGCAGCACATTTCACCACTGCCTTCCTTTCTTAATCTGCTCACACAGTCTGTTCATCTCCAATGCTATCAGCACTTATTCCTGGGTATGCACAGGAAAAAGGTAATGGCTATGTCAGCATATGTTGTTCAGCTAAACATAAAGTTGCGTTCACCACTGTAAATGTTGCTTTTACTTACTTGCTTATTACTCCACTATAGCCTGACTTTCACTCTTTGGCCATGAAATTGAAAATATGTCATCTTGAAGCCTGTGATGTACCTGAAAGGTTCCTTCTTTCTGAAAACTCTGACTTGTCTTGTTTCTTTCCATCATTCTTTTTCCTAGTCACTTCGTCAGACTCTTCTGTTGTTGTCAACTAGACGAGAGAAAAATGAAACCCCAAGAAGTGTTGGTGTTTTGTGTTGCTCTGGAACCAAAAAAGAAAAACAAGAATACAACAGGATGATATCAGAAGTTGATGCTTCCTTTTCTCTTATCCTGCTGACTCTAGAGTCATCTTATCCAAATCTTCCTAGTGGCAAGACGACCACTGTTTTTCATGCATTTAAGACAGCTTTTATTTAAGATAAAAAATGAGGATATTTCAAAACTTTAATCCCCTTCCTTATTTTGAGGAAAATGGATTTTTCCTTAAAGAAAAAAAAAAATCATTACTCTAATTTTTCTGATTTTCAAAACCAGCTATAAATTGTCCTACATTCTGAGTAATACAAGTCGCAACACTTATCACCAATATTAATTGTCTGAATTTGAAGGTGAAAAGTTGGATTGTTTAATTTTTGGGTAACTTCTCTCATAAAACTCAAATAAAACAGAAGCTGATTTTTTGTTTCAACAATTGTATATTAGCTGGATCCAGAGGTTGATATTGACAGACATGAGTTAAAATATGATTTGTCAGAATAATTTACCACCAGCTAAGAATCTCAGAAGCTCTGTCCTTAAAAATTACTATTATTGGCAAGTAAATACCTTTTGTGAGAGACAAAATCATGTCTGTTTACTGAAATGGTGATATATTATTTTTCTTTTTTACTCAGGCATACACACAGGGGCAGAATTCTGATTCACGTGTCATGAACAGAAATATAAAGAGAATTTATTCTGTTGAATCTTCACCATAAATGGTGTTGGAACCAAGAAGCAGAAGCTTCACTTTACAAATTTAAAATTGAATATGCAAGGCTAGCAGATGGAATAAGCTTTTTAATTTTAAGCTAAACATGTTTGAACCAGGAACTTAGAATACATGACAGACATTGAACTTCAAATATAAATTTTGCAGACACACATTTCATAGTGGGATCATCATTTTATGTTGTTAATGTTTGCTTTCTCCATTTAGACTGCAGCAATTGTAAACAGCTGTAACTCACATTAATGGCAAAAAAAGCAGGCACTTCCCTGACCTGCCTGAATGGTTTTGGGGGTTATCTACACAGGAAAGTTAGAGTGCCAGGCTGAGAATTTACTGCATAATAACTGTTCTACACAGCTGTTCTCCTCTAGAGTGAGCATCTTAGCTGCATCTTAAATAGGACTTTTTGTGTGTTTTTTTCCTTTCCTGTAATGCAGAGCCATCCGATTCACATTCAATGCTTCCTGAAAAATGCTAACTGTTCTTCAAGCTGGACAACAACAAAACATTAAATCATTATTAAATCATTAAAATCATCAAAATATAAAAAATTATTCCCCCTTCCACCAATTCGATTTTTTTAACTTAAAAAAATACAATATATTCTACATTATGTGATAGCTAGATTGAAATTAAGAGAATGTTTATTAGCATTTTTGCAGAGGATCTTTTTTCAGGGAATGGCAATTGCCCACTGCTCATGCACAGTCAGTACCTCAAGGGATGTTCAGGGTCAAAAATTCTTTAAACATACTCATTTTTTGCCTTCACCAGTACAGATCATTTCTACATTTGCAAACAGGTCTATGATGGAAGTATGACTACTGAATATAGACACATAATCCTGCTGACTCTACCTCAGCTATGTTGGTTATATTGAAGGATTTTATTGTTTGAAGGATGCAACTTCTAGTTCTGTACTGACTGTGTCATTTTTTCTTGTAAAAGTAAATTTAGTTATTTCAAAGCAAATACTAGTAAAATCAAATGGATAACATAACAATCTAAGTCACAAATGTATTGAAATCAGCTTCTATTGGTTTGTTAAGGACAATACACTTATGTTTGTACTTGTGAATATCGTGATGTTCAACAGGACCAAATGCAAGGTGCTGCACCTGGGTAAGGGCGTCCTCTGATATAAATACAGTTTGGGGGATGAAGGCATGGAGAGCAGACCTGCTGGAAAAGGCTCGTGGGTTCTGTTGGATTGAAAAGATGGTCACGAGCCAATGATATTCACTCACAGCCCAGAAAGCAAACCATATCCTTGGCTGCATCCAAAACCAGGAGGCCAGCAGGTCAAGGGAGGTGATCATCCCCTTCCGCTCTGCTGTTGTGAGACCCCACCTGGAGTGCTGCACCCAGCTCTGGGGTCACCAGCACAGGAAGCACATGGATCTGATGGAGCAAGTCCAAAGGAAGGTCCCAAAAATGATCTGAAGTTTGGGATACCTCTGCTATGAGGAAAAGCTGGGAAAGTTGGGATCGTTCAGGTTGGAGTAGAGAAGGTTCCAGGGAGACCTTATTGCCTTTCAGTACCTGAAGAGGGCCTACCAGAAAGATGGGGACAGACTAAAAATTCCATAGGGCCTGTTGTGGTAGCACAAGGGGTAATGGTTTCAAACTAAAAGAGTGTGGTTTGGGCTTGATATAAGGCTGAATTTTTTTTATGGAGAGGAGATGAGGTTTTCAGAGAGATGGTAGGTGCCCCATCCCTGGAAACATTCAAGGCCATGTTGGGCGGGGCTCTGAGTAACCACATCCAGTCGATGCCTGTGCTCATTGCAAGGGGTTTGAACTATATGACCTCTAAAAGTCCTTTTAAAACCAAACCACCCCCTAATTCTATGAAAGGCCAGTTGAAAATTTCCAGGATTTTCCCAGAGATATCTCTCAACGGGCAGCACCATTTAGCTATAAAAAAATCTTGCTTTTACTTTACTATTCCTTCCATCTGCCTATGGGCCAAATGCTACTATACTGGCAAGGTCTGAAATTACTCACTTCTCAAGTACACTCAGAACCTAGCAAGATTGATATCTAAATCCTGGTTTAACTTCACTCACATCAAGAAAATGACATCACTAAAAAATTGAAGATGTAAAGTAGAATCAATGTTACCTGGAATACAATAAAACTGATAACAAAAGCTAACATTTATCCTGTAACCAATGAAATAGACTGACAAATGTGGTCTATCTTGCCTAGGTAGCTGACAGAATTCTTTCTCAGTTGTGTTTTGATCATCCTGTAGAACAGCATCTGGGAACATATCTGTGTTCTAGGGACGTTGAGCAGGTTGGACTTGTTCTGCAGCTCAGCTGCTGAATCACTCTGGATGCGATGAAAAACTACATGGAGAACTGAGAATATGCTGTTTCATTTTATAATGAGGATTTTTTCCTTTCGGCACTTATAGAAACATAAGTTTAGGATGAAAGTGAAATCATCCTTGTATCCATACGTCACCTGTGATTCACTGATCAAATTTTTTTCTAAACCAAATTGTGTGTATAGATGGTATCAAATAATGGACCATAAAATCCAGAGAGATTAAGAGCATTAGCCTTGTTCCATATAATTCCTCTTGCAAGTGAACACAAAGCTTATTTGTGGATTGTAATCTAATACTCTGTTGCAGCTGTAGAGTAGGAAGAAAGTCCCACTTAGTATTTTATTAAAAATCATAGTAACACCTTCCTACAAAGAATCTTCTTGTCAAAACAGGATAGTCATGTGTTGGTACATTTTCTTCTGTACCCTTGCTTTCTGTACACTTGCTTTCCAATACCAAGAACTTGCTTTCAGGAGAAAGAGACATTCCTGAGGAAAGACTGAAAGAATTGGAAAGCTCTTTCAGTTGCAATCAAACCTCTGCAGTAATCTGTAATTTTCCTATAAAGAGGCCAATTCAGTCCATTGTTAAAAATACAGCAATTTATTTATTTGTAGACGACCCTTGGGAATCAATTGAAATTATAATGTTATTTTCAAGTGCTACATTTTCCATAGTCTGAGAATCAATTCTTTTGGAAACACACTCCCCTTGCAAATCTTTCTCTTGTCAAATAATTTCTATGTCATGTATAATAATTTCATGGATGCTGTCTTTAATGTTTCCTGTCATTGTATATATTACAGTTCTTGACTAAGTAGAAGTAATATTGTGCAAATTTAATTTTATATGCACAAGTATCGTTGCAACATTTCAATTAAAATGGAACTGATTTGCAAGTCAAACAATAGAGCATTTTCCACCAAAGAGATAAGACTCTGCTATATGCAAGCATGTTTGCAAATGTGTCTCATAATCTTGGATTGGAGTTTTAGGAACCTGCAGTCAAACCTCCTACCTACATCTGTGAACAAACACATCAGCAACTGGGGGTCTGTTCAAACCCAGCAGATGGACGGTCCTTGCATGAACAGATTGCAGGAGACGCAGTGTGGGATGCAGTGCCACCCCTCCTGAACAGCAAACTCGAGCAGTCTGAGGCAAAGCAGCCCACAATTAAGGCTCCACATCTTGTTTCTTTTCCTAGATGAAGGCAAACCCTCTCCCACCCCACCTCTACAAAGTCATTTTACTCGAGCAGAATGATTCGCATTCGCTTCCACTATGAGCAAATTGCTTCCTAATATTTCCTGGTCTGCAGGACACACTGAAACACTCACACATTGTGAATGATAAAAATATGCCTATCTGTGGGGGAAAGAGATAGTTCTTGGATCTGGTTTCTTTACAGCTGATTACTTTCTTTGGCTTGGTTGTGTAAAGACATTATTGCATTTCAGTCTGATTTGGCCGTGTTTCTCACTTTTTTGTAAAGGGTGCTGTAAACTCAGAATAAAGGTTTTTATAAGCAAAATGAAGCACTGTCTGAAGTCATTTCATCAATAAAGGCAGAAAGGCAGGTAATAATGATGTGTTCTTCCTTGCTTATGTTTGTGGGTCATTCTAGTGCTTCTTTGACTCCCTCAAAGTCTGCTCATGCAGCTTTATATAAAATTTCATGTTCTTCTGAAAATCTACCCATCGTGTCATTTTGGGTCTTGCCTCACTACTACACTCATGCTAGTGGATGCTGCATTTTATTTCACAGTTACTCACAACCCTGTTTACATGACTGCCTGCTTCACTGTGTGATCTGTCCAAACTTAATCTCAATTTAATCTTAATCTCTTGAAACATTCGTACCAAGGGGACAATCATAAGAAAAAGGACCATTAGGAAGGCATCTTTTGCTTCACAACTAAATATCTTGTACTCTGTAGATTACAAACCAATACTGGCTTCTTTCTAAGGCATTGGTGTGCTATAATGCATAATTAAGAAACCCACTTTCATTCCATAGAAAACTTACTCAAAAAAAAAACCTGCTCGAACACTGTTTCATTCTTTATAGTAGTGGACGATTAATTGAACGGACAAAATATGTTTATTTTTGATTCTTATCCTGCTTTTTGAATATTAAAATCTTGATTTATTCTGACAGCAGGATGAAGGACAAAGAAAGAAAAATGGGTTCTAAAAATCTAGTAATTCCCTCAGCACCATCATAATACCTGTATTTGGTTACTTGGATATCTATTAAAAAAGTAAAGACCACATATTTTTTTGTCTTGCACTGGAAAGAGATGGATATAAAATCCTACCACATGAAGCTGGCAGAATTTTTATGCCTTTGCTGCACAGTGTAATTACATAATTGTGTTTAATAAGGGATAAAAGCAAAGAGAATAATTCTCATAATATATGCCTATTTGTTAAAAAAAAATAAGGGATAAATTGTGATTGGAGTTTTTTTTTCCTTTTTTATTACTGTGAAGAGAGACATGCCACCAAAATTTCTGTGTGATTGGCAAGTAATTGTTGAATAATAATTAAAAATAATTCAAGACATCTTGCATCACGTAATATCAATATTTAAATGTGCACACTTCTAGAGTTCTCTCTGACCTATAACAAGTGATATTTGTACTTTCATTTTTTGCTTCTAGCTGAGGTTTAGTTTTAGGTACAATGAGAATGATAAGGAAGATAGAGATAAAAACTCACAGCCAAGTTAAATTAAAAAAAATATTATTTTGTGCAATTTCAAGTTTTCTTATGAAAATATTTCCCTTCCCTCTGCATTGCTTGGTTTCTCCTATGGCTAGACCTCTGCCTATTCAGAACAAACTTCTCCAAAAGAACTTCAGAGAAAAGTTCTGTGCAAATCTGTGAAATCTGAGTGAATAAATAAACAGAAAAACAAAGAGGATGCCAAAGGACAGAAAAATCTCATAGGAAAAATCTTTCATCATTTAATAGTGTAACATGCAAAGTCCAAAGCAGAACACAAAGAATTAATTTTTTATGTTCCTGATATAAAAGAAGAATCATAACAGTGTTCTTTAAATTTCTGGGTTTTTTTCATTGTAAAAGTCTTTCAGAATAACATTTCAGAAAAGTCCATTATAGATTTTTTTTAAACCAAGTTGATTTTCTGCTTTCAATATTAGCAGTATCCACATGGGATGTCAGTGTTCATGAAATGTGCTCATCAATCTGGTAGAGTGAAATATCTTTATATCTATTGATCCAGTTTAGAACTGGCAGAGAACAAATAATTCTTTGTCATCACCTACCAACGCTCTCACCTGGCAGAAACATTTTCTGTGAGTGCATTATTTTTGAATCATTAACTCCCAAGGAAAGGGAATTTGTCTTTACTTGTTTCCCCATGTCTAGGACAGCGTAAAACTCAGCACAGAGGTTCAAATTATAAGTAGCAACAACAATAGTACCTATAATTAATTATGCGATAAGGACATGTTTATACTTCCTGCTGTCCTCATTAATATTGCCAAAAGGTTGGTAGTTGCCTACAGTTAGTCACATGCAGCTGTTTCAATTGTAGCTATCTGAATTTTTATTCAGAAAGAGGTGGGATGCTTTGACTCCCTGAAGTGAGAAATAAACATTTTTATTTCTACTAGCCACTATAACTTTAGCCGTATATTTTCACCTGGTAATTTCTGTGGTGAAAAGAATTATTGTTTCTTTGTAAATAAACCTTATCAAGCTGAATAACATGACTGATTTTTAAACTACTTCTTGAAAGAAATTTATTCTTAAACCAAGTGTTCCTATTGTTGTAGGATGCATTGCATGTAACATAGTGTTCTATAGTAAGAGCATTAAATGTTCCATTTTATTTCCAGTTTCATTTTCACTTATTTCTGAAGAATTTGGATCAAAACAACTCCCAAGTCCCTCCACATATGCAGGTTTCATATTAACAGCATTATAAACATATTGATTGTCAGCACTGTGAAGTAGAATGACATGGTGGAAAAAATAAGCTCATAGCTGGAATGTTGCATTTTTGCCAGTTTTACAAAATTAAAGAAGGTAATAGATTTTTGTCTTGTGATTTTGAAATAGCTCAATCTCAGTAAAACAGCTCAGAATGATATTTTTGGTCCCTGTGAGAAAATAGCCTTTTAAAAAGTAGTTTATTAGTACATTCAGGATTTTTGAGACCTTCCCTGCTGTGTCATTAGACTCAGTAAAGGCACTGTATATATATTTCCACGATTGTATGAAGTTTCATGTTCCTTAATCTTCACTCCGGAAAGAGTTCCGCTTAAGTCAAAGTAATGTTGTTTTACTGGGTAAATAAACACTGTTTAAGTGCTATAGGATTGCTCTTGGTACTAGAAGAATTGTTTGCATGTAGTCCTGGTTTTCACTTGTAAACATGAACAGAGTGTTTAGTCGAGGCTTAAGATAATTTCTTCCTGCATGTTTCACATTCAAGTGAATGATTTGCTGGCATAGTCTAGGTTGTTTTCTTAATATCAATATTTGATCATATTGGGGTTCAAAATATGAAGTATGACTTCTAGATCTGACACAAGACTAATTAAACATGCTGGCAATGAAGGCACTGCAGGGGACCCTGGTGAGGAGATGCCAGCAGCTGCTTCATGCTGGACACAGCTGGTTCCAGCTGACCACACAGAACCCACTGCATCTTTCAGCCAAACTGGTGAGAAAATCTATTCAAGGGAGAGTGAAAACTGCACAGGCAGTGAGGAGTGTGCAGGAAAAAAGTGAGCAAATAGTCCCGTAAGCACAAGTTTCAAAGAAGGTGAAAGAGATACTCAGGTACTGGGACAGCCTATGGAGACTAAGGTGGAGCAGTTATTTCCCTGCAGTTCATATGGGAGTCCAAATTGGAGCAGGATCATCCTGAAGAGCTGCAGCCCATGGAGAGAACCCATGCTGGAGCAGGCAACATTTGCTCCTGTAAGGAAGAACAGTTATGGGTTGACCATAATTCCCCAATCCCCATCATCACTGTGTTGTTCAGGGCTGACAAAGTAGAGGAGTGGGGAGAGCAGTGAAGTTGTCTGGGTGAAAAAGGGGATGAGGGGAAGGTGGGTTTTCAATTTTCTCTTTGTTTCTCATGGTCCAAATCTAATTAATTAGTGATAAGTTTATTTTCAAGGCAAATTTGTTTTGTCTGTGATGGTAATTGGCAAATGATCTTCATGTCTATATCTCAATCTGCAAGATTTTTAATCACATTTCCTCCTGTTGAGGAAAGGGAGTGAGAGAGTAGCAGGGGTGGGCACCTGACATTCAACCAAGGTCAATCCACCCATGATTGGTGCTGGAACACTTACCCTTCTAGGAGAGGCTGAGAAAGTAGGACTTGCTCTGCCTGGAGGAAGGGGTGGCTCCAGGGAGCATCACCACTGTCCTCCAACACTTATAGGAAGGTCACTGAGGCTCTTTGAAGGAGTTTAAGCAATGAGAGAAGAAACCAAAGCACAGGGGATTCAGTCCAGATATAAGGCATCCCTTTTTCCCCATAGGGAGAGCCAGGCAGTGGAAGAGGTTACCCAGAGAAGTTGGCTCCTTGGAGATTTTCAAGCCCCAACCAAGTAAATCCCTGAACAAAGGAGTCTGACCTGGAAGCTGCCCAAGCTCTGATCAGGAGTCTGGACTACAGACGAAGTCTATTTAAGTTTTACAGTGATATTTCAGTAAGAAAAGACCTTCAAACTGTCCTACTTTATTAGAAAAGAAAGTTAATAAAGGATTTATCTTCTCTTTATGATTTCTCTAGTCTGTGAACATGTTCCTGTTTAAAACTATTACCCATGAAACCAAAGTACTGAACTTTCAAGTGAGTAAATTGTATTCTGCAGCTACAACTGTTTTCCATTTGCAAATTTCTTGTGCTTTACCTTAAACAGAACACTTATATCTTCAACAGACATACTCTTCAGCATCTATTACACTTAAAAGAATTCAAATTTAAATTTATTTTCCTGAGATATGGGAAGGTTTAGTTGTGAATAGGATTTTTTTCCCAACACATAGCTGCTGTTTTTCTCAATTATATAATATAAGCCACATATATCAATATCTGAAACTTTGCAACAGCTGGATATTTAAGTCCATGTGTTCTTTTATATGTCTTTGTTCTCACTGTTATTCTTTTGTAATTTGGAAAAATTACAGTTAAGGAAGAACATCCCATTTTGTCCATAATGACATCAAATATATTTTCCCATATCATTTGAATAGTCTATGTTTTTGTGTTTGGGTTTTTTTTCCCCTTATCTTTGAGGCTCTCATATTTGCTAGCTTAAAAGCAGTCTAGTGAAAGAAGGCTCAGGCAGACAGCTGAGAAGTGGAAAAACTTCTTGATATTTGGAAATATTTTGACCTAAATAATTTGGGCAATTTTAAATGTAGCAGAAAACAACTAGCCACCTTACTTTCCATGCCAAAGCATTTTAGAAGCCCAGCTGTAATAATTTCAATAGTGCTGTTGCTCTTATGTACAGTGAAATAATCACATTCCTATTAAAAATATTGAAAAAAATAAATTAGATTGTTAAAAAAAAATCTATCTTCAATTGAAATTCCAGTATCCAATCTTTGATTACGGAAAGAAATTCTAACCATGATTTTTCATGTAACTCAGAACCCTAAATTTGTCACTTGATGATATTTCAGCACCTCAGATTAGCAGAAATCCTTGGAAACCTGTTTGCATAGAGATTATAGCCATGAAGAAATTTTGATACATTGTAATGGAAATAGATTGCATCAATGTATAAATCCAGTACAAAAAGATCTGACGATCTGTATACAATTTAAAAATATCTTTACTGGAACACACTCATAGGTGAAGACATTAAACCCCTCTTCAAGAGCTGTTCATTAAACTATTGCTACACACCCTAGGGTAGAAAATGAGGTTACATTTCTTGATTTTTTTTCCCCTGAAGTGTCAAGAGCAGCTAGAGTGGACTGTTCTGCAAGGGATGGAGAGGTTAAGACACGATTCTTGAAATGGGTAATGGGGGAAACCCCTGAGGATACTTCTCACAGATTTCTCCAAGATACATTTTTACGGTTACCCAGCCCAGGTTGCAGTTTCTCCCCATCAGATCAGTTAAAGCCCAACAAAGGAGGGAAGAGGCTGTGGAGCCTGTTAGTGCACTCGTATTTCCATACACTGCTTGAGTGTTCTTCTCCCTCCATTTCCAGCCCTCCTTTTAACGTTGTTTTATTATTATATTGCTTCATCACAAAACAGTTCCAGCTGTGATATGTAGAACTTCAATGCTCAAATATATGTTCATATGTATATATATGTATAAACATACATGAGTTTTCTACAGATCTCCTATTTCATTCTGTACTATTCTGAAATTTTTCAATACTTATCTGTTCTCTGTAGAGTTTTAGTCCCAGTATTTGTACAGCTCATGGAAGAACACATGGATGTCTAGCTAATAAAGCTGTAATGCAAGTTAAGTATATATATACATATATAAATGAATACTAATATCTGAATTATTTTGTTTACACCTTTCCATTATATACTTTTCATTCCAAAATTACAAAATCTGTTGACTAAATCTTACATAGCACTGCAGTGAATGTCAAAACATGTATTATTATATCCACTGTTTTCAGATGAGATAACTGAAGCACAGGGAAGTGAAAATTATTTTCTCATTCTCTTAAGCAGTTTTAACAAATCCTGCCTTGAAGGCTGCATGTCAATAGCAACTACTTAAAGTTACTGGTATAATTCTTTGCCCAGTTATGGGAAAGACAACCAGACAACAGAGACAATTATGATAAATACAGATATATTAAAAAAACCTAATTGTCTAGGGCTCAGGGATAGTTCCCAGTTCCCAATATCTGATCTCTATATTAAGGTAAGCACTACCTTGGCTAACACACTACTCATACAATGCTTGTGAAAGTTTAACTTTTCATGTAAATGATGCAAAATAATTTTAATAGAAGAGATATTTCGACAACTCTTTGCAATGTTTTGAAAAGCAGCAGTAAAGAAGTAAAAATTCATAAAAAGAAGTTTTACAAAGGCAAAAAACAAAACAAACCCAAAAGCCTGTAAGTATAAGAACTCTGAACAAAAAAGTAGAAATGCCTCCTAATCATTTATATCTCTTATCTGGAGCAAATCAGGAGATTGCATTTATACCATGTGATGTTGCTGATACAAAGATTTGCTACGTGTAACGTGGGGCTAAAATGAAAGATTTTCCAGGTTAACAGAACATAATTCACACCCACATCTTGAAGGAATTAGCTTAAGACCTAACTAGAAATTGGCTTAATTTCATAAATTTACTCTGAAAAAGCTCACTAATCTGAGATGAATCCCAGTTCTCCATGGAAAGAGAATGTGTGGTGCATCTAACAGTTGAATAGCTAGCAAAACCACCACAAATTAAGATTTGTGTGTTCCATGTATGAAGAGCAGGGCAGAAAAGAAGTCTAGCTGGAGCAACAGTGCTGAGTTGGGTCTAAAATATGGCAAAGAGGGACAAAAATGCTGTTTTCTAAAAGAATTCTTTCCACACTAGGACCAGAAAATTCCTGGTGCCAGGTGTCGATGTGCTATACTTGACAGCCAAACTTCTGTGGCTAATAGCACAATGTCAAGTGTGAACATTCCCAAGTAGGCAGCAGAAGTGAGAGGTTATCTTTTAGTTGCTGGTGAACATAACCAAAAAACAGGAGCCCCTTTTGAAAAATACGTGTAAAGATTTTTCCATATCTAGGCTCCTGACTTTTACTGACTGGGTAAGCAAATAAAACTTATATAAGGAATATTTTTTCAACAAGTCTGTGGACACCGGTGATTTTTACTCCATCAAAAGCCGGAGTAAGCTTTCTGTCTCAGTAATTCCAAAATTAGTGCCCAAGGTTATCTCCTTATTTTGGAAATACACATTATCTACTTCAGACATCAGATCAGATTACATATTTTGTTTTCATCATTTTTCCTTTGTGATTCTGCCACAAACATTAAAAAAAAAACCAAAAAAACCACCTGAGATGTAAGGGACATAAATTCTTCATGACAGAAACCTCTAGTAGATAAAACCAATATGATAACCACAGGATTGCTACCAAAAATCCTTGTCCTATTGAGCTGGACTAAATTACTTTTGCCCTTGATGGACAGACCTGGGGAAGGTGCATAACCACAGATCTGATTCCCTTTCTGTTTTTCAGAGATCTTACTCTACTCACCTATATCCCTTTTTATTACACTATTTCACTCCCACGTTTTTCTGGTACATTTTCATGATCAGTGACTGATATTCTGATGCAGTAGCAATGCCTGTTATGCCTCAACTGCATAGCTATTGCCTCCCAACAGCAGTGAAGAAGGGTTACACACAGAATGTGCAACTCCTTTCTAATGTTACTGGGAGAGTGATCAAAATACAGATGTGTCAATGTTTGTGTGACACAAGAGGATAGGGTGGGGAAGAAGGAGAAAATACCATGCTTCCTAAGTTACAAAGCTCAATCTCAAAAATATAAGTAATTCCTTTTAGAGTGTGAAATAAGGAGTGTTTACACAGCAGTATCAAAGTTGGGAGTTTCAGCAGAATCGATTATAAATTTTGTAAAAATAGATGCCTTTTGATCCCAGCACATGTTTTTCCAGGGATTTGGAAGAGTCAGAGTGCTACTGAGCTCCCAAATTTTGGTCATCCAAAAAAAGTTTCTCTCTCTTCTCCTCCTATTGATGATTAATCAGGAGCAATTTTCCCACGTAAGGAATGGATGTGTAGAAAATGGAGCCTACACAAAGTCTATATAGGTAGCTGAGCCAGGAATAAGAAAGTTAGGTGAATCTTTAAAGACTTTCTCCAGACTTGGCCAAAAAGTGATATTACTACTGTAAAGGCCAACAGAACTGCTGACTGTGTCAGCAAGAATGTAAGCTACTCAGCTGATGCTAGAGAAAGGAGACACTCAAGCAATTAAATCCTATTATCTATTACATTAATTTATTAGGTGGCAATCTACCAATCAAATGTCATGCTGCCATGCCAGACTTCAGCTGCTGGGATGTTAACAGAATACAGCTTGCTGAATCCTGCTGTATTTCAGATCCTCTGGCAATTTAGAGATCAGAGCATCAAGTGGAGGCTGAATGTGGCTTAGAGCCAACAGGTAATTTATGAAGCAAGTGTGTAATAGCAGAAGCTCATCAAGGATGTAGAGAGCTAGTGCCTATGGTCCTAATTTCTTTTTATGTTATTACAATGGATGAAATGTTTAAGGTACACATTGTGGAGAACAAGACTCTCTGGGCTGATTCTCTGTAACAAATGAACCTCAGAGAGCAGCATCAGAAGGTTCTCTCCTGTAATATTCTTCAGCACCAGCTCTTTTTGGAATGTTTATTGTTACAAAAAATTCAAAGGAAAATTACTTTCTCTCTTAAAATGAACCATTCAGAGCACTTTTTGCTTAGGTAAAGATTTTTAAATTTTTTTTGTGCAGATAGAGCAAAATGCAGAATATTTTTTTCCTTTAAAAAAGTGATGATGAAAAATATTTAACTTCTTTGAAATTTATTGAAAAGATAAGGATTAAGGAAAAGATTAGAATGTATTTCTCAATATGTTTTATGAATGGCTAATTCAAAAAAAAAAACAATTCCTGGCAAGCAGTGCACTTTTAGTTTAGTCACTTCAACAAAAGGTACACCCTACAAGAAACAAGTAGTAAACTGAAACAAATAAAATCTGTTGAAACAGTTGAAAACAAATTTATTATTTCATAGAGAAATTCACTCAGATCATGGCATTTCACGAGATACACTGAGTGTGGGGTTGTGTTTTTTGCTACTTCTACTATTGTAAAATAATTTTTATCTTAAATGAATAAAATTAGCATTCTAATAATTCATAGTTCTGTATTGATTTATCGTATGTCAATTATATAGTTACCATTAATCTTTTTTTTAAATTTTAATAGTAGCTTAAATATCAGTAGCTACATTAAAATGAATAGCCCTATTAATAGCATTGACAGCTATCTAAAATTAGGTCAATTGTAGCATGTGTGTAAGTTTGTGCCTCTTCTATTGTATTTTCATTATGTATTTTAAAAATGTCTGTTAATATAGAACTTAAAGATCTGGTACAGGTCATCAGTTGCTACAGTTTTATACAGATTAATAAAGGCATGGTCTGTAGAGCTAAAAGTGCAACAATACTGCAAAGGATCTAAATGTTTGAATATTTAATGGCAAATGCATGGAAGAGACAGAGATGCGCAATTTTTAACACATCTTTTTAAGCAAATATTACTAAACCAACTTTTCTTGATGCAGCCTTGTTTCAGTACTTAAATCCTGAAACTGAAAAAAAAAAAAAGAAAGGAAAATGCATGTCTATAGGACTCACAAAAAATTGATAAATACCCAAAAAGGCACATAAGACAATATAAGAAATGCTTGTTTCGGCATTCTTAGAGTTGCCATTATTTTTCTACAACCTCTGTTTTCCTTTCACATTGTAATTTTTTTCCCCTCTTGTTTATATACTTTGTAATATAACAGTTTATTTCCCCAAAAGATTTCAGTTTAACTAGACAATAAAATCTTAAATATTTGTTTAGGTATTTTTTTCAGCACAGAGGAGACACAGTGATACCACCGAACTGTGGTAGTTAATGGAAGTAAATGCTGTGGGTGAGAACATCCAAGCACTAATTACACTTCAGAGAAAGGAATAGGAATTTTGGAAGAAATTGAATGTTGAATGGAAGTGCGTGTGGTGGAATTAGAAAAAGGTGTTGGAACGAGATTTTGATGGACAACAGGAAAAATATGTTGAAAGAAAAAGTCAGTTTTGTTCTTGAAAGAAAAATTCTCATAAAAATCTCTGATAAGCTTTCTGAAAATCCAGTCATCCTTGTTTTGACTAGGATTTTGTTTTGTCTTTCTCTCTTGCTCAAGGCCTGTGTATTATTTTTTCGTAGCAAGATTTTGGTAGCAGGTGGCTGCATCAGTGACTCCGCAAGAAGCTTCCAGAAGCTTCTCCCATGTCCAACAGGGCCAATGCCTGCTGGCTTCAAGACAGAGAAGCCACTGGCCAAGCCCAAGGCCATCAGCAACAGTGGCAGCACCCCTGGGAAGACAGATTTAAGAGAGGGGAAAAAAATCCTGTGCATTCACACCTGGAGACAGGACATGGAATATGTGATAGAAACAACTTTCCAGACATCAAAGACAGGGAAGGAGGAGGGGGAGGAAGTGTTCCAAAGTGCCAGAGCTGAGATTCTCCTGCAGCCCCTGGTGCAGAGCATGGTGGGGCAGCTGTGCCCTGCAGCACGTGGAGGTCCATGGTGGAGCAGAGATGCACCTGCAGCCCCCAGAGGACCACACAGCAGAGCAGGTGGATGCCCAAAGGAGGCTGTCACCCTGCAGAAAGCCCATGCTGAACAGGATCCTTGTTGGAGCCTGCAGACCCATGGAAAGGAGAGCCCGTGGAGCAGGTTTGCTGGCAGGATTTGTGACTCTGTGGGGGTCTCACAGTGAAGCAGTCTGTTCCTGAGGGACTGCATCCTCTGGAAGGGACTCATGCTGGAGCAGTTAATGAAAACTGCAGCCTGTGGGAGGGACCCACCTCCCATGGAGGGAGGGAGATGTTCATAAAGCACCCTCTCCCATGGTAGGAACCCCACTCTGTAGGGACAGAGTGTGAAGAGTCTTCCCCCTGAGGAGGAAGGAGTGGCAGAGACGCCATGTGAAGAACTGACTGCAGCCCCCATTCCTTGTCCTCCTGTGACACTGATGGGGATGAGCAAGGGAAAAGGGAAAGTAAAGTTAAGCCCAGGAAGAAGGGAGGTGGTGTTATTACAGGGAAGATTTTTAAGGTTTTATTTCTCACTATCCTACTCTGATTTGATTGATTAAATTAATTAATTTTCTCCAAGTCAATCTCTTTTGTCTATTTTGGCAATTGGTGAGTGATCTCTCCCTGTCCTTCTACTGGCCCACAGGCCTTTTGTTATATTTTCTTTCCCCTGTCCAGCAGAGGAGGAGGGCAATAGAGTGCCTTCAGCTGGCACCAGTCATCCACTCAGGGTCAACCCCTTGGAGCTGCTAAAGAGACCAGAGTAGTTACTCTTTGCAGGAGTACCTGGGGCAGTTGAGTGAAGATGCAGAAGGATGAATTCTGCACTCAGTATGTTCAATTTTGAGCAATATGAGATTTAGCGTCTTTCAACTCAGCCACATTTAGAGTTTTTTGCATACAACCATTCATAAGCCAGATTCAAACTTTCACTCTGAAGTATAGTAACTGAATTAGTTATTTAAAATAATGACTGAGCAAGGAAAAACAATTTATTTTCCCCATTACTGTTCTAAAATGGAAAATCATTGATTTATAGGAGCAAATTTAGTGTGTGGGAAATACTCTACAGTGAATACTGTGGTTCAAACTTTGGCCATATCTTTTTGGTATTTTTTTTGCTCCTTTGAATGAAAAATGCAAGGTACATCTTGCTTTGTGCAGTGCTACAGTTACCAGCCATAATAACATGAGTACAGAAAAAGGCACTTCACTTTCCTCAGAAATGTCTAACAATTAAGCCCTACAAACGCTGAACTAAAAATAAATCAGAAAACCCTGGGTCTGATTTGCCTGACTCAAAACCTTTACTTCTAAATGAGTCCTGCTGTGTCATTTAAATTCATATTGGAGTATGGATCCAGAAAAAAGCCTCTGAGCCATTATTTTTTCAGTTAGGCCAAACTGCTTCCTTTTTTTTTTTTAATAGGCCATCAGAGATGGATTGACCTTAAATGAATAGACTTAGAGAAATTGTATTAAAAGGAAAACACTAACACTAAGACTCTCAAAGTTACTTTTCCTCTGTAATAAAATGTACAGTATAGGGCTGTCTACATGTCATACAAATCCCTTATTTTAATCTTTTTTTCTGAGTAATTTTAATCAGATAAATGTGCAGTATTATGGTTAATATCTATGTTTTGGATATTTGAAGTATTAATTTAGGGTTATAAGAGGGTTTTTTCTGCATGCCTTCTGGAAAAACTGATAAGCTACAAGACTCCTCTGTTATTAATCTTTTTGCTATCACACATGTAAACAGAGATTGAGTTAATCCTGTGATGGGATCAGTAATAGTTGAAGTAAAGCATAGGAAATTACAGGCCAGAATCAAAGTGGTATCCAGGCTTTTTGGGTATAGAATTTTCATAAGCCTTCTAAACACTCAATAGGATATCTCCTTTGTCTTTACAGAGGACTTTGAGCAATTTACTTAGCTACTTAGAGTAAAATGAAGAAGATATCCTGTCCCTGGTGATGCTGGGATAGACACCTGTGGAAGGAATTGTTTGTTACTAGTAATAATTACTCTAATTGGTTTCCATGTCACAAAACTTGGCATTTCAGGTTGCATTAGTCTTTCATTCATTCATTCATTCATTCATAATGAGATAAAGGAAGTGAATAGAAAGAAACACAATGTCAAATAAACTAATGACAGAAAAACAGGGCAAGCCAGACAATGCAAAGTAAACACCAAGATTTTCAAATGTTTGCAGGCCCACGTCAACCCTACAGAATAATTCCAGAATATCTTCACTTATGCATACCTCCTAATCCTTGATGGGAAACAGTTAACTGCTGTTGGTTTTTAGGTAATTTAGCTGATGCTGCATTCTATGAATCTAGTTTTACACTGCAATTATGCTGAAATCAACAAAGAAAAACATTCTTGTTAATATAGTCCTGTGATTTTTTTTCTCAGCATTTTAGCCATTATCATCCCTATTGACTTGCTTATTACTTCTTAACAAGCTCTTTTGTTAGTCCTTCTAATCATCAAAAAGACTAGGAACTTAAACCTGATTTCTCTCTTCTGCTTTCATGGTAGTGTTACTTCACTGATTTTACTTGAACATATATTTATTACTATATGTTTAATAGGATAATCAAATACTGTGTTTCTTATAATATTTTTTTCTTATCAGTTCTAAGAGGATCCCACTTCAGCCTCTTTTTAGCCCCTCTCCAGTGGGATTACATTTCTCATTATTACATTATCAATCAGATTAACTTCCCTGTTGGTGTTCTCAGCAAGGCAGCAGCATCTTAATTTTATGTTTTGGGACGTTAAACTACATGTGTCAGGAAAAGTACAGCTGACCCTTAGGTACAGGACTGTGAATAGGGACAGATAATTACTCAAATTTCTCTGTTTTTGCTCTTTTTAATGATATTGCAACCCATCAAAATCTGTTACCTATTTTGTAATAGATAGAAACCCGGGAACAAGATGTTGGGCACAAAAATTTCTCAGTCAAGAGTGTTTGGCAGCTAAATTGTATGTTGGAGTATTTGAATGGATCCAAAAGCTCAGTGCCTTTGAAAGGACTTCCATCTGGTTAAGAATGGCCACCAACTCACAGTCAAACCATGCCTCTGATTATATTACAAGACAATTTATAATCATGAACTGGCCTTCAAAAAGCTTGTGAAGTCTTCAAATTATGTTTATTTAAATGTTTATTCTGAAAAAAGGAGACAAATAATATAGGCTATTAATGGACTTTACTAGATATCACTAGTGTATTTATTTCACCTACAAAAGGCTTGGATGATAGAAAAGCAAGGATGACAGAAAAAAAAATGCACTTGTTTTTGCTTGTGAATACAATCCAATGAAATGGACCCTTTCTGCTATTTCTGTTGGTAAATCATTCAATTTTTTTATTCTTCTTACTTCTTACACACAGAACCAAAGGGTTCTGAAATTCTATGCTGTAATCTCTCCTATGATAATATAAGCACCAAATACAAAATGTTGTTGCATGAAAAAGCAGAAGTATACATTACTTTGGGAAACGCTTGGCTAGATCTCAACAGTCAAACTCACTGAGCACAAATTGAAATGTGTCAAAAGCATCAAGCAGTTGATTAAGAGCATGTCTACACTTTCTCACTGCTCTGAATTCATCTTGACAATGATAGAAGGTCCTTTGCTTATCACACCTCCATTAAAGACATAAAAATATATCTTGTCGAAGGCAGTTTAGGTGACTTCTGTGAATTACTGAAATACATAAATTTTATTTGTTAGAATGGCTAAGGTCAGCTTGGTTTTGATATATGGGGACTATTTATCACTATATTTCTGAATTTTATATCAATATATTTTAACTCAGTATTTATTGTTCTTGATAACCCTGGCAATATATTTAATTTTGGCCTTTAATAAATTAAATAATTTTATTATATTTATCAATGTGCATTTGCCAGTACTGGAGATGTTCTGGAGATGCTCACATCCTGTTTCAGCATCACAATCTACAGTGTTAGGAATAAATTTTTGTGACACTTGTTAAATGGGCCCTAAGAAGACCCCTCTGTGTGTGAGAAGGGCACCCAAGTCCAGAAAAATATATAAGTGTATAAGTCTGGTACTGCAGGAAGCTGATAGAGAAAGGCAAACATCCTGTTCTCAACACAAGTGGAGACGTTTTCAAACAGGAAAACATATGACAATGTAAAAAGGAGATAATCTTCCTGTTGCCTGTAACATTTGCCATGAAGATAGCAAAAGGGAAAAAAGGAATTAGGAACACAGTCCAAAAGAAGGAAAACCATTTCTGAAGGTGAATGTGAATCGCATCACACAGAAACATTTTTCAGTCCAACCACCTCCACCTCCTTGCTGACAATGACTAATAATTGTCATGGTTTAGGCAATTTGAAGCTAAAGTATCAAGAAGAATCCTGTGGAATAAAGACAATAACTACTTTGAGACAAATCAGATCTTCCACTGATCATGAAAAAAGTGGGGATGATCAAAGAGCTTCTGGTCTTTGTATCCATGAGAATACTGCAGGGTAGACAAGGAAGCAGGCTACAACAAATGCAGAGGAGAAGACTTGCAGATGACTTCTGTCTGGAGAGTGATGAGGGTAAAGGACAAAGAAACCTAGGTCTGCAGTAACTATTGCAGCACTGGCATTGGGTTGAGTTCAGGGAGCCCTTACTGAGAATCATTTATATGGAGGAACTAAGATAAAACATATTTCCTTCCTCTTAATTTCATCTTTTCCTTTCTTATATCTGACTTAATTTCCTACTATAGTTTCAATATTTCTTTTCCAATTATTGGGTTTTGACACTCCTCATCCCCTTTTCCTTTTCTGTGGATGTTCTCACATTATTGTGTCTCTATACAACTCTGTGTTTTCTTCTTCTTCAGAAGTATTGCCTCTTCCATTTTCTGTCATACTTATTCACGCAAACTGATTTTCATAGGCATAGTCTAAAAGTCATTGCATTTTTACTCGCTTTCCCTGTCAGCTTTCCTGCTGAATTTCAATTGCACATGCCATCTACACAGATTTTGCTGTAATGAAAATAATTACTGGTGATTACCAATTGCTAAGGTATCAGAATACAGATTTGTTATCACCTGAAACAACCTTGAATGTTATTACGCCTCTTCCATTTTAATTCTTTAAAATGTAAGGTAGATGCTATAGAAAATAAAATTGTGTTTGAAGACAACTTTTTTCTCTCTCTTTTTTATCCTTTTTACTGTTATTACACCACAATTACACAGGAAGTAAAGAGATCAAATACACCTGCTTGGACTTCCAAAATTATACTAAGTTATAAAAAACAGTTTCTAAAGTATTTAAACCCATTCCAAGTATCCTAAAGTCGTTATTTGGATCAAATGAAATATTATGAGTCTTTGAGGGGAGAAAAAAAAAGCACAGCAGAGGTGTTTAGATAAAGAGAGATATGAAACAAGAACCATAGCTTCAAGTGGGTAGAGCTGAATCAAGCTTCTATCCTTTAGAAACAACTTATTACAAACATTTGTTCACAGCTTAGAAAACAGCAACTTTCACAGAGAATGGAGGACAGCTTTGTCTCTTACATCAATCAGTCCATACTTTACACGATATCTACAAAATCATAGCAAGCAGAAAGCAGCATGCAGACGTAGTGCTCTCAAACATATATACAGAGCAGATTCCTGAGGAAATCAGATGTCTGAATCAAATGGACAGTGTTTGTTAAGACCAGTTTAAACACGGCAACGTCATTGATATTTAAATTTGAAACCATAGTCTTCTATTGTAATGTGTAGTAATTTTCTGTTCTGTGAAAGCAATACTTTCTCATACACAATCATTTTAATAACTAAAACTTGTTTATGCCAATAAATGTTGATAAGGGGAGATAAGACTTAGAACTACATGCTTTCTTGACTGAGTAGAATTGGAAAGTAAACATATTTTAACTTGTATTTTTTCAGTAGTACAATCACTTTTTTTCTTTTTTGACATATTCTGGCAATTGAAATTCCACCAAAATCCTTCTATCTATAACTTCCTAGTTTGAGCAACTCTTTATGCAGTGCTCTTCTTAGGACTTTTGAAATGCTTTTTGATGCCTTCAATAACCTGACTTTCTTCACAGGGCAGACCCAAACCTTATAGAGATCTTAGTTATTCTGAACATCTGTGAGCTACTGAATGCTTCTGTCTCTTCAAGTCTTGAAGCCTCTACTAATCATTTCAGTGTAGTCCCTTTTTTTTTTTAGGAAGATTCTTTCACAAAAATGTTTATGAAGATGAACAATTTACACATTGGGCTATACTACTTTTATTTTAAAAACTTCTTTCAAATATGGTTTTCCCTTTATAATATGCTAACTGAAAACATATCAGTTTAACAGCTCATCTATCTAATTTTTGTTAAATCTCTTGAATCTTCATAAAGAATGCTCCAACTGTAACATTTTGCCTCAGAAATTATTTTTGTAATTTATAACTCATGATGTCATGCTGAAGACTTTTATAACTGGATTTTTATCTAGTATAGCACTGCGTATAAAAATATGAAGACAGATGTGTATGAAAAAAACAGAATGTTGAATGTATTTTATTGCTACAGAATTTCTCTGCAATACTGACATTGCAGGGCTATGTTAAAATAAAATAAAACTAACACAGCACTGCAGTTTTACTTGAAGTTTTACTTGAAACAGTAAAAATGCATCCACTGTGAGAGTGACACAGTTGTAGAAACTGTCCATGAAAAGGCTCACATTTATAACTATGGCACTGAACTACAACATAATTTCATGTACTATTACTAGGAGTAACACCTATAGAAATTTGAAAGGAATTACTTTCACAAGATTCTATGGAATCATAATGAATAACTCCCCAAATTTCAGAAATTATACCAAAATGAAAGCTCTTTAAAAGAGATTTAGGAAAAGCAGGTAAGAAATCTACAGTGATATAGAAGAAAATGTCCAATTTTCATACTGAAAAGGAAATGTTCTGTTTTACTAAAATTCAGCCAATATAGATTTTGAAAATCTGTGCATGTAGGCAATAAAAAGTTACCACTTTGAATGCAGAATTAGATGGTATTCAAAAAGAATACACAGAGTAGGAGTAACAGAATCCCAAGAAGATTTATTTTCTGCATGTATGAGATTAACAACTGAAATAATCTGAAGAAATATGAGACAAAATAAACCTATACTTTACTTGGAATATTTATTGTATTATTAAGCATGTAACTTGTACTTTCTCTGTTCTAAATAATTTATAATTGGGTGTACTGTTTACTGTTTTAAGCTTTTTTTTTTTAAGAAACTCTTAAAACAATTCTAGGTATAAATAAAAATAAACAAAAGAAAAAGTCATCAATTTCTGTCTTCTAAAGCATTGTTGACTGAAGAATGCCAGTTATGAATTAATATTATTAATTTTTTGAAATATAATTTTGATTACAATGGATTTCTAAGAAAGCCAAAAAAAATTAGCATGCAGCTTGAATCTGTAACTTTAACAAAATCAGAAAAAGATTAGAATTCATTAAGGAAGACCTCATTTTACTAATAGGCATGCAAGGATTTTCTTACTTAAATGCTATGCAGAGACAGGTAATAATGATTCTGAAGCCTAAATGTGTAAATCTTCACCTCCTTGGAACAATAGAGAAGACCAATTGGATGAAACATATATGTAGGGAATAATCTTCCTCTGAATTATACTCTATGGGCATCATAATTTGTAATACTGCCCATATCTTCTGGTAAATGAAGGCCTATGCAGAAAGTAAATTATGAAATACTGTCAACCATATATATAAGTTTCCATTCTCTGAGGCAGAGATTTCCTGCTTCTTTGAGCCAAACTAGTTACAATGAACCCCAGTAAATTAGAAATGTTTAATGGTCACTATGCAAGCAAGCTTCACTGCATGACAAATGTATTCCTCCTAAAATTACAGTCTTTATATTATTTCTCCCAGTATTGTTGTTGGTATATAATTGTTGTTGTTATTATTATTAATTACTTTGTTCCTGATGCCATAACAAAAATCTGCAAGGCCTAATAATAGATAAACAAGCACTGCTTTACAAATTAGGCACTTAATAGTTTATAATACTAATATAAATACATTGTTAACATATTTCCACCAGGATTCTATTCAAAATCTATAATTTTGTGAATTAAAGCAGTTATTTTAATCTTGATATTTTTTAGATTCTAACAACTGCCGTTTAAAAGACATATGTAAGAATGCTCTTCTTTGACATATGACATACATACATAATTAAGGCCCTTATCAGTTGTGTTTTAATTAAGTTCAAAAATGCAATAAAAATACTATTGGGTGAAATTCAACATTTACATAAGCCCATTTTATTCAAATGAACATCAACTGCTTACACCTGATCCTGTTGTTGTGAGGTGAAAAGAGTTATTTTTAGTAAGAGAGGAAAAAAACCCATAATATCCAGAAATTATGGCCTTCTGTCTTTCCCTTTTGATTATCTGTTCATCACATGGTTAAATACTTTGCTAAATAAATGGGACTTTTTTAAAGTTGAATTTTTGACAACTAATTTATACATAACCTAAAGAGACTTGTGAATATACATATATCTGTTTAAAGAGAAAACTTTCTTGTTAATTTGAGACATAGAATAGCAGCTTCATCCTGACGGATCTAGGATATCTCTAAAATTCAGCCTAATATTAAATATCTTTGTAATTCTCAAATTTTCCCTAGACTCCTCAGAATTCCAGAATGGCAACCAGCCAGTCTGTTGGAAAATGCAATATTATTCAAAATGTTCCTGATCTACCACAACAAAGTGCTGCACTGCCTGCTCTTGAATTATATGGCAATGGAACAGACTAAAATTGAGTATGTTGGAAGAAATGCTAATTGTATTACAAAAAAAAAAAAAAAAAAAAAAAAAAAGAAAAATCTGTTTTAGTTTTGATTTCCTGTGGGTGACACAAAAGTCCTTGGGTTACATATTGTAGAAATGGAAGGGAATTTCCATTTAGTAAAGGTGAATTGTGAAAATTGAAATTGGTGAATTGAAAAAAATTATGTACCTAACCGATAATATAGGCAGTAAACATGAATTCCTCATTTTTAAATTAAGATTATCAACAGTAGAGACCTTGAACATCTTATTTCCAGACAAACATCCCTGTGAATAGGGAAAGTGTTCAAATGAACAAACATATGAAAAGCATACCTGTCCATGGATCTCTATTTTCATTGATCACAATATTGTGTTAAGTAGCATCTCCCCTTTACTTTAAACTAGAATTTCCCTTATGTTGTGCATCATTAATATGCACATCTCTAGAGATGAATTTCCAAACTGGTTATCCAAATCTATCTTGCTACTCCTGACTCTTACAACAAGCATTTTTTAATCTGTTTTCCTATCATATCAAAAAAGATAGTAGTCTGACAGGGATTAGAACAATTTCCATTTTTTAATTTGTTTGTTTGCTTGTTTGACCTCATTTAGACAACCCCTAATCTGAGCTCTCAGTAGGTTATGATAATGAGCAGACAAGTAGTTGTATCAGGGTAAATGCTAATGTTTTTTAGCTGCTGGGGCATTTTCAGTGTAGAGGCACAATTTATCCCTGAGCCAGTTCATGGTCCTTGCTCCTGCCTCTCAGCACCAGGCTGGCACTGTTAGTTCCAGAGTGACCTCAGTGTGCAGGGGAGAGGTCAACGCCAGAAGATGTCACATAAGGTTATAAATTTCTGGTAGAGATGAATCTCACTAATCCCAAAGTATGAGCCACAACACCTTGTCTTTTTCTTCAAACTTTCCCCTCCTTCTATTTTTCAGTTTTTCTTCACACCCTCACCATTCTTCTGTCTTTAGAGCCAGACAGCAGTCAAATTTTCTGTTGCACAGGAAATTCCAACATTTCAAAACTTGTTTTTCTTCTGTATTAGACATCACGTCATTTCATATTAAGCATTAAGAGTACTGGCATGTCATATTATATTAGAGTATGATATATTAGCTAAGATATTATATTATTTAATTTTCAGCATTATTTTGATTATATAAGACTGTTTTTTATATATTGTCTATTTTACTTTTATATTACTTTAATACCAGATGCTTTTTCATTGTCATGCTCAGTGTCAAATGTGCCTCATTGCAAGAAATGTAAAACACACCATACTAAAAAATGTCATATCTTATTATCTTCTCCTAATTAGAGTAAAAGGTTTGAACTGACATTACTGAAGTGTGACACGTGCTAAGCGCAAATCAACCAAGGGCTCATTGGAAGGAGTTCTAATTTAATCTGTTTATTGCCTTGATCTTTGAAAAAAAAAAAAGTACAAACATTCTTTGAGAATGAAGATTTAGAATGATTATATGACATAAAATAGAGCCTTTATTCATTAAAAGTTCCAATTTTTTTTCTCTAAACAGAGGCATAATCCCTGTTAAAAGGAAACAGACCCAAGGCTGTGCACCCACCCCCATTAATATCGTTTATGTGCACAAACTGTTTGTGGGAGATCACTTAATAGAAATTGTAGCTTTGGCCACCGCAGACCTTCCTACAGAGGCACCCATTTGTGGCTGAAGAGGTGGTCACTTGGTAGCATGGTGAGGAAGCAGAGTGCATTAGCAGGAACATCAGCTAAAGGGCTGATATACGAAATATACCTCCTGTTTTGCTTGTCTTCCTGAGAAAAAAGAGAACTGAAACTAGCCATTACAATTCTGAAGTTCATAAATTACGTAAAAACAAAGAATATTATTAATGCAAAAAAAACCCCAAACCAGAAATATTCTTACATGTGATATGGGCAGGGCATGGACAAGAGTTATCTGGAAGATATAGAAAGTATTTAAATTATTGCTGATTATATGTTTCCAGGAAGATAAGGGACATTTATTCTAGGAAATTGCTCATTGGCAAGACCTTTTTTTTTAAGCAACTGCAAGAAATGTGATTATGACAAAAGAAAACTATGGGAAACTGTATGAGAAATGTTTTCCTCATCTATTTGTATCCTCTTGTCCTTGCTCTCCTTATTCTGATTCAGCTTTTCCAAGATGACAGGCAAGCCATGCTTTCATACGGTGATAAACAATATGACAGCTTTGAAATTCACAGCAATGTTCTGCGGGGATATAGTTTGACGACAACTGTCTTTGGTAGAGCCGTTTCACTGCTGCTTTGTCATTCTCTCTTACCTATCATGAAAGGTGTATACTTTTCCATATAGAGTCAGATGGAAAATTTGTCAACATTTAAGGAGAGATGAATAGTATTGTTGTAAGGGAAAAAGCCCCTACACACACATAGTTAGATGTTAAAAATGCGAATCTAGAGATCAGAAAAGATAAGCATTAAGATAAAAAAGACAAAATTAATGTTTAGCTTTTAGTTTACAATAAAATTAAAACAAAGATGATTTTCAGGTTGTTAAATCATGAAATTTACACTAGACTTGGCAATACCAGACTTAAATCTAAGAGCTATTTATTTTAGTGCACCATTTCCAACAGTGGATGGTATCAGACTTTAAAATTTTATGTCTTTCAGGAAGAAAATTTAGGCCTCATATGTATTAAGGACAATTTTGAAATAAGGTGAGTGGAAGATATTTCCTGAACACAACATGAATTAACAGTATAGGGCTGCAACCCTGACACATTGCTTGAAGATATTTTTCTCCTTGGTGAAGGTGAAAATACAGCAGAAGTGTATGTTTTCCTAGGAAGACAAGGAAACATCAAACACTTACTTTTCCATCAAAAATAGAACATTTAATGGACAATTTATTGACTTTAAAGAAATATGCTGTTGTTCATTAGATTTTCCATTAACCTAAGGTCTATGCTCAGAAAATCTGACATTCTGAGTCAGGAAACTCACTTTCTCTGAAGAAAAATCTCTGTTAAAATTAGCAAAGTTTAACAAGAAAACATCATTCCATTTCAAGAAGTATACAATAAATATAGGTTTTAAATACTGAAAATTTTACTGACCTTCTTACAATTTTACCCAGCACAAATATCTCACTTTGACAGAAGTTACTATGGAAAAAATTTAGAGAGTGAATGATAAAGTGCAAGAGAGGTTCAAACTAAGAGATATTCCTAAAGCAGTTATGTAATGAAACAAATTAAATTAAACATTACAATTCAAAGCCAGTCAACCTGTATGAAATGTTCTTGACAACTTTTGCTACTTGGCATTTAAATTACTCACTGTCAGCATCCTTAAAAAGCAGTCTGCCACTTTTTACATTGAGATTGAAGAAAGTACTCATTATTTATGTGTATTTTATTCCTTACTTTTTTTCACTCATGAAAGACAACCACTACTTCATAAATACATGAATACAACCCAGGAAATTCCAAGCAAGATAGGCAAGCACATCATGTGCCATTATTTACAGGCTAACAGTATCAGTAAGACTGTGTGGGGTGAAATAATACATTTTAGGACAGGGAGACATCACTAAGGATGTGTATGCCTACCAGTGCTCAGGTCTCCTAGTACTGTACCACTGAGAACACAGTTCTCTGCTGTCTGGGAAGGAAAATGGCATGTCACCTCTATGGCAAGCCTATAAAATTGCTGAGGAATCCCTAGTTGGAAAAGTCCGCTACTCTGTGCTGTGTGGAATAAGCAAAGGGCACACCTTTGTGGAAGCAGCTTCCCAAGGGCAGTACTCTGGCTAGCAACATTCTCCTGCATCTTCCTTTTCTACAAAAGTCTAAAGTACCAAAACTTTTTGCTTTCATGAGACTGCAGAAGGCACTGTTCTGGACCAGACTGAAGGTCCACCTAGTTCAGATCCTGTCTTTGACACTGTCTGACTTGGAGGCTACTTTGTCCTTTCGTCCTGATCAGAACCATGTTTTTGTAATTTATTGCACATGATTCTGTTCTAAGGTTTCTCTTCACAGCATAATGTGATCCTTGGCCAGGGAGAAAGTTTTGATAATTCCATTATTTTGTCCAGTGAGAGGGTGTTTCAGACAGAACGAATTGCTGAGTTTTCTGACTGACCGTCCTTGGGCTTTCCTGTCAGAGGACATACCTCAATATTTCATATTTAGTTCAGTGGTCCCATTTTTTTTACCAGGAAATAGTATACATACTTAATGGAAGTCTGATATGCCTGATTTAAAGCCACCTCAAGGATTTTTGTCAGCACTAGTATCTTTCAGCAAATAAATGGGTGATGCTGTTGTTCCTTAATCAGCCATGAGGTGGCTGTTAAGTTTTCCATACCAAATTTCATTCAAGGCACGCCTGCCCATCACAGTGTAAGGACTTAATGGCATTTCTGTCACAATCTATGTGAAAATTGATGCTGCTTTCAGCTTGTGCAGGATCAGCACTGAAGGGCATGGAGCTATTCAAGGCTGCAAAGAGACAAGAAGTTGTAGCCAGGTGCAGGGTATAGCAGGGGAAATTGTTTTGTTAAGATCACATCTCAATACCTTTGTACTGTATTAGTTAGAATTTGAAACAATGTATTAAAGGGTAACTGGAAGTGTTAAATATTCTTATATCATCTCGGTTAGTTAGTTTATTTGTGGGCTTTAGGTGTTTTGTTTTTTTAATGATTGCCACTTTGCTGCTTTGTCACACTAGTTGCCACAACTGTACAAGCTTTGGCTTTAAATCTTCCCAGATCTAACTGATTTAGTGTGTCTCGCAATGTTGCCAAAAAATATTCTTAGGAGTTATTTTGACAAAAAATTCAAAATCTTCACCTACCGTAGCCAAAAACTGGGGCAAAATCAAAGAGTACGTACAGAAAACAAATATTTAGCAAAACATGTTTCGTTTGTTACTTTCATCACATACTATTACTGATCTAAATAAACCTAATAACAAAGACTGAAATAGAATTAGTTCTTCTAATTCTAGAAGAACTAGCACATTTGCTTGACAGCAAATATGGTGCCTAAACCAAAGGTTATCTGTAGTAGGATTATAACATCCATTAGATGTCATTGCACTGGATTTATTTATACAGCATTTGTAATGCTCAGAATTGCTGACCAAGGATGCAATAAACTGCTTCAGAAAGCAAAAATATATGAAATATAATGCAATTGTGAGCAATAAAATCGACAAATAAATTCATTCAAATATGACCTGTAAAAGATGTAACACTGCCCATATACACTTTGACGTACAATATGCTGCTTTCCCAAAAAATAAAAGACCCTACATGAATTACCAACAAGATGTGAAATTGTTCATGTCATTGATTTGAATCTTTAGTGTTAACATTCACTTTAAACAGACATTTCTCTTGCTTCTGTTGTCTATCCTAATAATACAAGCCAGACCTTTCTTTGCTCAGAATAATGGAATTCAATAGTACACAAAAATTCTTCTGCATTAGTATTGGTAGCTTCTGAACAGCTCCAGTAAGGTTTCACAACAAAATATTTTCAAAACAAAATGTTTTTAAGATTTTTCTACTGATCAAAAAATTTATCAATAAAATTTTTAAAAAATTACTTGAATAAATTCAGGCTTTGACAAGTTCAGATGAAGTTAAAACACTAGGATTGAATGTGCAGTAAGATTTAAGCCATAATACTATTCACACTTAGAGACGTAACATTATTTTAAAATTATTTTATGTCATAACAAGCAAAGACATTTTCCTACTGAGGTATTTGCCTTGTCTAAAAAAATAATACATTTTTAAGGTTCAAACTAAAGCTTTTAGAATAAAAGTAGCATAAACCAGATTTTTTTTTTAGCATTAAAAAACAGAAAACAAAGGGCCTCTTCTCTTCTCTACTGTATTTTAATAAGACCTTAGAGATTGTTATTTCCCTTTTATGCATTTCATGACCAAAGCACTGCAAATGATGTTTAATAATCATGATTTTGGCTTTATTACATAGGTCTGTTTCTATTCAAAGTGGATTTCAATACATAACTGGAAGTCAGAATTTAATTTTTTTTTCAATCACAGCTAGTTTCTAGGTGTTAAGAGAACATTTCCTCACCACATGTATCAGTGTGACTCCTTTGTAAAGAGGAAAAGTTAAAGGTAGCATGAGATTGCCAGATAAATTACAGAAAAAGTATCTTCTGTCATGGTTATTTCCTGATTGGTAAATATTTGTATAGGTCTCGAGCTTGTGGATTGCAGACAATTAACACCTCTTTCCTCAGAATTACAATTTGTCTTCAGGGAAAGCACCTTTTCCAATATCCATAATAAAATAGATATTTCAGTACATTTTTTTATCTAGCCTATCATGTTAAGCACTGCTAAATTTGGTGGTTTTTTTCTGGTTTTTTCACTATCTTTTGAAATTTGAAACTATATTTTTCTTATAGATGTGGGAAAAAAATTACAGCCTTAGCTGCTCACAGACAGGTGTTTCCTTATATTGGCTTATTTGCCTTGCTAGTACATAGAACACCCATCAAAATTGCACTGTTGGGTTATTTATTGTAGATATGTAGCTTGTATCAACTTTGATTTTTTAGTATTTTTAACATATACTTACATTATTAAAGAAAATGTTAAAGTTCTGGATCTGTGGTCTGTATAGAGGTATCAAACTAAATATCCTTATGAATCAAACTCTGAACACCCCTTGGTTATTTTTACCCTTCAAATATGGATAGAAGGAATGAAATCTTGTTACAGAAATAAAAGATACAGGTGGGATTTTTTATTTCTGAAACACACATGCTTACATGTGGTCATATGACTCAGACACAAACACTCTTAAAAGTAGATGCATTATTATACAATTAGGTAAAAGTACTAAACATACAGCTGAGAAAATACAGCTATGCATTGGATGTGAAGAGTAAAAATTAAGTTAAATTATTATTCTTGATAAAACAGAAGAAATTCTGACTAAGAAATAGGCAAAATAAAGACCTATATTTAGTTAATCTTCCTTTAATGCTTCAAATAAATTATTCATGTTCTCAAGCAACAAAATGTTGACCTTTTTTTATAATACAATGTAAAGTTTACTTTGGGGTGAACTGTGATGACAAACTATTTTTATTACTGAACATTCACTTTCAATTCATATTTCTTCCTATATATTATAAAGGAATAAAATCGACTGAATATGAGATTAACACAAATTCCAAATACCTTTGCCAACATCTGAAATTTCATCTTGAACACATTGCTTAAAATTGCTCATAACAAACTCAGTTTTTAATATTTAATTAGACTTCAATTCCATGAATGCAATTAAATACTGTATATTCTATATTGATCAGTGCTCACAGGCTTCCTATCTATTAGCTATATGTCCTAGGGTGACTATGATGCCTGTATCCCCACATCGTCTGTTCTGTGTTCTGTACCTTTAAGACTGGTTCTGAGAGTGAGCAGGGAAAGAAGAAGCGCGCAGTTTGTTTTGAGAAACAAACTCACTCCTCTGAATCTGCTCTCGTCCTTGGGACTGTGTGGTTGTATTTTCTTCCTTCATCGGATGCACGGAGGGCAGCCAGAGAGGGTTTTTTTTCCCCTTTGTTAGTCTAGCTAGCTGAGACAAAGAAGCTTTCCTGGACTGTTTTTTTTATTATTTTATTTTTCTTTGGGACTGTTTAAATCTGCTCTGGACTGAAAAACTCAGAGGAGCACCGGGATCTTGCACCCGTGGCCCACGGGGCCAGGACTCGGCATTTTTCAGCACTGAAGGGACTGATAAACAGACTCCTGGCACGGACTCTCAGTTTTGCCATCTCTCTTCGGAGCAGTGAGAGGTTTTATTGTTTTATTATTATTATTATTATTATTATTATTATTATTATTATTATTATTATTATTATTATTTTATGCTTGTGGGCATTTTGTTTGTTAAATAAATAGGTTTTTTTCCACTCTTCTCTGAGGGAGTTCTTTCCCCGGACCGGCTGGGGGGAGGGGCTGTTTGGATTTGCTTTTCAGAGGAACCCCATTCGGAGATTTCCTCCCAAATTTGCCCTAAACCAGGACACTATATTAGCAGGTGGTTTTCATATCTGCAAAGTGTTTCTATATATTTTTATTCATGTAGGAAATTACTTAATTTCTCTTTTATCCTGTTCTTGAGAAACAAAAATGTTGTTGCATTTTTTACGCTAATGTCTTTCCAGGAAGAGAAATTACCAACTACTGGCCTCCTGCAGTAAGAGAATTTGACAGATGTTAATGAGGATGAGAGATAATGAACAGCAAGAATTTCAAATTAAATGCTTTTCATTTGGTCTTGAGGTTAAATCTCTTTTTCAAAATGCTAACAAATACTTTGGAAATGGATACATTACATTGAAAACCTAAAAGTGACAAAAATGAAAGTGAAAATTTTTTTCTCTTTGCATTAAAAAATACACTGGTGTTTTATACCCAACCAAGAATTTAATCTATAGGTATCACTACTAAAACAGTGCTACTTTGAAATAACTGTGACTGAAAAAGGAGTTAAAAGACAGCTTCAGAAAAAGATCTGAGGGAATCTAAAGGTTTAGATCTAAATCTAAACTGCAGGGTTCTGCATTTAGGTACCCATCTGTCAGAGCAGAATAGAGAATAGACCCAAGTCACAAATGCACCTAGGTGTCATAGACTGGGAGCAAAGGGAGCCATCTCGCCAGGCTGGTATTCCCCTCGTACAAAAGGGAAACATGACATAAAAAATACTTAACCATAGTTTTTGGGACATCAAAAGATTATCTACTTGCAACTACAGTACTTTCATGCTGGCTTTTCTGTATTTCTGCTAGGCAATTCTTTTGTGAAATTCTTAAAAACATAAAGACAATATTATATCAATCCCTGAAACTCTACTCCTAGTTCTGCTACAGGGTAAGTATTTCAGGGCCACAAAAAAATTTATTCTTAAATTTACGGCTGAATAAGATCTCCTTCACTTTTAAAACAGTTTAGTTTATGCAGCTTTTAATTATGCATCTCATAACATGCCAGTCTTAATATTTGCAAAAGAAATGTGTATCCCACCCACAAAATAGGTTTCATCTGTATGGGTTGGCAGTGTAGGTGCAGGCCTCAGAATTAAGACAAATGTTCAAGACATAATTGTCCAGGCTCCCTATCCAGTGAGTACAGTCTGCTGGAGGGAAGGCCTGAGGCTGTCCTCCAGACCACTCAGCTCCATGAGCCCAGCAAGCCAGAAAATGTGGTATGGCTAGAGAGAAATGGGGTCTTTCACCAGGCAGCCTGCAGGCAGGCCACATGATCCCAACTAAACCTCTCTTGGGACTAAATCCAGAGGCTGATTTTAAGAAGATAGACATGTCATCTCTGTACTAATAATGTCTTCCAACTTAACACACATAGTCTCATTTGCAAACGGCTTTGAATTCTTATAGTTCTTGACTGAGTTAGTGGTAGGACTTCCAAGGGTCACCCCTGTGCAGCTGATTGAACATCCTGATATTAAATTACACACACATGTAGACTCAATCACCAGAATATGCTGCTTCATGAAACAGGAATTAACTTCTTGGCAGAGCCACTGGATTATTCTGAGTACATATAATTGTTCTAAACTCTTGAAGTAAAAGAATTTAGTTCATACCAAAATGTTTTTGCAAAAAATATTCCTCCTTCCCTTATATGAGGCTTGTACAACATGCACAGGTAAAGAAATTGTGTTCATGCATCTGTCAAAAGAGCAATTCAGCATTTTAATGATAGAGAAACTCCAGTCTGTCACATTTTATATACATATGCTTTCAGAGATAAATTCACTTGGGTGAAGACTATTGTCTTGCACTCTTTTTATCTGTTAGGCAGAAATGTATCAATTAGATATAATTCTTGAATTTCACATATATGCATAGATACATCCATTCACATATTTTATTTCTCAAATCTGGGTATCATTATTGTTCTGAGTAAATTAATTCATATGAAACTGGCTGAACAGCCAAGTCTTTAACTTTGTTTTACAGCTGAAACTGATTAATTATATGGCTCCATGTCTTAAAAGATAGAATAATTTTTTGTGTTTTATAAATAATATAGAAATTATTGCTGTCTGCACAGAAAAGAAACCATTCTGCCTGTAAAGAATTAGTAAAAGTTCCTAACAGCACACTGCTAATTGATCTTTAAATTATTAATAAAACTTCTCTGGGTTCTTATTCTTCACAGGAAGGGTTTAGGTTTTTTCTTTATCCCTGAATAAAATGACTTTATCATTATTATAATTTCCTGTGAAGTAACTAGCTTTTGTTTGGAGTTTAAAGGAAGGACTGAGTCCATTAACATACACTATTACATACTTTAAACACTTCTAAGTTAAAACCTTGACTAAAACACTGACATATAGAAATCAACAGAAGACTTATTGTCATTTCATAGTGAATACATTAGTATTATCAGGAAAGTGAGAATAATTCTGTCTGCAAAATAATTTTGGCAAAGAGGTTGTATATCATTGGTTCGCCCCACTACTTATTAAAGTTTGTGTTTGCCTTAAATAACTATGTTCAGCTGTCTGATTAATGAGCTCTGTTAACCTTTATCTGTATTTAATTCTGCATATGTTTCTTTGTCATGGGAAGATTCATGTTTTGTGTCTAACTGTATAAATCTAGAAAGCAGTTTTTTTCTCCAGTTCTGTACTTGTGATTTTCTGAGGGAAGGGAGATGTTTGTTTGTCTTTAAAACACTACATAGATAATTATTTCTCTCCTGAAAATATGTTTAAGAATATTTAAAGTGACATATGAAAAAAAAGTGATGTCTGACCTGGATTTTTGTTATTATGGGTTACAACTTCTTTTCAGTTCTGCTGTTGATATATATGGTGTGTATATTATCCCATATGGTATATGACAGTGTATTGACATATCCCAGAATAAAACTCTGATGCAGAGCATTGACATTAAATTAAATCTTTCTCATTCAAGAAGATATTGCCTGAGAAACTGCAAGTACACTGTTGAGCACCTTTTCCAAAGCAAGCACCCAAATTATGTGTACAAATGGAACTGCAGAAAACTAATCATGTAAGGACTAATTAATTAATCATGTAGCAAACAGTAGTTTCAGTTCACAACTATCATGAGCTCTTTTAGGGTGTATATTTTACTAATAAAAAATAGGTACTAAAAAGATACAAGTAAATTCAAGACTGAAAGAGTACAGAAATACCTGTGGTGGAAAGGAAAAATGTGTGGTTGAAACATGCTATACACTTCCCTTGTCCTTTTCTTTCTCTTTAGACTACATTAGATTAACTAATGTGCCAATTAGCCAATACGGAGCTAAATCTTGTATAATAAGGTTAATTGGAAGATTTCTTTTATTCATGGAAAGAAATAATTTGGGGATTCCTTAATTAATAAAATAATATTGAATAAGGAATTCCCAGCTATGAATTAACTGAAAGTTAGGAAATTGCTAAGGAGTAATACCTTGTTCCTTTCTTCATCTTCCTAAGTATCTGCTCATGACTACTAAAATGAAACAGCAGACCCTTCAGTCTTAGACATGACTCTGTATGGATATTAGTTTTTTATTCTGTTTATCAACAGGATTTCTCATCTGACGGTATTTGTCATGTCAAAAAATAGTATGTGACTTTCTTGGACTCTGAATTTTGGCCTAAATATGTTGTCCGAAAAGTTAGCTTTACTCTAAAGTAAAATGGGGAGATAAATTAGCCTAACAATGTCCCATCAACAGATGGGCAAGACTGAGGAAATAAATAGACTTTTTGGAGCAACCATAATTTTAAGATACAGCCCTTGTGTCCACTGCAGCACTGGAATTATAAGAATCATCTGTAGAACAAGAAGAGTAAAATTTAATAGCTATACATAAGGTACAGTAGGACATGACTGTGTTATACTGTGTTACAACTTCTGGATGAACCCTGCATGTTCACCTAAAGAGCCTGTTCCATTCACCCTGACTTGAACAATAAAAGATCATTTCCTATAGTAACAGTACAACCTATTCCATCTTCACCATTCTTGTTCTATAGGATGAATGTATTTGGGAATTTTTACTTATTCCACTCTGCTTCATTCAAGCACAAGATAATCAGATACAGCTTTCTTCCCTTTAACTTTAATTTCAAGTATTTTTCAATATTCTTTGATTTATTTAATTTCATGTAAGCAGTTAGTACATAAATGTGTGAACAAAAAAAATTTAGATTTTAAAAAGGGAATTTTAAATATCTCTGGGCTTGACATTAGAACAATTACTCTTTTTTTGCAGCAATATAAAGATGTGGAAATCTCACAGAAAAGACAATTAAACATTGCGTTAGCAGCTAGAGTGGATCAATGTCAGCAGTCATCAGATAGAGAGATTTTGATATGGCAACCAACACCCAGATGCAGTAGAAGTTTTCAAAAGGCAAATTACTTCTCTGGAACCCCAACGTGGTTAACGACAGCAGCAAATAAAGAACATATGTTTACAGAAATATCTACAATCTGCTTTTCATTTTAAGGTGATATATTTCTTTTTTCTTTTCAGAGGATCTTTTTAAAATACAGAAATGGTTAATCTGTGTTTTAAAATTAACCTAGGATCGTATATTTTTAACATAAAAAAAATTGCAATCAGCCTAGAAGCTTGTGTTGAAGCCAAATGTGAGATTAAACAGCCAATCCATAAACTTATTATTAAATGTCATTTTAAAGGTATTGGTTCCAATCTGAGCCTCCATCCTTCCTCTTTTCTGACAGTTATCCAGCATTCACAACCCTTATTCTTGACCTCTCTCTCCCAGTCTGCCCCATTGGCTTCTTTCCTGGTTTTCAACGATATTTCGAAATGTCTTTATAAAATTGATCAGATGATACCGGCTATTTTTCAAGCTTTTCTAAATTTTCTCTCACTTTATTTAGAATCAAAGAGCTCTGATGCTCCTTTATACAAGTTGACTAGTAAGCACTGGCATCTACTTTCTTTGAAAGATGCTTGTTATTTAAAACCTGAATGACCTGGCTCAGCTCAACTGAACAAAATGTTAAAACTCCCCTAAGTTTGTGGATAAAACACAAGACAATGGGTATTTGTTATTGGATATTGGATAGGACTTGGTCTCACTGCAAGATTAGACAAGTTTGATGCACCCTTTTCTCATTTTTTGCCACTGACTCAAAATATATGGGAGGATGCTTTAATTTACTCCATTCTTTGAGTCAGAATTTTAATTGCATATTCAGTGGAATGAGACATCTAAATGATTTAAAAAACACTGCTTGCACTGTTACTTTTAGCTGTAAGCATTCCTTATTTTTTAAACTACCTCTCTGTTCCTTGGTCTCTTTACCTGTAACACAAAAATCAGATAACTCACTCACTTATGTTGAGGCATTTTGAAATGTTATTTGAAAGATGCTTTTCCAGCACACTATTTACTTATTTATTATTGTCTCTCTATTCAAATAGAAATTGAGAAATAACCAGCATGCAGGTAATTCCAATAACATTATAGAATCATAGAATGGCTTGTCTTGGAAGGGATCGTAAAGATTATCTAGTTGCAATCCTCCTGGCTACGGACAAGGACACCTTTCACTGGATCAGATTGCTCATAGCTCTACATGGGACAGTGGATAGATAGATAGATAGATAGATAGATAGATAGATAGATAGATAGATAGATAGATAGATAGATAGATAGATAGACAGACAGATAGATAGATAGATACTCATTGAAAATATATACTCATTCTAGCTTTCCATCAGAGCGTTGTATGAACATTGTATGAACATTGTATGAAGGGAATCACTAATAGGTAAATTTGAGAGTGTTTATTCCTTACCTATTATTTTGATCTGAGACTTCGACCTTCAGAGTCCAACTACCCAAAATATCATCTCAAGCAGTGACAAATCTGCTGTTGATGAGCCAGTTGGTCAGTTGTGCTCATCTATTTGGTGACTTTGGTATTCTGCAGAAAAAGAGAAAGACGATGGTGTTGAGACAGTCAGTCTTTTGGGGTTTACAACAAGATGCTCAAAAAGATGAGACAGACAGGATAATGGAATTCTAATGGCTCTTACATTTATTTGTTGAGGTGAGGATAGTTTCAGATAGACTAGGACAAAACCTCCTGTGTGTGAACTCTTGATTTATCACAGATTTCTCCTCTCTGAAACACATACCACCAGTCATTTTCTGTACTGCATTCTGGGAAGAATTGGAATTCAAAACATTGTAAGAGACACTTTTCTTGTCCTACTAAGCCTTTTTTCTCTTGTTCATGTATCATGCATTTTGTTCATAATTTTATTACATTTTGTCTCTGCTTGTGTTCATAGCAGGAGGGAGCTTGGCTAAGAAATATCAGAGCAGCTTTGAGATTATTGTTCTTCAGTGGTTAAGAGTAGGATTACTTCCTGATGTAACATTCCAAAATGTCTCTTTTGTGTGTGGTGCCTGTCAATATAAGATATGCAGATTCAAATATGACTGCTGTTTTTATATCTATAACTAGTCTAACCATTTCTCTCTTTATATTATCCAGTTCTTCATTCACCTTCCATCTCCCATACAGGAGAACGGGGACAGCTTGTTTTGCCACTATGTTTCACACAGATAGATACTTTAATATCAGAGAAATATTTTCATATTAATATATGAAATAAAGCATATAAACAGAGAAAGGAAAACATCTCTTAGACCATTTTTTGTGCCTCTCTACCATGCTGAAACTGTCCTCTGCAGTGTAATTTTTATTTTTCTGTCACTTGAAACTTTATATATCTCAAATGAGAAGACTTGAACTGTTTCTCTTTAAAAAGTTATTGCATAACCTACTAAAGCTGCTTGATAGCATATTTAGTTTTCAACATTCACCTAAATATTTGTTTAAACTAATTTCCAACTGACTACATATTTTTTCTGGGCCTTGGTTAATTTTTTGTTTAAAATAATTTTAGAAAGACATTCCTTCTCCCACCCCATTTGTAGTTTTATATAAATATATACCAGTACCAGTACCACCTATCTGTGGTTATATTTATTATTCTACTATTCTGAAAAAGGGCCTCCAATCCCATAGTTTATCAATTCAGGTATAAGAGCTACATCAAAACTAAGGATTCATTAAAAATATTCATTCTGATGTCAAATATTAATTAAAAATTAGATGTAATGGAAACTGTCTAAATTACTTTAGGGGCAGTACAGTATGCAAGAGCATCATCCAAGCTGGAGAAAACATAGTCATGCCAAAAGACTCTACATAAAATTCAACCTATCAACCAGATTATTTATAGGAGTAAAACATGCTATATTCTGATGATTTTGACACAAAACAAAAATATATCTTATAGTGCTCCTAGCAATTACTTTAAGGCAAAGCAAAAGACCAGGGATTTCTTTCAAATTACAATCAAAGTGAAAAACTCTGTGGTTGAACCTTATTTGGCAAGACTGATCTACTAGTGGTATAGCGTACTATAATTTGTATAAGCTAGCAATTTTTAATGGAAAGTAAATATAACATAACTAGCAACATAAATAGTAGTTTTGCTATTCAGCCCTGGCACATTTAATGTGCATTTCAGAATGCCTTCAACTGACACCATTCACAACCTCTGTTCAAGGCCTCCCTGTTGAGGGCAGACGCAACCCTTAGCAGGAAACTCATTTTCCAAGAGAAATGGAAAAAAAAATCATCCCAACACTTAAAAGTATGAAATATTTTTAGCAGTTTTATCGCACAAAAGAAAAAAAAAAGAGATTTAGCAAAACATAGTCTGGAAAAAAATCTTTTTCTAGTTTTCTTTTACATTTCTATATACCATGCCTAAAATATTTTATTTCTTGATATGTACTCATATGAAATATGTTTCTTTCCTACAGATAAAAAATGGAGAAAAAAAATGTAACTGTACATCTAGACTAGTCTTTCTAATGAGGATTTTAAAACATTTGTAGTAAAGAGATTTCTAAGCTCAACCCAATGAATACAAAAGACATGTTGACAGGAACCAGCTTGGAAACATCTATGGAGGTCTGACCTTTTCTTTTGCTTGCAGATAACTGCATGATTGTTGCCAAGTGAAGCTCAGATCCAACTCTTGCCTTTATGAACCATAGGAATACATTGTAGAAGTAGGAAAAATATTTTTCTTATCACAAATGACTGAGAGCATTACTGCCCATTAACAAGAGAAATCACAATAATTTTTCATTGCCTTTTCTTTCTCCTTCAGCTTTTCAAATATAGCCTTCAAATATAGCCATCCCCCACACAGACTGCTGTTTTTCCAGAGCCTCAGCATTAGGCTGACAGTGACATGGCAAAGCCCAAGACGGAAAATCAATGAACACTGGAACCTGAAATATCCACTGATGAGCTTTTGGGGTTGTTCTTTGTCATCTTAGACCTTGAAGGTTTGCCCAGGTCATTGTCTTTGTACATTGTCTCTTCTCACTCCATGGTTTGTTGCGTTGATACTTCACTTTCACAAAGACAGTCAAACCAGCACTCTTCCTCTATGTCACAAGCAGACAAGAGCCTCTCCTCTTAACAAACTATAAAACCGATGCAGAGTTATTTGGCAAAGTTTTATACATGACCTTTACTGCTCTATCTTTAATTTGTGTAAAGAAAATGCAGTGCCTTTTGCTCTGCAAGCATTTACCAAAATGTTCTCATTTGAGCAAATGCAATGCTATTAGTATTAAAATGTTGCAAGCACTTACTAAAAGGTTTTTCCTCCTTACTTTTATGACAGTTTTAGCAAATAACGTTAGCAGTATCATTTCAGAGAGACACCAAGAGAGTCGAGCCTTGGGGCTATGTTTTCCCACTGATTCACTCGATAAAATTTATTATGTTTACAAAATACATCAGCATGTTCATAAAAGTTTTTGTTAAAAGAAGTGAAAGAAGCTTTGTGTTACCTAGCATTGTATTTCTTTGCAATTTTAATTTAAAGCAACTGTAGCAATAAAGACAGAATGTATTTCTTTTTCAGTGTTTAAATACAAACTGGTGAATGTAGGTTTTGCATACCAGACATGGGCTGCTCCTGCATGAATTAATAAAAACAAACTGAATTTTCATTCCCTCAACTTATGAATGGTGCTAGTCTTACAGTGGGATGTCTATACTATTATATGCTTAAGGAAATATACAAATTAAAAGCTAGGCTACAGGGCTGCACATTTTTGAAAGTAGTTTCAAAATAACTGTATCATAAGGGACTAAGTTGTTGCCATGTGTTACTGAATTTTAGTTAATACTACATTTTAGTTAAAGTGATTGCCATCCAAGGCACAGTGAGGAAATGGTAATCAAATACTGAGTCCATACATCGTGATTCCACTTTACTGGATACTGAAAAGCCGTCACCAAAACCACAGTAACATTTCTGACATTTATTTTTCCTTACAAAGGCAGAATCTAATTCATGTGTTTCAGGGTAAGGTAACTTGTTCATCTGTACCAGTGTAAATGAAAAGTGACTCTTATAGTGTCTAGGACTTAAACTACTTAAAGTAAAACAATCTGTTTTTCTATTGCTCATGCACTGGAGCTCTGGTCACAGTCTTTTCTGTTTTCAAAACCTTTTTGTCTTCCTATAATGTCACACATCTTTACTGATTAGTAAAAAAATGTTCCTAAATATCAGAAAATGGAAAGCGGACCTGGAGATCCTGACGACCAAGAAAGCTTGTGGAAGAATATTTATTTCTCTTTCTTCTGAAAGTGAAATTGTTGCACATATCAATTTCCTGATTGAAGACAGTGAAAACCACTTGCAAAAACTCTAAGTCTAGTCAGGGACAATTAAAGTGTTTATCTGCATGACCCTCACAAAATATGTGAAGATGTGGTCCAGACATTATTTCTTTAGTTGGCAAATTAATTAAATCTCTGCAGTTTTTTTGTGAGGTTTTCCTGGAGTAGCCAAAAGTGAGAACCTGCTGAAAAGATACACTTTATCTATCTAGTGTATCTAGTGTATCCAATGGAATTCACCTCCACTGAGGCCTGGACTATAACAGATATGACCAACCATTGCTTACTCCCCCTGAAAATCATGCCCAAATTTTGAGCGTTTTGGAATGCCTGGAAAAAAGACAGAATTATATGTAATCAGAGGAGATAAATACATGTGACAGAGAATGCAATCCTCATCAGTTGCAGAGGTATAATGAATGAGCATCTCAGCTACAAACTTCAGTAAACCACTATAGGACAACTGATGGGCTATTAGCAATGCCAGCTGTCGTGAGCTAATGCACATTAAACTCTCCATCCCCACACTGCTATTAAATACAATAAAGGCAAGACACATGACTTTTCACTTCTAGCCAGGAAAACTATTCTTATAATACAAAAATATTTTATGTTTACAAGCAGGGAAACTGATAAATAGAAGTGTAATCTTCACAGCTCCATCTATCAAACTAAACAACATCCTGTTCTACTGCTACGCAGTGTGAATTTCCCACATTAGCTGTAATTTTCTGGTAGTGGTAGGTGTTCAGGACCTCACAAAAAAAAAAAAAAAAAAAGGTACCACTGTAGTAATTCCATTATTCCATGTCCCCTCTGGCCCTTCTTTATATCTGCTCTTCTATCAGAGGAATACCCAGCACACAGGTTGTTCAAGTCCATATACAGCAAAGTCATTTGAGAAGCGTCTCTCGGGTATCTCAGGAACACAGTGCTCCATTCGACTTTTCTTCCTCTCTGCCAGTGCTGAAAAGCAAAGAACTAGGGATCACACTGAGGCAGACTTTATGTTTTCAGAGGCAGACATCCACTTTGGAAGTCACAATGTGGATGTAGAGAAGGTTCAAATAACAAGTAAGCTGAAGAGTAATCAGAAACTTTATGCTGACTTTTGAGAGTAGAGATATGATGTGTCACGAAAAGCACTGTAAGGATACATTTTTTTCTAATAATTTAATTGTGGCTAGTAAAAATATTGAGATGCTGGAGGGTGTCCAGAGAAGGGCAATGAAAGTTCTGGAGCACAAGCTTTATTAATAGTGACTGAGAAAGTTGGGGGTATTTTTCCTGGAGAAAAGGAGGCTCAGAAGGTCTTTATCTCCCTCTAAAACTGCCTGAAAGGAGGTTGTAGTCCAGTGGGGGTCAGCCTCTTCTCCCAGGTAACAAGTGACAGGACAAGAAGAAATGTCCTCAAGTTGCACAGAGGGAGGATTAGATTGGATATAGGGAAAAATTTCCTTACTGAAACGTTTGTCAAGCAATTGAACAGACTGCCCAGGGAAGTGAAGGAATCCATCCCTGGAATTGTTCAAAAGATGTGTGGATGTGGCAGTTTAGGAATATGGCTTTCTGGTGAATACAGTGGTGCCAGGTTTACAGTTAGACCTGATGATCTTAGAGCTCTTTTTCAACCTTAATGATTCTATGACTCTCTAACTGTTAGTCTGTGTCTGCACTGAAGCAATTACTCCAACCTCCATACCAATCATATCCAGCCCTATGCATAATATTATCCCCCAAAATGGGTCAAGTAACATTTGAATTTTCTGAAGGTCCTGCCCAACTCTAACTTCTAAAAGGTGGCTAGAAATTGTTTGTAAAGATGCTGTCTGACCTGAGCAATAAATAGGTCAGGCCATAGTGGCTGCTCTATAGTGTAGTGAGTGGAAAAAAATGCATATAAATTGCATCACATTTTTCCATATAAAAGTAACAACTTTTTCTAGATCAGATTTCTCCCAAGTTTCTCAACTCTCCCCTATATCCACACAAAATATTTCTTGTTTTCTTCTTATACCTATGGCAATATTCAGTCATTCCCTCCAGCTCTTTTGCATATTCCTTAACTCCTTTATGTTTCATTTAAATCTCAACAAAGTGCTTGAAATTTTACTAAAAGCTTCCTTAAAACTCAAGAAAGACTGTTTTTGCCACTGACCTAGAAAGAATTGTCTGAAATTATGATCTAGCTGCAATACCTTGACTTCAAGGAGTTATCAGAATTAAGAGATGTCCAAGGCAAAAATAGAAAGATTTATTTTTTGGGACAGCAGTGTATAGGACTATATGTACTATGTTTCATCTTACATTGGGAGCCAACAACAACTGGACATTTACCAGAATCATTCCTTAAATTTATGGAGTGTTTGAGGAATTTCCTACATGAAGTGTCAGAAATAGTACAAATATCTCAATAAAGGTAAATAATGTGGGAAGGAAAATATCCATTTTTTATATTGCCAAAGATATTTTCATATTTACAGTTATCGGAGAAAGGCCATATTTAACATATACCTTCAGTGGAACCCCAATCTCACTGTAATATATGGGATCTTTGCCATTAACTCCTGGGTGGGTCAAGCTTTTTTATGAACTATTTATTGTCTGTCTTACTAGTGGAAAACAATGTATACAGAAGAGATTTTAGGTACATCTTATACTGTAAAAAAATAGAAAAGTGACAGAAAAATTGAGCTGAATGTCAGAAGAGGGTCATTAAAACTATGTATTGTACATGCTTCTAAAACCACATGTTTACATGATACATGATGCAGACTATTATGAATCTCTACAAGCATTGTCTATAAAAGTATTGTACATGCTTCTAAAACCACAGGTTTACATGATACATGATGCAGACCATTATGAATCTCTACAAGCATTATCTATAAAAGTCTTGTAGGTACATAATTCTTCCATATGGGAATGTAACAGCCCAGAGACAACACAGAATCACTGGTTTTGGAGTATTTAAAGCACAACTGGAAAAGTCCTACAGCAGCTCAGTCCATCTTTGAATTTATGCTTGCTTTGAGCAGGACCTCCAGAGCTCCTTTCAAACATAGGTTTATGTCTTGGAGCGACATTTTATTTTATTACTACTATTCTAGTTTCAATTTAGGCAATGTCTAGATTTAATAAAGCTCAACTCTTAAATTATCTTCCACTGGTTAAAAAGTTTACTTGCTTTTCCTAACTTTTAAAAATTAATCCCAACAACATGATATTTAGAGTAGGACCACCAAAATCAAATCAATCAAGCAAATTGGTGGAGTCATTCAAATAAATCTCCCATTTGTTCTAGAAATATTATTAATTCTGAGATCTCATGTGACAGTAAGTACTTCCACATATGCTATACAATTTGCTGATTTGTGACCAGAGCAGAACCATGTTCCTGCAGGCAAAAAAATACTCTTACAAAAGGAAATTGTAGATATGACCAAAGAAAGTAAGAGAATATTTCTGGCTCATATTTCTAGAAAATGTACATCTAAAAATTACAAAACTTAATATAATTAAAGACATTAGGGAAAAATTCATATAAGATTTTTTCTTTTGTCATTTAGCTGAACTCCACTGGGAAAGGTGCATTTTTCCGGGGGCAAATTTTGCACTGTGTGTTTAAAATAATTGAGGGTCTAGTAAAAAACAGATGAAAACAGTGGGAGAACAAGCACTGCACTAAGGTCACGGATCTGAAACCAGCAACTTCCAAGTTCTCTTATAGAAATTTAAAAACTTCATTCCTTAAAAATATGCCTTGCAAGTGTTATCCCCTTTCTTGACTTAGTTTGGGGTATCTTGTTCTTTGTGAGCACAATTCAACTTCAAGCACTTCTGGTTATGTAAAAAAAATCCCAGTTTGATATATGACAAGATTCTTAATCTTTCTGCACTGAGAAGGAAGGTTATCCTGCAAAGTAATTTCCCCTGTCATGAGCTAGGAAAATAGGAAGTCAGCTGAGAAAACGCTTTAAATGACCTTGCAGTATTGAGCTGCCACATCCCATTTCTGGAGATTTCTGTACATTAAAAGGCTTCCTTGGTGTGTAAGAAAACCAGAGATATACAGAGCAGAATGGAGGATTAAAAATCACATGGATGTCACTGGGATAGAAGAAGGCATGAGAAAGCTATATTTGGAAAAGTTGGAAGAATAAGAATGTGGTTTTTTTTTTTTTTTAATCTGAACTCTTAAAGAAATTCTTTATTAGAGTTATTTGAGAAATAGGTTTTCTCGATATTTAAGTTACACATTATTTCAACATAGAAGGAACTCCTGCAATAAAAGTGGGTTTCATAAAAATAGTTTATAACAAGTATTCTAAGTTATATAAGCAAAAATGAGCTGTCCAAGACCAAAGGACAAGCACTACCTCAGTGACACACCACTGTACAGTCTGCATTCAGGAAAAATACTTAGCTGAGAGGATGAACAGGGCTCTGCCTGCAATTTCAAGCATAAACTAGAATAGACAACAGGAAAAGAAGAATCAGAATTCTGTGGTAGTCCGAGGAAGGTAAGAGCAAAGAAGCACATTTCAAAATTAAGAGCTGAAAAGACTTTTTATTTAATCAGTTTTTTTATTCCTTACCATATAGCTACTGAATTTATAGCACATGATATGAAAGCACCCAACACTTCTCTCTGTCAAAGACAGATTTTTGAACTATGCAAACCACTGTTGCAGAACAACTTGGCAATTTTCACGCTGCCATACTTTGGGTAAACGTGACTCAGCAAATTCCTTGTGCAATTTCCCTTAGATATTGAACTTTCATTTAATGCCTCGGCAGACCCGTCACATGGCCTGGTATTGAGTCTTGTGCTAGAGAGTCTGTTGAATAACAAGGAAGGGATTCAGCTGACATGGAAAAATGTGCCATCAGGAGGAGCTTCTCCAGACTCTGACCAACAGCATCCAGCCAGTGGGGCAGCAAGGACTCTGAGCCACTAAGATATGTATAAGAGGGATACATGGATACAGTTTGTGGGGCTGGATGGGGAGTAGTGGATGGGGAGTAGGTGGGAAGAAAATAGGCATTCTGAATTTCTTGGCAAGCCATTTTTAAAAGATACTACTCTCTAAAACAGAGATTGCTCATTACTAAACATACTGATTTTCTTATTATCATTACATACTGTGCAGGTTTGAGATGAATCTAAATAATACTTAATTGTAAAAATTGCTTAGGGATCCTTGAATAATAGCTTCTGTGAAATACACACAACTGGTCATAAATATACTCAATTAAAAATTACTATAACTGGTGTCTGAATTGCAGCAGAACCAACAAGTCCCAAGCAGAGACTGCAGGCTGTACAGAGAAAGCCCTTTAGGGGACAGGGCGTCAGGTGTCAGCACATCTTTTTCAATTAAAGTTTTCAATGAAAAAGGTGAAAATTACTACAGAAGTAGGAAGTGACTCATTTGAAAGAGATCTACAGGTGAGCTGCCACATTAGAACCAAAGACTGAGCAGGGTAAATAAGAGAGTATTGCTCTCAAAGGGGCACAAAAGAAAAAACCCTCCAAGTTTACAGGGCTGAGAACCTGCAGTAAACATTTAAAAACTGTTTGTTTTAATGTTTCCCTAGACATTATTCTGGAGAATATAATTGTGCCTGAAAACAAACTCTCACATTACTTTCTTTCAGGCCTGGGAAAGGCTGATTGCTTTCACATCAATAAAACTGATGTTTTCTAGGGCCTGTAAGGTGAGGTTCTATAAAAGCACAACAAAGAAAGCCCATCTCCTTCCCTCCAGTTCTTACCACTTGGAGGTACAAGTCATCCCTTACAGCTGATCTAGTGAAGTATCTACACTATCCAAAACAAACTTTCTCCTTTCCAGACAACTGTAAATATCCACTGAAGAAAGAGCAGATTTCTTAAAAAACATTAATTCCAACTTACATCACAGCAAATTTAGATAATAGCCCATTAATTCTAGACTAAACATATGTCAGCCATATTTTAAAATCAAAATTCATGTCAGCAAGTAGAAATGGAGTGGACACTAATTATAGGAGGTATTCATTGCCTGTAACATTGCAGACTACACACATTCTTTTGAACAAGTCAAATCTATGTACAGTCTAAAACTGAACTCCAAAGAAAACTTTTTGAAATGCGAATATACATCATAGGTAAATAGCTGGCAGAAGCATGTTGGGAGAGGAGGCAATTCACCCAAGTAACAGTCTGGAGAAAACTAAGACTATTTGATTTCTGCCATATTCTGCATTTTTCCATGCACAAATATGGGTGTATTCAGGAATATGTAAATTTCTGGTATTAGGTTGGATCCCACTGTGATGCTGGCACATAATTAGGAGCTCATCACTAATGATTTATGAGCTGATGCCATGCTATTAGCATTTAGAAATAAACCTACCACAAATAACCTTTTATTTATACTTTACCAGGGCTATTCCTAACAGTAGCCACATTATTGAACATCTACAGGAAAAACATCAGGTCTTCCTTCTAAAAGGTGATGTTCAGAAAACTCACAGGATGTGGGTATTTTATATAGGAGGGAAAGAAAGTGTTTGAAAAAAAACCATAACAAACCAAACAAAAAAACTCCAGGAAAATAGTTCCTTTTTTTAGGGACACAATGTAACATTGACATAACAGCTGCAATAAATAGCAATAATTCAAATTAAAAACAAACAAACAAACAAAAACCCCAAAAAACAAAAAACATAAGGGGGTCTAAGAAAGAAAAGAAAAGGAGCCAAAGAAAATAAGGACAAAAATACCACAAGTGCTATAAAACAAAAAAAAAATCCTACTTATTATTACACAAATTCCTCCAGATAAAAGTTTAATTTCAGTGGGAGAAGTGTATTTTATTTCACTTTTAGACCTTCTTAATTACTTTTTTGTCTCTATATCAAAAATTCAGTCTGGGAAAGAAAAGGCTTGGGGGGCAACCTATCCATGTATATAAATACTTGGTGGGAGGGAGAGTGATGAAGAGCGAGCCAGGCTCTCTCAATAGTGCCAATTTAGAGAAGAAGAGATGATGGAGACAAACAAAAAGAAAACACTCAAAAAGCATTACATTCCATCTGAACACAAGCAAGCAGGAGCTCTTGTGCAGTGATGGTAGTAAAACACTGGCACAGAAAGGCTGTGAAGTCTCCCTCTGTGGAGATACTCAAAACCTGATTGGAGAGGGTCCTGGGCAAGCTGCTCAAGAGCTATTGGACCAGATGATTTTAAGAGGTCCCTTCAGATTTAAAGGATTCTTCTGTGCTAGAAGAAAGGCTTTTGAGGAGAGGGAATATCTTTTACTAGGCCTTGTAGGAAAGCTCCAAAACAGCTACTTTGGGCCACATAAACAATATTAAACCTAAGAAGCAGCATCAAAAAACTAATAGTCATACTGCTCTTAGCTTAATTATCACAATATATTAAATAACGAAATTACACAAAGTATCGATACATAACAATAAAACAGCAGTTAACATTCACAAAGCAGAAGTTATTGGCAGATAAAGAAAATAACTAGCACTAACAAGTTAATGCTTGCATGGCTCAGTGGAAGGGTTGAGTGATTTCAGTCTCATTATTGCATGCTAAATTATATTGATAAATTAGCACGAGCATGCAACTGAGGTTTTGGACCTTGTTACTCTTAGACTTAATCTGTATTAGTCTACAACAGTCAGTGCATTTAAACTTCAGTGTTATCATCTTTCCCTCTGTGATCTCTTTGCAGTCTGGAATGCCAGCGATGCCCCTGTGGTTTTCCTTAGGTTTCAAAGCTGACCAGTACCTAAGAAGCAAGCTCCTTTAAAGGAGTAATAACACAGTACTCTGGTTCAGGTGGCCATCTGCACCATGCAATTGTTGACCCAGATTTTATTTTCACCTGTGGCTCATTCTGACAAGATGAACACAAAGTAGCTGCTACAACAGTCTTCATCTGCTCAGCTATGGTCAAACTGATGTATGAGGGCAAGCTGTCTTGTTTACCACAGACCAGATACAGAGAGAAGAAGCATATGAAGAAATTAAATTACAGGAGTCTGAACTGACCTTCAGCATGCTGATGAATGGCTTCCTACTGCACTCAGCCTCTGAAAAGAACAAATAACTAATGGCAGACAATCTTACTAGAAACGCCAGAGAAGAGCCAGCTGGAGGGGAGCTCACATTTGTGGTGAATTGCACTCCTCATTTACTATAGAAGATAATGCTGCAGAGTGACAACAGGTGGAAGAACATTTAGAAGCTGGCAATACCAACTCTTATCTCCAGATATACCACAAGGCACTTCCAGAGGTGATAGTCCCCATTTTGAGGAATCTGGTTCCATGATATTTTCAAGAGATGGAGACATAAGAAATCACAGTGCAAATTTCCTTCATGATCAACTATTTTCATATTAATGCTGTGTTATATATGCACATCTATTACCCTGTTTTCTCTTCTTTTCCTTCTCCCCCTCCAGTTTCCTGTTTGGTTCAATAATTTATCAACAGAAAGGGGCATTGCTCAGATGTTACAAGAGCTGTAGGTCACTGCCAATATTTTCTGCAGTTACATATGGATGCAGTAACATCTAGAACATATGTCCATATTTTCCATAATACTTCCCTGACTGCTGTCAGGCAAACAAGCCACAATATACAGTGTGCACTTACAAGGAACATTTCTGGGGTTTTAAATCTGACTGTCTTTGTACTAACTTGTTTTACTTGTGTCTGACTGAGTTTTGGCCTATACCATGTTGTGTCAAACAATGACCAGCCAATCTGGGCATCAGTGCAAGCTGCAGAGTATTTCTGGTAGACTTCTTCTTATTTCAAGAGAAGAAATAAGACTCAACTAGAACACCCTTTTTCCAGTTAGCACTAATCAGAGAAAGGTGCTGAGCACACTCAGGTTACCAGTTTATCTATTTAATAGCTACAGATAATTAATATTAATTCAAATTTCTATAATGTACCCTACAAATTTTATAACAACTGGCATTATAGAACTGTTCACAGGCAATATTGGTTGCTTCCAAAGCTTTTTCTGGTGTGGCATTAGAGTAGCTGGGTAAGTAAAAGGTATGGAAAACACAGCAGTTTCAGTCTTTGGCTGGAATCTGGTTTTATCTTCCTCAATAGATCCTCATTGCCATGAGTATATTGCTTGGTTCTTGTGATATCATGGAGAATAAATGTCAGAAGGGCAGGTGTGGAGCCCACAGCTATGAATGACTGCTCATTCACTGAATTAGGAGAGCCAAACTATGAGGGATATTCTAGCTGCCTAGCTCCTGCAAGCTCCTGACAGCTGCCTGCTGAAAAGCAGAATCAGGCATGTGTTGGGTGACAGCAACACACCACAGATAAATATGTTTTGTTCATGGCTGCAGCTTTCTCTGACACATCAAACCCTATAGTCCTCAGGAAACTAGCATTGCAAGATGATCCAGGCTCTGTACGCCCCAATATCTGGAGTCCCTGAGCCCATGAATTCATTTCCATACATTCCATCTGCTTAGACTTTACAGTCCCTGAAAATTGAGGCTTACAGCTGCTGTCAACCCAGGTCTTTCTTTTTCCAAAACAGGCCACTCTTACAGTGATTTCACTCAGCCATTTACAATGGATCACACAATTTTAGTTACAATCTGACTATTGAACAAGCAAACAGTGCAAGGATTTCCTGAAAATTAAGTCAACATGCATGTGTGTGACTCAATTTCCAAAGAGAATTTTTTTCCTTGCTTGATTTGCAGTAGAGATTAAAATCTAAATTCTTCAGTCTTGAGTTTTAGGATATTCTGGGGTGGATGTTGGGGTTTTTACAACATCCTGTGCTGGAGTGCTTCCACTGTGTGTAAACATCAAGCACATCTTTGACTCTCAATAGTAAGAAGGAATGATTCAGAAGAAGAGAGGTTTCTCCTCTCATTTGAACATATGTACCAAATTCACTATCTTTTCCTATTACAATTTCTCAGAAGTTGTGACTTAACTGTGTTTTTGTTTTCTACTTTTCCTTGTCTTATAACTGAGAAATATCTGGCACATCCTTTTCAGGAGGGAAAAAAAATCTATTTTAAGCAGCCTCTAGTGGAAAAAGACACAGGCGATTAGAAAAAAAAAGAAAGAAAAGAAATGAAAGAAAAAAAAAAGAAAGAAATGAAAGAACAAAACCTACTGAAGTAAGAAGTTAAGATGTCTCTTACTGGAATCAGTTCTAAAGGAAAAAAAAAGGTGAATATATCTGATTGCTCTTTCAAATACCAATAATATGAATATAAAATCAATTTAGCCAATACCCTACTATACTCCCTGTATTGCTTGTGGAAGAGGCCAGTTTGTGACAGACTGGAGAGCAAACCCTTGCACTCAGACATTGAGGGGTGAGTGGGCCAGACTTACAAAGAGTGGCTGAAATCAGTTTGTACCTCAGAGGCAGAGCTGCTGATCTCTCAATTGCAGGTGACCACAAGAAAATTGAAAGTTGTGAGTGGAGGAGCTCAGATTGAACATTAGGAAAAGTATCTTCACTGGGAGGATGATCCTGCAATGGTCTCCCCAAGGAAAGGGTCACAGCACCAAGCCTGACAGTTTAAGGAGTGTCTGGACAATGCTTTTAGTAATATGGTTTGGTTTTCCTAGTACTTCATGGAGCAGGGGATTGGACTCTGATTCTTATGGGTATTTTTCAACTTGACATACTCTATGAATCTATGACTGTGTTCACATTATGTGGGATGTAGTTGAAACCACAAATAAAAAAAAAATTAGCACACATTTACAGGAACAGAATTTAAAAAATAACACAGAAAACAGGGAACAAATAACAAGAAACATAAGGCATATCACAGAATCATTTCAAAACCCTGTTTTATGTGATGGGAAAGTGTAATCATTTACACTATCAATGTGTTCAACTTTGGACTTTTAAGGACAAACTGCCCTGCATAAATTCTTGATACTATGATCTTCAATTCACAGACTGATAGTTTAAAACAATTGGTTTTGTATGTGACATACATAAAAATCAGGTTTTTTCTTCTTTTCTCAGCAATAAAGTCCATGAAATGCAAGATTTTTTACTCAGAAGTTATAATTCTAACCAGACTCAACATTATTGTGCATTCATGAAATAGAATATAAACCAGAAAACTGTTTTACTTCATAGTGGACTTCACCTGGGCATTGTAGATTTTTTGCTGCAATGAAGTCAGCATCATCTTTTCTTTGTCTGTCATTAAAAAAAGAAAGACTTTGCTTGTTTAAAAAGGCAACTTCTTTTAATCCTTTTACTGATAGAATTCCTCATAGAAAAGTTTAGAAATGTGAAGTTTACACATGTAAAGTTCACATGCTCTAGTTTTCCTGTCACCCATCCTCACAGCAAAAAACTCATAAGATTAGTCCTGTCCTACATTTAATTTTTATTTTAGAAGTTAACACCAAGGGAGAATGTTGTCTACGTCTTCATATTAGAATAGTGTCTTTTCATTGTGAAGACTAAAACACTGGATGGTATATCAATGAGATGACAGCAGGATCTCATTCTTTCTCGTCCAGCTGCAGGTAGGTGAATTGTATAAATCCATCAAACAGGCATGCATTTAGGTTCAGTCCCTCAGGTTTTGAGCACTGAGCATAGGTGTTTAACTCTGGACTGAATTCTGGAAAAGAGAAAAAAAAAAAAACCAACAACAAAACAACTCAAAAAAACCACCAATACCCCAAACCCTAAAAAAAATAAAAATAAGTTCTCACAGATGTACTCAAGATTAATTTTTCTGACAAACTGTAAATAACAGCTTTAAAAGAGATAAGAGTTGGCAATTTAAAGCATGAATGACCTTAGCAAAATCAGATTCCAAGTTCAAAGACATTAATGGAAAATATTTTGAAGGGCAAATTAATAAATTCTACAAGAAAATTTAAGAAATGAAAAATTGCTTCTGGGTGAAATTTTCTACTGACTTTCTCTCTCTGTTTTTCAGAAAGAGATTAATCAGTGATCTTGGGTGTAAAATCCCTTTGGAAAGTCACCTCACTTGCTTGTGGAACCACTTTAGTGGAATTCTTGTGGAATCTCCTTAGTGATCACAGAAGACAGTAAATGAATAGAGGACAACAAAAATATATTCATCTCATTTCCCAAAAGGGGAGAACTACATCATGAAAATGGAGAAAGAAGATATTTTAAAATATAAATTATAGAAGAGATATTAATTACATTGGAAATAATAGCAAAAAAAGAAATTTTGATCATATTCTGACTTTCAAACAGGCAGACTGTTTTTGTGGTATTTTTCTTTCTCTGCAAAGGAAAAATGCAAAAACTAAAACAGGAGAATTATCTAAGCTGGAATGACTATAAAATCTGAATGTATTAAAGAATGGAAGACCCTGAGAAAACCAGATATCATATATTTTTCTAGTGCACAGTTAGCTAGCAAGGTGAACCCTCCCTGGCAAAACGATCTAATGCAGAAGGAGCTGGTATTTGCCTAGAAGTTTCTACACACTTTCAGTGTCATTCCCAATGATTTTAAGAACAGATAGTGGTGGCCCAAGGTGCCCTCTCCATTTCTTCTAGAGCACAGTAATCCTCCCGCTGATTACTTTAAACAATATAATAAATATTTTAGACAATATAATCTTTAAAAAAAAATAATTTCTCAAAAAACTATCAATTAGATTAGTTTTCTGAGATACACCTCCTCTCCAATTCTATTTTATTTTTTTAGCAATCAAAGTTACTTCCCCCACCCAGTCAAGTCTGAACATCTATGTCACCAGCCTCAGTGGTAGCTACAATTCAAAGCTCATACCACACGTGACTCCAAGTACTATGTATGTTAGTTGGCGGAATAATCTATTCAAGTACCTTCTCCTATTTCAGACATTACCTAACATCTTTTACCTAAATCAGACACATATCACTTGTCTGACAAGCCTCAGGAATTCAGACTCTTTCAAGTAATTACAAGACAAAAAACCTACTGTAACACATACAACTCCAAGCCTTCCTGTCTCACGGACACACACACACATACCCCTGGGTAAACTTATTAAGATAATTAACTAAATATTTTTTTAAAAGGTCTGAAAATGCATGGGAAAAAACCAGATACTCCTTAAGGGGCTAGTGAGCAATATTTGAAGAGCCTTCCCTTTAATTTTCAGCTCCTCTATGAGATGCATGTCACATGCCCTTTTAGCCTGGTGTTAGACAGATAACAAAACTAATACTGGGACTAGTACCATTCCCACAAATCTCAAGGATGTTCTTCCTCAGCTTAAATTTTCTTGTTGGTAAAGTACAAAATATATTGTTCTCAGGAGCATCAATTACAAGTGCTACATACTCTTTATACTAGGAATGCATATTTTCAAGAAGGCAATCAGTGAAAGGTTTCTTTATATTTATTACTCAACATCAACAGAAACTATACTAACGCCAGTCTTCTAAAGTCTATAACTAAGAGTATGAAGTTAGAGAAACTCATTCTCCGCACAGGTAGCTGCCCTAAAACCAAGCCTCTCAGTATATGAATCTCATTCATGATGCAATTAACATTTCTTTATTACTGGTTTCTGCTACCCACACAATGATGATTTCCCTCCCACAGTAAACACTAAACAATGATAAATTCTACACTGGAAGTGAAATCTCCCTGTGTATTGAAGGACTCTATGTTTAATCATGAAAAACATGCAGATACACTATATGCTTGAGAGCAAAACTTTGTATTGAGATGTGGTAACTACCTATAGCCTGAAAATGTGGAAGTCTTTTAAGTGTATCAGGGTCTGTGAATTGTAAAAGCAAAAGGAACTGAATTCTTTTAGTTTTGACCACGGAATTAGCAGAAAGTCTGCTGTCTGCAAACTCATGAATGTATACAGTTTTTTTCCAGGAATGAGAATGTGATTATCTATAGTGTACAATTGTTAACATAGTTCTTTCCCTGGTACTGGGACAGTAATGACATAGAGAAACAGTTTTTTACCAAAAAAAATTTCTTGGGAATAGTTTACGAGTTTGCTAATACAGTAGTCACTTCACAGACATCACAGCCCCAAAATCAGATTCCTTAAATGTTCACTGCAGGGTTTATTTATTAACATTTATCTCACACCTGAAGTGTGGTTTTTCTACAGGCCATGGTGGACCACATCACTTTGAGGTTTTCAGGAGAATGAGAGCTAAAATGCTGAGCTAGTTGTACAACAGAGATCAGATGTCCCAGAATTTGCCCTGTGTCACTGCTTCTATACACTCATAGGCACAGATTGGTTTGGGAGGGACAAAAGAAGAACTAAAGTCCTTAAGTGTTATCCATGTGCTGTGTCAGAGCCCAGATTTTGGATTTATTACTTTAAACACAACAAAATTTTTACAATCTTCCTGAATTATTTCGATTGAGGGTGTCCATATTCCTTTGAGGTCCTACGGACAACTATGGATTCAAGACCTGACCTTGCACATCTAAATATACAGTTTAGGTCACAGTCTACATGTGAATGCATGTCCTATCTGATTATATTTTGAACAACTGAGATTTCTACAGTTTTAGACAATTGAAGCTATATAATATCATTGCAATATAGTATCTTCTATTATGGAATGAATTTATGGTCGTTTAAAGAAAAAGTTATTTGTCTCTTCTTATACAGAAACATGTTCAAGCAGTTAATTTATCATTTTCCTGTCCAATATTACAGCATCTTCACTAGATTAGAGTAGCTTCAGCACTTTGAGGGAAATTTTATTTAATTTGAATTTTTGGCTGTTTTAACTATATCAAGTTAAACTGTTTTAACTATATCAAGTGACACATAACCACTGTCAAATCAGGGACACAGCTGCCAAACTGCTCCCTACACAACTGACCTGTGGAACAATATAATGCAAACAAAATCTGGAAATTTTATTGTAAAAGTTACTTTACTAAATTGTTTTTAAATTGTGGTTTATATGTTGAACTAACAAGTTTTTTCTTTACTTTTGTCAAGCATAATATAGTGCAGTTCACTCTCATATCTGTATTTCTACATTTTGTTGTCATAAAAATACCTTCAGGAACACGATATTGATGGATATTGTTTAGAACATAGATGAGTGAATGGCATGTTATGAATAATTTATTTAAGTCCTTTTCTTATGCTGTATCTATGAGCAGAGTTCAGTTCCTTCAAATTTATAAAATACTCAGAATTATAATAGTTTCTTTAAAAAGCTGTTCACTTTAGTGATATGAACTGCTTTCACGGAGTATTTGTGTTGGATGCCTTGATCAACAAAGTCATATGGTACTCTTCTTATTTCTTGATTGGATAGACATCCAAGTAGCTCTTCTACAACTCCTCACACGTGCAAACACAAATTTAGATTTCAGGTTGTTTTCATAGAAGTGGCCTTGTGTTCTCTGTCTCCAAACATTTAAGCCACAAAAAAGCAATTTATATTGGCCTTAATCAAAAAAACCAAAAAACCACAAAGTATAAAATGTGATTAAAAGGAATGCACAAAAAAGTCAGTCAGATAATAATAGAAAATATTTTGTGTTATCTTAACTTAGCTGATTTATAACCATTAAATTGATATTACTTTCTTTCTGCTTGCTTTTCCATAATTTATGAAATAAGGTCTGCAAACTGTCATGTCTTGTTATGAGTCTTTTGTCTCCTCTGTTTATTGAAAGATCTAAACCTGTTTTTCTTCTGTGCTAAATAATTATATGTCCTTTTCATGACATTTGAAAATCAATAAAGCATAATGTTTAAAGGAAAAGTCAAAGCATGAATTTTTCATGGACAGATTATAGATTAATCTGATTGTTCTGAATATGTTTTACAGGCACATGCAACTAACTGAAAGGGAATATGTACAAACTTCCTCATGCATACATTTCTCAGTGTATGTCTCAAGACAAAAAATATATATGTCCTATGGCTTCTTCACATTCTGAAAAGAATTAATTTACTACCTACATAAATTTGGTGGGATTCCAGATCACTCTGCTGTTCAGATCAAGACCTGTAAGAATGCATTACAGTTCTTTCTGCAACTGAGACTGATTCATGACATATTCAGATGCCCAGGAAATCTCTGTTATGTGAACTTGTAGTCTGAGACCCTAATACAGAGTTAAACAATTTTTATACAAATATTTGTGTAACAACTTCATTATAATTATGAATAGTATTAGAGTGGTAATAGCAATAGTAATATTACACAAACATCAATATAGTAATTAGATTTCCTTTTTTAATTCATCACAAAAATAAATAGCAGAAGACAGTCACTGCCTCTGACAAGAAGCTAGACAAGAAGGCTGAAGAGGGTAGAAAGTTACAAAGTCATTATTGCAGCGTCTCTCTTTGTGCAACTGCATCATTAGCGCTCATAAGCCCCCTCTCCTTCCTTTGCCCCTACAAATTTGCAAAAGAAGAAAAGTTTGACAACATCTAGGAAAGAAAAGGAAGGCAGAATAATGACATGTCAAAGATCACAAAATACTTAATGTTAGAGGTATTAGTAGAATAAAATTATTTTCACATCTAGTCTTGTGCCCTACCTACTGGCCCCTGGTACACTGGCAACTCTTTCCAAGTAAATCTGTTAGGCAGCAGGAGGAATCCTCAAGACAACTATTCAGAAGGAATTCTATTTCCGTCTGACAGTTTTTGACAGAAAGCCAATCCCACTTCAAACTCTCTCATGAATAAATACATAGTTATATTATCATTTAAATAGCATTTTACATCTAAGGGTCTCCAAATGCTTATCAAACACTACTCACTTCCATTGCATTAAATTCTTAAGTGACCCTGAAAGAAGCATCACTTGCCTGGAAAAATTTCTCATTGTTCTTTCAGCTTCCACTAAACTCCAAGTTGAGTCATTCAATTCAGAGGTTCCTAGAACTTTTCACTAGAACTAGCCAGACCACCTGAGCTCCTCTAACACATGAAGCTTGCCTTACTTTCAAATGGGTGGTGTGTTGATGAAGAACATTTCAATGTAACATTGAAGATTTAGAGGAAAAGCAGGAGCTTGAAAATTTGTCAGAGCGGCCATTTGCCTGGTGCATTTTTATCACTTCGTAAACATCTTCCTGTTGCAGGGTGGTGTCTCTGTTTACCCAAACTGCCTGGGTTTCTGACTCCTGGTTACCTTGGTCTATATGCTACTGTGTCACAGTCAATGACAGACCAGACTTAGTCACCTCTACATATAACCTCTACAATATAACTCAGAAATGCTTTTGGGTTTTGAAAAGGTGAAAGCAGTATGTGGGTAGTGTGTCTATGGAAAAATCACAGACACTCTAACTATGCCTTTCCTTGTAATTGGTGAATGACACAAAATGTCTCCTACAGAAAAATGCTGGACATATTTGGATGGGATTTACATTTTTCTTCTGTGATATATGTTTTACAGGTTGCTTGAGTCAAAGGAAGCATAAAGACATACTATTTTTTAAATTTTGTTTAGTCTTGTATTCTGTGGTACTATCAACACACAGTTTGTGCTTTCAAAAGAACAATATTCCTTAGCACAGATAATTGAGACTTTTTCCATTTCCTTTTAAAGACAATTTTTAAATTGATGATCTTGTAGATATTGAAAGGTCAGGAGGGCAATAAATTTACAGTGTTTAAATCCAGTAGAGATATTGTAGCACTTACTGTGATATTTACCTTACTAGTTTTTTAATTAGGCTTCAAAGGTGTCCATGACATGTTTATCTAATGGAATAGTATTTCTGCATTTGAAATACATTCCAAATACTTTTAGAAAAGTCCTCATTTTCCAATTAGTTTTTACAATAATAATGAAGACTAAAGCTGATATTAGACACCACTGAAAAAATACTAATAAATGTTCTTATGGAATTAACTATAAAATTAAAACTTTATATCTTAGATTTAACTGTTCTAAGAAATTAATCTAAGAATGGGACATTTCCACCAAGCATCCTTTCCACTTGCCTAGTTCCATTTCATTCTTGTCTGAACCAAGGCTGTTAGAATGTTCTGTGGTTGGCTGGATTTTTAGAAATTAGAAATAATCTGTGTTTTATTAAGTGAAGATAGTAAAGAAGCAGAAATTCAAAATTAAGATGAGCAGTAAACTGTAGATGGGACACAATTCAACATAAATGCACATTTTCTCTTTGATTTCTTTACATTTACATAGGAATTTTATAAGTATGGCCAGAGCTCTTAACCCCAAAAAATCCTTTTAGCTATGTGAATTCTGTTCCAAATTCAAGGCTTATTAAATTCAGCACCTTAGTTATTCCCCAGAGGAGTAGTTAGGAGGAAGTATAAGTACAGTTTTCTTAGCCTCTTAATCCAGTTTCCCCCCTAGCTCATATATGGGTACCTGCAGGGAATTGCAGCTTCCCAATTCATCTTTTAGAGCTTCTTCCATAGGCAATAGTACAGTGCACAAGTCTGTCTACTTCTATGACATAAATTAATAGGACTCCAGAGGACTTCCACCTCCAATGTGAAATCTCGAATGCTTGCCTTAAAGAATAAGCATTCTTTTCATGGTAGGCTATAATAGTCTACAGATATACAGGACTCCTATTATTAGCCTCTTGCACTAGATATGCTTAATGATAACTCCTCACATGAAGGCTCCAGAAATGAGGAAATTAGAAAAGCAAAGTTTCTTGGCCCTAGACCTTTACTCTTTAAGGCATGTAAATGATCACTTAGATTTACATCAATAAACAGGCAATGTCTTCTATGTAAGAAAAATATGAATGAGAACCTCCATTGGGTTCATCTGGGTCCAGATTATTTTCAGCATGATGAACAAATACTATCCACAGTCCCATGGTCTTAAATGTCATGAGTTACTCCAGGGAAAGACAAGTTTTATTTCAGGTGCCATACAGATTTTTGGCCCCCTACATATTTTTTCATACAGGCAGCCTATATTCTCCACTCTTTTTTTGCCAATTTGGTTAAGATTTAGCCTTTCCTTTCTCAGTTTTAACAGCAGCTGATGATGCAAAAATAAAGAAAGAAAACCTGTCTTATACTTGAAATATGTCTCCCAGTAGATGTTACTTAAGGGGGGAATTAAAAAGAACACATCGAAACTTGAAGTAGAAAATTCCTGCTGAGCTAAGAATTTTGTGAGTACTCACATACTCTCAGCCATGTTGAGGATGGGCCAAAGACAATCTGAATGTACCACCACCACTGTTTAATCCTTTCTACATGGTTTAAGTGAATGGCTCCTCTTGCAATTTTGAAACTCTTCCCGATGTAATTATTTTAACAAAAATGGCGATTCAGCCTTTGGAATTTCTTCAGCAAATCCTTCTCTGATATTATTTATTCTTGCACTTACTGCAGCACATAATATCCGTGACAAGTGTATCCTGGTAATGTAATTAGATACCACTGGGCAATTGTGTTTATATGACTGCTTTTTCAAGATCTCTTGCAAATAAAATGCAAGTTTCAGAAAGAACCTTTTAGTAATGATGCCATTCTTGCACTCATTTCTATTTCCACCTCCAATCACCTTTCTGAAATTTCAGCAATGCAGCTACAATTTTTTTACCAGATATGTGCCTTGGTCTAAATTTGATAAAATTCACACAAAGTGAGTTCAGCTTTATCCAAAACTGAAGTATGTGAACAAACTGTGTTCCCTATGCTTAGAAATCACCTGGTGGCTATTTCTCACAATACCAGAAGCACAGCAAACATTTGAACACAAAACAGTGTTTTACTGGAGATGTGAAGCCCATCCCTTTGCCTCCTTTGTGAAAAAAACCCACAGCGATGTAAGCCCTTCTAAAATGTATGAGTCACATGTTATCAGACAGTTATTTTGAGATCGACTTAAAGCCTGTGCATGCGTTAGACACACTTCTGTCTGTGGCTGGGTGAGTACTGTTACCTCAGCCTCAGTATAATGGGATTGTTCTGCTGGCCTTCCCCCTGACATGCATTTTCTATTCACCTAAGCTGAAGATAAAACTGAACATAAAACCAACCTAAGAATTTACGGTTTTCCACCTTAGCCTTATGACCCAAACACTCAGAATTTCCCTCAGTGATGCTAAACTCAGAAGATGTGGCAAAAGTAGTGACAAATCTTGGACCTGAATTTGGGAGTCTTGTCATTCACCATGGCAACCCCAGAATCAGTTTTTCACGCTCTCTAAGCCATGGCTAGCTCTTGTGAACTTGGCTCCTTACCTTAATCTGTTTAATTTTATATAAATGGATACATAAATCTGAAAGGATTCACTTACTGAAGATCAAATAAAGCAGCTATATGGATTCCTAGCTTGTAATGGGGAGTCACTGCTTCACAGAGAATCCAAAATATGGATTTTTTTTGGACCTGGTAGTTTTAGGTTTAAAAGAAGAAGACGTCTGTTAAGATGTGCAAAGGAGAATATAATGCTTAAAAATGCTGCTTCAAATTGCTGAGAATAGTCAAATATCTATCTGTATGAGACAAAAACATGAAAAGTACACAACTTCCAAAATGTATTTCTTTTATGGTTTAAGGTTCCCAGGTAGATTCTGTGGTATGAAATGATCAAAAAGATACACCATCCTGAGTCTGGCATATGGGTTTTTTTATAGGCAAAAGGAACCCAACCACAAAATCTAGAAACAAAAGAGACTAGAATTAGCCTGGTCAAATGAAACATTTATCTGAAAATGCATACATCAACAAAGCTAATGGAAATTGTGTAGGTTAATCTTGATCTAAAAAGCAACTGTATACTTAACATTTTAAGACCTATGCTGGTCATTGAAATTCTGGTCATGAAAATTTACTCCTTTTGATCAAAAAAAGGAGTAAAGCTTAAAACTAATAAGTAAAAAGTAGATTAATATTCTTAGCTAAGAGTAGTTCAAGGAATATCCAGACATATATCCAAAGACTGCCTCTGGTATAATAAAGTTTTCTATCAGAAGGCTAGGTAAGAAAAGACATTCCTAGAAAAAATGAGATTATTAGACTTCCTTCATAATTAAATAGCTTCTAAAAGACAATACCAGAAGATGATATTAGAGTCTATGACAGTTGCTTGGTCTGTTAGCATTACTGTCTAATCCCATATTAAAGGGATTTGATGAGGACATTAGTGAGAAGCAGGGTCTGCCCTGGCAAACTCCTTAAGAGAGAATACATGTAATAATGATAGCATTAATTAATAGCATAGGATTAGGTACTCTTTAATAGCAATTAATAGCAATGGATAATAGTAATTAATAGCAATGGATTAGGTACTCTTTAAGGAGAAGATACTGCTCCAGAGCAGATTCAGCAGTCATTGCACATGCCTGAGAAACTCACAAATATAGACTACTATTAGAAATACGCCTTATGTTTTTATTGCTATATATACACACATAACCCATTTTGGAAAATTTTATATCAAAATTCCAGTGAAAATAGCAACAAAATGTATCTGAATTACTCCAGTGTAAGCAGATCTGAGAACTCAGTATTGCTTTACTTGCTAAAATTATACGCATTACTGTTCTCAGCTATCTACTTCTTGCTTTCTCTTAAACATGGAGAGTGTTTCCTGTAGTATTCCAACTCTTATGAGTTCAGTGCTAGAATGTTTATAGGCTTTAACAAGTATTTTCTGGGTTTAGTTAGATGATTGAGATAACAAAACATTAAACAGAAGATTAATCACAAACTATAATCTCTGCTTTTTCCTTTGATAAAAAACTACCTCATATTAACAACTGACATTGGTGATTATGTGTGCTGGTAATTCAGATCTCAATGGAGTTTCCTGCCAAACCACCCACAGCAGGAGCTGGCACAAGGCCCTATACTGTGGATGGATCAGAAATGGCATATACATAGAATCAAGTAATTTTTGTGGTGGGAGGGACAGCTGCTCAGTGTTAGCCAAAGGTGTGGAGAAAAAGTACTACTTACAGACTGACCTTCTGTGGCAAAAGTTATATCTGGTATAACTATGTACCATACCACTGAAGACAATTAAACTGTGCCTGTTTATGCCCTGGCTATGATTTGGTCTTCACTTTCAATTTCATTAGTAGAGTGATACAGCTGAGAGCCAGTCATTCCTAACCAGATATATATTTTCTGCTGTCTTGCTAATGTAGACTTTGAACTTCTGCCAAAATGCCTATACCAAATTTAATTGAATAAATACTGGAATTAATCTAAGTTAGAATCATAAATTCATTTCTGAGGGAGCATCTCCCAGTACTAACTTTCCTTTGCGCATGATCTCTCACAGGTGACAGGGAGCCACTCTTCCTCAAGTCCTCACTGATAGATAGAAGCCATCTTCCTAGTCACCTCGTATTTCTTTTCTCAATTCATGAAAACTTGTTCTCTCTAATGGCATATTTATTGCTACTCTTGCAGATATATGAACTATACCAAGCATAACCTGACCACAGATGGTATAAAGCTCACTTTAATCAACCTCTTGCTGTGTTCCTGGAATCAGAATTGGCCTGGCCCCAACTTCATAAGCTTGTTATGTGAATGCCCAGGCTGTACAAAACACCAGGTGCATGGGGCACTAATCTGTTTATTTTTGTCCAACAAGCTATAGACTGTTTTCACAATATAGATTTCAGATGAGAAAATGTTTGTTTGCTGGTCACTGATACTTTAGGATTTCAAGGGCCACTAATCTGTCAAACCTGAGTTGGTTCCAGGGTGTTTAGACTTGTCATTTCCTAGCAGGTAATCAGATGATACAGACAGCTTTGATCTTTAAAAACCTAGCTTAGGTTCATTTTATTAAAATGTTTGTTAGAGATAAATATTAAAGCAGCAGGGATTGGCCTGATAACAAACTGGATAAGTCTAGTCTGGAAAGGTAGAATGTGGCTCCACTTGGCATCTAGTGAGGGACATGCTGGGGCAGCATCTGCCATCGTCTGGCACCCAGCAGCAGGTAAGCAACAGGCCTGACTGTCAGAGAGATCTGTGTGGGCATGAGCCAGAGGAGCAGCTCCCCCAGAGGCCCCTTCTGACCTCCTTACAGAGCCTGGTTGGGATCAAAAGGACACACCTGAAATTCCAGCACTGTTTTGTAACACTGTGTTCTTGCTTACCATTCAGTTTTGAGCGCTCTATTTTCTGTCTTTGGACAAAGTCAACAACCATGGGTTAATATGTATGTTTAAAATGTGACAAAGTTTTTTTCTAGGCAAGAGATGGAAAACTTCTGCTCATTCCATTTTAAAATTGAGCAAGATTTGAACCCAGGCCTTAAAAATAGTTTCTGTGAGGTCATTATTTCCAAGATGAAAATGAGGATGTAGTGCTAGGGTCTGCAGTGTGGAAGATGGAAAATACTTTTTCAGTGCACTGATTTTATTTTTTTAAGCAGTTGGTTGAAGTTTCCCCAAGGTCTGGAAATTAAAGTATATCATGAAGAAAATAGGGTAGTGAGTAGAGATGAAAACAGACAATCTAATTCAAGCCTTAAATGAATATATCATATTCTTCTGAAAGCTATCCAATGCCAGCACAATTTACTGCAAAGATGATAGCCCTTTCTGTAGCCATATCCTTGGATGGACAGAAAATTATATGTATATAACATGATGCACTGAAAGTGAAAGTCAAATTTCATACAGCTTTTAAAAAGCATTCAAATACACAAGAAGGCAAAATCATGTTGAAAAAAAAATATACAGAGTGCCATGCTTAATTGCTAAAAAAGCCCTCTCAATACACATTAACTGATTCCATGATAAGGTATATTCAATTCTTTCAATGACTATAGAATCTGAGAATTTTTAATGTGTTTTGCTAGGTTTTGATTCAGGTCAAATCCCCATTAGTTTCAATAACTACTAAGTTTCTGATTTTTTAGATCCAATGAAGGTATAATAACACAATTTTTATGACCTGAAAAAAAGTGACTCTATATGAAAAGCCTTAAGCAACATAAAATCAGTTGCACATGGGTCCTACTGAACAAGATGATGACACAAAAAAGATGGAAAATACAGCTTTGTTGGAAGACCATCTTCTGTATCATGAGTCCCAAAAAGACACTTCAACACAGTTTTCTTGAATGGAACTTATTTGGCAAAACCCTGCAAGATGTTGAGTGCTCATAACACTACTAAAATGTCACTCTTGAAATCTGTATCATATATGATTGATGGGGTTCAACATTTTTGAGGTACTTACATCATCCGTGGATGCAAAGCCATTTGAAATGTAGTTATTCACATTGCACAGTAGAACCTAAACATTTATTTCTGTGTCTATATAGGGTTAGGGTGATTGAGGAGGGACAATGCCACCTAGTTTCTTTGTTCCAAATATTAGAGTAGTTGTGAACTTCATATGAGAGCAAACTTTAAATGACTGTGCATTTTCTGTATAATGTTTTCTAAAGCTCTCTTGGCTGCACCTAAAATGTTGCCTTAGAGCATCCCTAAGTACTCATTTCTTACCCAGAGTAACCAAAAAATAACGTACAATGGGAAAAATAATGTACAATGGGATGGCTTGTGCTTTTTGGCTTTTTTTGCATGAAAGTCAAAAAATGGCTTAATCTGATACTTATAAAAATGTGATTGTGGTACAACACTAAGTAAATTCTCACAAGAGAATAAGGTTATTATTAAGAGCAATAAATGCATATCAACATCCCATCATATAGAGAATATTCAAAAGCTTATGGATTTTAGGATTAATTATATCAAAGGGCTATAAAATCAGAGAAGTTTTAGTTAGGCAGGCTTTTGCAGGTCATGTAATCCAATACAATTCTTTAATATAGGAGATCACCAGTGTTTAATTAGGTCAGTAATGTCTTTGTCTTATGGAGTTTTGACAAACTCCAGAGACGGAAATTTCATCATCTGTTCCAGCACTGCATTATTCCTTATCAAATTTTTTACCTAATCACCAACCTTAGTATTACAAGCCTCAGTTTGTGGCAGGCCAGGCAGTCTGCTTAGTTCCTAGGGAAATAATGGAAGAAGTCTTTTCTGCACACTTTCCAGGAGACACGATAGAGAAGGAGGTAATCAGAACCAGTTGCATGGATTTACCAAAGATAAATCATGTCTAACCAGCTTGATTACCTTGAATGACAAAACATCAAGGCCTGTGAATGAGGTGAGTGCAGTGAATATCATTTACCTTTAGAAGTCTTTTGATACTGACTTACACAATATTCTTGAATCCAAATTAGTACATTTCAGTCTAGATGGGTAAAAAGATGATTGGAGGCTAGTGGGCTCAACAAGTAGGGGTTAATGGATTTCTGCTCTGTCTGGAGGTGACAAGAAGTGTGGAACTGCAGGGGTCTGCTCTGGTACCTGCTCTATTTAACACCACTATCTTGAAGAAATGACTGTGCAGTCTCCTCAGGTTTTCAGAACACACTAAAATGGAGTGAACAGCTGACAGGGCTGAGAGCAGACTGCCATCCAAGGTGCCCTGGACAGGCTGAAGGTATGGTCCAACAGGAACACAATAAAATTCCCCAAGGACAAATGCAAAATCCTTCTTCCTAGAGAAAGCCCTGGAAACAGTAAGGGCTGGGAAGAGCCTGGCTAGGGAGCTGCTGTGCTGTAAAGCACCTGGGGTCTTTACTGATGGCAGGCTGAGCACGAACCAGCAGCATCCTGACAGCAAAGACATCCAGCTGGGTTCTGGGTGAAATGATCAGGGGCACAGCAAACACATGTGAGGCAGTTCCATTCTGCCCAGCACTCATGAGACCACATTTGGAATACTGCACCCAGTTTTGGATCTCCCAGTACAAAAAATATTCTGAACAAGTGATTCAAATTCAGGAAAGAACCACCACAAGGTTGGTGCTGGGGCATTTGTCCTATCAGGAAAAAGTGAGGAAGCTGGACTTGTTCACACCAGAGAATGGAAGGCTTCAAAAAGGCCTAATGGCAAGCTACCAGTACTACCAGGGAGTTAGGGAATAGGATGTCAGGCTCTTCACAGTGGTGCATATTGGGTGGACAATGTACAGCATACATAAGTTGAAGCAAGAGAGGCTCAGATTAGATATAATGATAAACTTTTAAACAATGAGGGCAATCAGAAAATGGAAGAGGTAGGCAAGGGAGGTTATGTAGTTTCCATCCCTGAAGGTTTTTAGACCAGACTGTGTGAAACCGTAAGCAAACAGATCGAATTTCATAGCTGACTATGCTTTGAGTAGGAAGTCAGCCCAGAGATTTCTTGATTTCTCTGTCCAGCCTAAATTATCTTATTGCCACTTTTTAAAACATTTGCTGAGAAGAGTTTTGCTCCTTGATGTTTGTAACTGGCTTTCAATTAGTTAATTCATTGTCTCTTAGTCTTCCCTCTGACAGACCAAAAAACCTCCCTTAACCTCTTCCTATAGGCTTCTTCCTCTGAACATCTTGGTAGAAAACTTTCAATCATGCTTAAGGGCATCAGTTTGCTTTAGAGACAGAGACATTGTTAAAGACAGCAAGTCATACTTGTTCCACATTGAATTTGTGTCAAATTTGTGCAATTACCTTTCACCTGATCATGCTTCTCACAGATGCTTTCAATCCTTTCCACAGTAATGCTCAGGAATAAATCTGAATTTAAAAATAATTAATCGAAATATTGTGAGATAATGCAAATGCTTTGGACATACAGATATGAATTTTTTTTCCTAGACCCAAACTGAAAAATGAAACTATTTATATAAATTGTTCAGGGAGTCAAAAAGAGGGACATGTGAAAAGAAAGACAAAGAAAATAGAATTTTATCTCTGTTAATATTGATGCCAACATTTCACTGACTTCAGTGAAACCAGTATTTCATCCACTTTTTCCAAAAAAACCTCATTCTCAGAGATGACCCCTAAATTTCAATCCTCTGTTTTGTGAAAAATAAATTGCCCTTGATCTTGTCAGCTTCTGGTTTTGCTGTCTGATATGCATTATTACACATCTGTGTACTAATCTCTTCTGCTCATAGGAGAAGAAAAAATACAGTATGATAGAAAATTGACAGAACATGTTCAGCACTGCACCCAGTTAGACTCTTATGCTTTTGAATCACAAGAGTTCTCTGTTTATCTGCATTTCCCAGGTTATTCTTTCCTCTGGAGCAGTACTGTATTTCAGGCATTGACCTGAAGACCTAGCAAGAAGCATATCAGGATTTATTGATGTCATTCATGACACATGGAGGTGATGTGCATTAGAAAGTAATTTCTCTCTTAAGAGACCGTAGAAATTGGGGATTTTTTTGTCTAGATAGAAACAATTGCAGCTTCAAAAGTCCTCTTAATTTTCAAGGAATAGGCAGAGTAATTTCTTAGTGCCGTCATACAAATGAGTTTGTGCTCTAACTTTAGTGACTCAATAATGTGAAACACATGAAATATAATTCATCACACTGTCAGAAAGAATGAACCAAGGAGGAGGGAAGTAAAACACCATATTATATTGCAAAACCAGTATTTGCAGTTACCAAGGGAGTAGGGTACCCAGCTGATTGATATTTAAATATCAGATCACTAAAAACAGCTCAGTTAATAACTGTAATTTTAAAAAGCTTAATTATTTAATTTTTTTCTTTTCTAGAGAGTGGTCTTTTGGTTTATTTTCACCTATTTTAATAAGAAGTTTTTCAGCTAGAGTTCTGAGTGAATTCTGAGAATATTACTTCTCATTTTTGTTTAATATCTTAAAATTATCTTTTCACACTGAACTTTTCTGAGATATAATTTCTGAGCTGATTTAATATAATGGGTCATGTTACTTTGTTTCTAAGCCATTTAGAGAAATGCAGCAGATTTAATCAGCTATTCACTAAAAGAAATTAATGCAGTGTCACATGGCATGTTCATTAAACTAGGAATAATAGAGAAACTGTATTATAGGTAAGAAAATGACCAATGAAATCTGAAAAAGAACTGAAATTAGATTTTTCTTCATAGAAAAAACTTATTGGTGACGTTCCTAAAAGGTTAGCCTTGGGTCTGATGTTATTTAAATATTTCATTAGGGACTTGGCACAAAAGTGTCAATGTGATAATGAAATTTATTGATGACTGAGAATTGAAAAGCACTTAAAATACAGAATATCATGTGAGGATGATTCTGGGGACTGGAATAAAACATAAATGGGACTATATAAAAAAATTTAAATGCAGGGCCTGGCATTGCAGGCTGGAGCCCAAAGTATTCTTAGGGCATAGCCTGCTCTGTCTACCTTCCATTTCAGTTGTATAAAAGCATGCAAACTTCTAGAGGAAGAGCTCATGTCCATTTGGTCAGTGGGGAGAGTAGCTGCCTTTGAAGTCCTCATGAGCGACATCACACTTGCCTCCTTTAGGTTCTTCATCTTGAACAAATACACGTTTACAGGAGAAATAAATCTTACCATATTAGATAGCTAAAATGGGGGTGTTAGCTAGTTAAATTAGCTGTATTTAATCCCTAGGAGAATATTGGTTTGACATGTGAGACCTACCAGTCTCAAATCTAAAATACAAATTAAGAGCCTTGATCTCTCACATTGTACAAGATGTATTAGGCAATCCAGAAATGACACTGTTGAGCAAATGCTGAAGTTAGGAAGGGAGGCAGGTCAAAATCACTATCCTTTATATAATTTAAGCAGGAATCTTCACTCGATTTCCATTTCAAATGTATAGATTGAAGGAAGAGGAGGTAGCACTTAGCACTATGAGGGTTTAGGAGTAAAGCACTTTCTCCAGCTAAGTGGAGATAGGTCAGGATGAACTCAGGCATAAGCTCTGAAAAGGGGATGTGACAGTCCTAGGAGAGGTGATTTTACACACACAGATTGCCTGACTTATTCTATAAGTCAGGAAACTTAAGCTTTCCTACATCAGACTCTTATTACTCTGTTCACAGGCATGGGTGGACATTTATTGAGGAATGGAATGGAATGGAATGGAATGGAATGGAATGGAATGGAATGGAATGGAATGGAATGGAATGGAATGGAATGGAAAGATAAGATGGCACACTGTATTTTCCTTATTTTCAAGTTGCAATTGAGTCTCACCAACTTTTTTTATCTTTTTCTTGCCCTTGCAAATATTAAAAGAAAACTGAGTGGATTTCTGCAGCAGCAATAACTGCTCAGTGTAACAGCATATTGAATCCTATAATCTCTAATGTTTTTCAAATGCTGTTAAGTGAATCTTCTTCTGCCTAAGATTCCACACAGTTAAGAGGTAAAAAAAGAAAAATAAAAATGAGGAATGTACTGTTGTAGTTAGCAATATTTTGTGTATTCACCTTCATTGATCATTTAAGTTTCAAGTGTTTTGATTGTTTTTTACCTGTGGGTTTAAAAGTTTTCCTGTTGGTTGTTAGTTTTGAACCAATAACAATGGTTTTGTTGGTGATTTAATTGTTAGGCTTGAGACCCCTTTTACAAGGACACCAGTAAGGACTGTCTAGTGTAATTAAGAGTAATAAAACTTTGCGGTTTAATTATTTGTTACTGTAGATAAATGAATCATTGTTCATGATTTTATGAGCCAAGAATGTGTAAATACCACACAGTGCAAAAGATCTCAAGATGCTTACAGTTATCAGAGTTTTGTAAACTCTGATCTGCCAGTGAGCACTTGGGCTTTTGAGCATGGTACTGCACTGCTTAACATCCTTTTTTCCAGGTATATGGAGCTTTGGATAACAAAACTGAACTTTTTTAGAATCTGGGCAAGTAATTTAGAATGTTAGTACATGTGTATCTTCTGGTTTTGAGCTATCTGGTGAATCTACATAGAAAGGTACATTTAGCTGCTATCAGACACTTCCACGTACTTAAATCTCTCACTAAATCTAGTCCTCTCTCTGTCCCCAGAGAAGTTTATTACTCTTTTTTGCAGCTCTGTCTGTGGTTGGTCCAGCCTTGAATAAAAAACCATAACCCAGTGGGAATCAATTAATATAGAATTATTTGTCAGTTATTTAGTTTCTAAACTATTCTTCAACCCCATTAACCATCCTCAATGAAAACCTTCCAGACTGGAAGGAAATGGCAAATTTCTACTCGATATCTTTAAAATAGCAACAGTAGGGAAAGGAAGACACAGCACAAATGGAGCCAACTTTATAATTGCTGTCATTCTGTAAACAAGATCTCTCTTTTATGATACCTGCATTGACACAGTTTTGAATAAAATTAAGAAGTCACTATGGTTTTGCCAGTTTTGCATTAAAGATTTTCCAGTATTAGGTACATCCTGGGGCTTTAAATATCCATTAAAATGGTCTACTTTCTCACAGAGCAAAGTAGGAAAGGTATTGAAAGATCTGCTGCCAGCATGCATTAATGACTAATCCAATAATGTTCATGCAATTCCAGGGCAATTAAAATTATTTTTAACATTTTAAAATTTGCATTTAAATATACTAACCTACTAAAAACTCTACCTACCCACATTTTCCTACTTTATTTCAAATTCTTTATTTCCCTTGCAGATAAGCTATATTCCAATCCTCACTTCTTTTTCTTACTCAGGGAAATTATGTTACACATTTTAAGGCTCTAAATCAGCACTGTAATGATATAGTGAAATGGATAGCTCATTCCAATAAAAATATGGTAGTAGAAAGAGACAGTAGGGTTGTTAACTCTTCCCTCCTCCCTTCACATTATATTATATCACATCTATGAACACATGAGCACAACTATGAATGAGAAATTTTAAAAGTTATAAAATCAAACTTTAATCTACATGTATTTAAAATAAAATTTCCGGCTAACATAAAATATAAAACTGTTTTCCAGACAGACAGTTTTCAAATGCCATGTCAGGGGAAATTTCTGTTTTCATGTGTTTCAAATATTTATTGTTAACCAAAACATTGCACAAGAAGCAATGAGAATGGAAGCAAAGGGTGTCACATAAATGCTCTCATATCACAGCATGCCATCAGCATCAACAGATGTTTAATTTTTTCCTTTGGCATGGAAGTGTTTTCATTCCTATTTGATGAGAATTTACAGGTATGTTGTTAAGTAAGAGATATTTTTAGAGTACTTCAGGTGAGAAGTATCATTATAATTACATTTTGTGTATATGAAAGGAATAGAAATTCACCATGTGACCTTTAAATCATTTATTAATTAGACCATGGCTTTTAGGAATGCATTCAGTTTTTAATTCAGTGTCATGAAAACCCAACAGTTCCTGCTGAAGTTAGTGGTTAATTGCTTCCATTAACTGAAGCAACTAATTTTGAGATATAATATAATATAATATAATATAATTAATATAATTAATAAAATTAATATAATTAATATAATATGGTATGAATTCCTCAACTGGTAAACTATCTCTTTAGATTATCTTCCTACTTAAAGGTTAGGTAATCTAGATGCAATCCATAAATTATATTAAAACCCTGATTATCCGTTTGTGAAATATTAAAAAAAATAGTATTTACAATGGCATCTAAGATTAAATTTGAATCTCTGATATCTTTCCATAAGCAGCATTAACTGGAATAACTCCCTGAATGGATTTATATTTTGTAAGACTATACAGAATCATACAGATGCTTTGAAAATATATGCATAATTTTTAACAAAATAACCAAAAGAGGTAGAACTGCCTACTTTAAAAAACAAACAAAAGAAAAACCTTCCATCATATTTCCTGCCTACATATGTCAAAAAGGATGATGTCTTTAACTGTAGATACTTCACAGAGAGGAAGTGTATATTTGGCTTGATGCCTAAGTATCAATTCTCTACAGCTGTATTTTAAAAGCTCTAATATTTAGTATTTCACTTCCAGCATACCAGCATACTTCACAGCAAAATATATCTATTTTTACAGTACTTGGCACCATTTCTTTCATCCATCCTGCCTGTCTACAATGGATCAGTTGTATTTTTCATTTAAGTGAGAGATTCCATCCAGTAAGGCTACCTGAAAAATGCAAGTAAACTGTGAAATGGGCACTACCACATTGTCAGTTCTCTTACAGTCTCACTGAGAGGAGGCTAGGGAAGGTGTTACCCTTCTAAATGCAATCTCAACGTTTCCCATCAAATTTTAGCTTGCCAGTTAATTTCCATTTAAAAAACTGAAGTTCCACTGGTGTTAATGTGGTGGAGACAAAATTAAGAAACTGCTTTGAGTACTGTCATACAAATTAAGTAAAACCTAAAATCTCCAAGTAGTGCTGATTAGTAAGTTCTTCCCTGATACTGTGAAGACAAACATTGTATAATTTTACTTTGATGTAATTCTGTGACTTACACTGATAATCAGTTCTACCTAGATTAAATTTAGAATCCACAACACATAATCCATTTGTGACAGTGTTCTATGAATATATGAAAGATTATTCTAGATATTTCCTTAGTATTGATCATATAGGATAAATGCAACATTTCTCACTTAAAAATCAAATCAGGGGAAAATTTGAAATTCTGCTTATTTATGCCATATTTAATAAAACAGATTTTCATCCCTTTGTGTTTGCACTAACTGCTTGAAGAATCTGCACCAAATTAATGTATTGTTAAATAACTCACACTTGGGAACATCAGATGTTTAAGCTACTTATTTTGTGCATTTTCAGAAAGTCTATGTACTGTAATAGCTTAGACATTAAAACAAAGTCATAGATGGAATCTGGTGGAAAAAAGAAAGATCTTGCCATCAGTTTGGAATGAATTTGACGTACAGTTGGCTAAATCCAGCTTTCTTCTTGGAAGATAAAGGTTTATGATTACTTCTGAATCAGAATGGAAAAAAGATCTTTTCAGAACTCCTATCAATGTTAAAAAGATTTTGGTCTTTGAAAGTCTGATTTTGAAAGTATTTTTAGTACCTATGAGGATTTATCAGCTCATGTAACCCATGTTGTAGATGAATTAGGCATATTCATTTCTCAAAGGATGTCATTCTAGGTCACTCTGTAGCTATCCTTCTTGTCCTTTATATACTGCCAGTCTGCCAATCCCATGCTGCTGTCCACAGTTTTCTCTCCACTGTTCTCTCAGTCTGTGTTTACCTTACAGGCAGTATTTTCCATGGGAACATGGGCTATTGCCACTGTTTGGCAATTGGGCAGTCGGATGTGATCATGCGCAGCTGTAGATCTTCCTCGCCACAGAGGGCTGCCCACATTGCTTGGCATTCTCCTAATTGTGACAGAGTCTGTCATTTCTCTGATGGGGTCCAGATGACTTCAGGGGGTAAAAATGTTTTTCTATCTCATCAGGCTTTGTTTTGTTACCTGGGAAGATGTTCTGCTGGATACAACACTGCTAAGTAAGGATTCGTTTCTGTTTGTTTGCCCTTGTCATCAGTTTCTTGGATGTCTTTCCAAGGGATTATGCATGCCTACTGCTATCCATTATGTTTTCAGATTCCCAGATGCCACTGAACCACTAGAATTCTCCTGTAATGTGCTGCTCATTTCCTGACTCAATGTCAGATAGGTCAGAAATCTATCTTTAGTTTTATCATCATGACATATTTTGCCCTCTGGATAGAGTTTCTCTCAGAAATTGTAAATAAATCTTCTGGCATGCAGATATTTCCTAAATACTGATATGATCTTTTTCAGGTCTAGTTGAGAAGTTGTTGAGGCTATATGTCTTCTGTAGTGTTTGTACTCTTCTCACTGTTTAAACATATGCACAATAATCTTGCGTACACAGACACTTGTCTATATTTGTTCAGCATGAAACATCCATTTTTATTAGGCTGTGTTCCTAAATCTGCAGGGGCTACCTCTACAGCTCCCTCAGTAATTTGGCATATTTGTTCCTTAAGATCTGTCCATCTATTTAGTACCCTTCTTAGCATTTTCCACAAGTAAGGATATAATAGCAACCTGATGGGACCAGTATTTTGCTTTTCAGACCTATCCTCTAAGAATCTTGTTTGTGCCAACTTGCCAACAGTTGGAGGCAAAATATTTTCAATTAGAGGAATTTTAGTTATGTTTTATTGTCAGTTAACAGAAACTTGTGATTACAGATTCATGTATTAAAAAAAAAAAAAAGAATAAAGGAAAACACACAATCAAACACTAACATTTTCCTCCCCTCTCCCCAGGCTCACTAGCTTTTTGCTGCCAGTTAACATGATTCCAGTTTTTGAGAAATTTTTACACTGCATTAGCCACTAACCAGAAGACTTTATGTACATATACTGGGGCCAGTGATGTATCTGAACATGTTCCAAGGCTATTTTCAAGTCCATTACTTCTGCAAACTGACTAGAGCCTCCAGTCCCTTCACAGGTGGCAGCTCCTCCCATGAAGGGATTCCAATTAGCAGCTCACCACCTCTTGATCCCTGCTGTAATTTTACAAGGTGTATCTGTAAACACACTCCATTGTTTGTTTACAGCACTAAGTTCATTATATGCTGGGGCTTCAATAGCCTGAGGAATTTGGTTTTCTCACATTGTTGATTTGCTAGCTACAGACTAATAAACTCACCTAGTCCCAGTCTGGATCTTGAGCCAGTACATATTTACTGGGCAAAGGTCAGCACACATTTTTGCTACATGGCAGTAGTTGTTCTTCCACCAGTTGGTTTTGCATCCTTGAAGAAAAAACTCAGGGCAGATAGTTTAGGGTATAATCACTGTGCTTAGCACTGCAGTAGCATGCAGAACATCCTCAACAGCAGCATAAACCCCTCACTCCCCAGAAATGTTGTTATTTTTGAATATTTTGTGGCCTCAGCTCTTGAATCCCAACAGCTTGCCTTGCATTTCTTGAGGAGCTCATTGCCATAAGCTCTTGCTGCTGTTGTCAAAATCTGCTGTTGTCTCCTGTGCTGGTATATGGCAGAACTTTTATGACTCTCTTTCTAATCAGTACTAACATCATTGCAGGCCACCACCTGCTTGACCTGGTCAAAAGTTCAGTGCTACTTCTCTTCCCTCTCCAAATGACTCCTCTTTTTTGACATCACTATATAAAAGTTTGGTCAACTGCCTGTAACTGAGGATGTACATACACCAATATGTACCAATGATCAAGAAGGCATTCTTGATGATTCATCTCTGTGAAAATATTGGGACCACACCAGTGGTCCCTGAAACATTATTTAAAAATAAAGTATTGCTGTTCTAGTTTCTGAAGAGGTAAGGTTCTCTAGAAGCTGAATCTTTCCACAGTTACACTTTGCTTTATTCCAAAGTACTTATTTTTTCACTAATCAAATACTTATCTTAAATCTGGATCTGACAAGACAACCCCCTGCCACTGCAACTAACCTAACACTAGTTACTTTAGTTACATTAAGTCATTACACAGATGAAAACACATAAGGTTTCTAACGACAAATTGATGTTCATTAAGAAAATTCTTATTAATTTATTTACACTACGTACAGCAAAAAAATCTAGCTGTAAATAAGCTGCTTTCTTTCTTCCTTCAAAAAAGTATTCTGTCACAGTTGCTACTTTTCTAAGTCTAATACTACTCTGCCCAAAATCCAACATGGTATGTTAAACCTTCATGCAGAGAGCAGAGACCAGTTACCTTCTGTCCCTGCATTCTTTTGTGTTGTTGTCAATTCTTACTGTATTTCATGTGCTTTTCTTTAAATATCGATACTCAGAGATAAGTATTTTCACTTATAGGATGCTTGCAGAGAGAAGTTGAGTAACTTAGGGCCACAATACAGCAGTAGCAGGAAGGATGACAATATTATTACAATGAAGAAGTAATTTAGAAGCCTAATTTAGAAACCGCTCCTAGGATAGAGGATGGTGAGTGTGAGTCATGTATCCATTACATCTTAACACTTTGGTGGTTGCTGCCCAAAGTTGTTAGGTTACATTGTACTGTTTTAAGGTGTCTTGTGTCTGATATTTCAAAATACTTAGCAGAAATTTCAGGAAATATGGGCAACAGCAATTAACTGATATTATTATCTATGAATCTGTGACAGTTTAAAATGTCGGGGGTCCTTTCCCAAACAACTTCCCAATTATTTTGTTCTCTCATGATGTAGACATTGATAACTAAAATCAATGTACATTACTTTGCATCTAGCTGGATATTTATTTGCCCTGATTTCATATGGGGAAAAAAGATTACTGGAGATGAGGAAGGAGATACATGTAGTGCTCTGGCTACATTTTCTCTGTTCTTCCCTTTAATTTGTACTTCACACAATAACCTGTGCCAGGCTGACCTGGGAAGTTAGAGCAGAAGTTCCAGTGGTACTTCAGCTATATCCCTTTCCTTGAGAGGGATAACATTTGGGCTGCCTGCTCAAGCAGTCCTCCTCTTGCAAAACTCTGTCTATAGTTTTTATTAAAGACAGTTCTGCATGAAGTCAATGCACATCACACCAAAGAAGATATGCAGAGCACCCTCCTCCTTTTACCAGACACACTATACTCTTTCTTACACACCCATTGAAAAGACCAGCTTGTGTCTCAATATTTTGTAATATACTTCAGGGTACTTGTAATGTGATACACAATTAATAAAACCAGATGTTATTACATTTAATCTTTAGAAAAAAAAAAAAAGAAAAAAGAAAAAGCCAAGATAAGAATATAGGATGATATATAAAAGCATTTTAAACTTCCTTATCATTCATTTGTTAAGCTGAGATGTCAAATTTCAGTCTGTGGAGACACAATTGTCTCATTATGAGGTGAATGCAGATATCATTGTTCTGAAGATTTTTTTCTTTTATTACTATTTTAACTAAGTACTATGGGGAAAAGAGAGAAAAACAAACCTTAAAGCTGCTTTACCTGTTACTTTGTTCATCATAATGAACAAAGTAACAGGTTTTTTAGTTTTGTATATTTCAGTGAAAATATAACAGAAATACTAAAATTAGTTCCATTGCATTAGCATGATACAGCTACTTTCTACCTTGAAAAGAAATCTGTATATAAAGTGAAATGAGCATTTCTTTTAACATGAACACGCAAAATCCTTTTCAAGGAGAATCACCAATTTCACTTGTCATCCAAAGTGACAGTCAGTGGATCTAAATCAGAGCAACTTGCTCAGAAATATTATTTTTTGTATCATTATGACATTGCTCTACAAGGGGTTTGGGATAATAATGTTTACAGTGGACTTGAGGCCATTTGAGTATAACAGCCAAGCATATTCATTGCATAATTCAATACCTGATCGAAAAAACCTCTAAGTTTATAAAATTTGCAACTATTTGTGCCTGTTGGGAAGTAATAGTAGAAGCACATCAAGAAAGAAGATAGTGATTGTTTTCATTCCTTTACTTACATTACCTTTAAAGAATTGCCAAATAATTCATACCAGAAAACTGGAATAAGAAGTCAGAGAATATTCCTTTCATGACTCCTAATGACATGAAAATGTGAATTAGCAAAACTTAAAAAATAAAAGTATTTTGACTATTGAGATCAGACATTTTACCATGCGAAGCAATTCAGATCCCAGTTAAACTGCACTGATAGTTATTGTGAATTTCCAGAGCAGTGCACGCTGGTGAATATTAATCCATCTGTCTTTGCAACTGACTTTACAAAACCTTAGAGGGCTGCATGGATAAAGACAATGCTTTATAAGATCTGGACATAGAAAGTCACATTTTGGACATCGGCTGTATCTCTCTGTGTTAAGGTTTCACCCCACCTTTCTTATATTATTTATCTGGTGCCTTGTGCCTTAGACACAAAAAGCTGGTCATGACAAAGACATGACAAACCTTCAATTATTTTGGCAGAAAGAAACTACAAGCACTTTTGAGGAGCATTAACTACAAGGTATCAAGACTTCTTGAAATAATTTTTTTTACTCTTTCAGAGTCATCTCATCATGGATACAGCTTCTTGAAGAATAACTCTAAAGGAAGGATTTTCTAACCATGCCAATGTCATTTCTTGCCTTAATTTTCTGAGGAAAACTAACTGGTAAAACACATGGAGAAAATTAAAACATTGAAACAAAAAGATGATATCCTAAAGGAACACTTTAGCTTATAAATCAACATGTTTCCTTGTACTTTTTCACCAAAGTTTTTTTTATTGGCTAGGATAGGTACGTGAGAAAACTTAGGTATACTTTTCAGACAAAGAGAATTAGCAGAGATTCTGATTCAAGCACAAAATTGGATCACAACCATCCTATGATTCACTGGATATTAGTTCTGATTTTTTAGAAATACATTATTTAATATGCTAGCCACCATACATAAGAGCACAATTTCAGACTGCCAGAAAATCATATACAATTAAGAGAAGATCTATATATCTAGGCTCATCCTCAAAAAGAAAAAAACCCCAATTTATTCTAAATATATTCTTATTATAGTTATACCCATAATTATGTCTATGCTTTGGCTTCTTATATAATCTGTGTAGAAATTTTCCTCCAAAGATAATTCAGGATATTAAGTTAAAGGAGTAACCTTTCTCGCTGACAAAGAAAGCTGTGGAGATTATCCTTTTTTTCTACCCCACCTCCTGGCAAGTGTTGGTAACTCTAAAAAAGAACCCACTAATCCACTTAAAATTGCCTTATAAGGGATATGTGATAGAAATCCAAAAATAACTCAATCTTCTAAGAGAAAATTATTAAGATTATATATTTGTGCTACTTGGATTCTGATCTTGGTTACAGTACTTAAGGTCCCTTAAAAACATGGTGAAAATAATATTTTTTCTAAGTTGATGAAGGATTTATTTGAAAAGTTTAGATATGCAAAGAATAGAGGCTCTGAGTTTACTGCAAGTTCATTGAGTTATTGAGGTGTCCACAGAGGAGGATTTCACTTGCACAAGAGTGAGTACTGCCTTTTGTTGCTGGCATGACCCCTTCCTATCATGGGGACCTAACCTGTAGTTTTAAAGTAAGGAGCATACAGTTCTGGAGAGATAAGACTTCACATATCATTTAATAGTATTTTTATAATGAACCTAATTTTGAGTTGGTGAGAACACAGTAACAGACAAAGATTTCATTGTAATAAAGTGTGGAATTTATTTCAGCTATGCTGTACCTGGATCTACAGCACTGGACATGATGGTTTAAGAAATATCCAAGGTTAAGAGAGCAATGTGTTCAGAGTTGGATGTGGAATTTATCTCTTCAAGGTTTTAAATTCAGACCCCCAATATTTCTGAAAGCTTTACAGTCATTATTAGTGAAAACTTGCTCAGAAACTGATTTCCAAGGATCAGAAAGAACCAACTTTCCTGGGGCCAGGGCCTGGCGCCCTGACACCAGTATTCACTGCACTAGGTAGATCACATGTCTTTCCTGGAAGATTATTCCATCAAAACTTCACTTTGACATTCTGGAGATAAAACCCATCTAGGCTTTTCCAATCTGAGTTTTAATATTTAGATGTGTTGGTTTTTTTCTTATGTACATACTACCGAGATGTAATTAGGATAAATCAGAATTCATGAAGATAAAATTATTTTACAGGTCCAGTACTTTTTAGTGAAATACGGGAGAGGCTATGGACGTATCTTAACATTTACCCAGGTAGAAGGAAAAGATGGTTTCATATTCTACTTTGCTTGCTTCCATGTGCCTATCAGAAGGCACAGGGAATTCAGCAGCCCTGGCATAATAGGGCATCTAGAGTGTGCCAGAGAGAAGGCTCAAGCAGAATTTATTCCCCCATCCATCTAGTGCAACAGTTAAGACCTTCTAGTTTACAGTTTCCTGTGTGAATTCCTCCTGGTGCATACATCAATGTTTCTTTATCTTCAGGATTAATTTAATGTTACTACTAAACAACATTTACTCATCATCTTTGACGTCACATCCCAGTCATTTTAGCAGCATCTCCTTTGGCATCTGGAACATATTTCCATTTAAACTGATTTAATTATAATTTCATATGCATGTTTATTTCCTTAATCCATTTCAGACCTTGCACGTAAGTGTATGTGTGTATAGCAACTAGAGATATCATTAAAGCTTGGTTAAAACTAGGATGAAATTTAAAGAGAGATTTTATTTTGATGTTCATTGCTAAAATTAATTTGCAAGATTAATTTTATAACTGAACATAGCTGGATTTGTTATTTCCTAATAAATGCATGTTACCATTTTTCTTAGAAGAGTATTCTAATATACTCCTTTTGTTAATGTTGTCTTACTTAATGAATATTCCCTACCCACATGTCCTCTACCTCAAAGGCCTAGACCTCTGAGAGACATGACTAGTGCCACAAGTACTGAGTAATGCTTCTTCAAATTTCCTTAGCTGCTGTTCCCAGGATTCATAGGTAATGGCAATTTTTCCCTTAAGCAAAGCACTCTGTAGGGAGGACAATTTTCTTATAATACCAAACAGAATAGCACTTAGACAAAACTACATATAGACTTTATAAACTATCCAAATTTAGTTCTTGTTTTCTCTGTTAAACATCATTCAACCTTTTTCAAACAAACTAGCAATATTTAGTTATGGAAGGCTTTGTTTGGAATTAAATCTGCAACATATTCGCCAGAGTTCCTGAGTCTGAAAGGTCCTCAAAGTACCCATGAAGACATAAAGATGATTTCTTTTCATGACTTCTTTTTAAGGTATGACTTTTTGTAGACAACAGACACCAGACATGCAGGGAATAAAAAAAATCAAAAAAACAGTCTCTGTTGCTCACTAACTCATGGAGAGCGTATCGGCATTTGTTTGCAAAGAATATCAGTTGCTGCTTCTCTTCTCTAGTTGTGAACAGACTAGTTAATGTATCAATTCTTATGGTGACAAAACCTAAAGAAGAGTCTGACTTTTTTGGCATGACAATAGAGGGTCATATGCTACATGTACATGCTAAAGCATGTAGTGTCTTTTGTGGTAATAAGCATCAAAGTAGAAAAATCTAGGTGAAGGAGACCAATAGATTGTTCAAAAGGTTTTGTAAGGCTTTACACTCCAATGAGTATTACAGAAGCACAAAATAAGCTGAGTTGGAAGGGACCCACAAGAATCATTAAGTCCAGCTCCTGGCCCTGCACAGCACTATCCCCAAGAGTCACATCATGTGCCCAAGAGCATTGTTCAAATGCTTGAACTCTGTTAGGCTTGGTGCTGTGACCACTTTCCTGAGGAGCCTGCTCCAGTGACCAACCACCCTCTGGGTCAAGAACCTTTTTCTGATATCCAACCTAAGCCTGACACAGCTTCATTCTGTTCCCTTTGGTCCTGTCACTGCTTACCACAGAGAACAGATCAGTGTCTGCCCCTTTTCTTCACCACACAAGGAAGTTGCAGACTGCAATGAGCTCTCCACTCCGTCTTCTCCAGCCTGAATAGACCAAGTGACCTCAGCTGCTCCTCATTATGCTTTCCCTCAAGGCTCTCTGCTATCTTCATTGCCCTCCTTTGGACACTCTCTAATTGCTTAATGTCTTTCTTGTATGATTGCGCCCAAAACTGCACACAGGAATCGAGATGAGGCTGCCCCAGTGCAGAGCAGAGTGGGACAACCCCCTCCCTTGCCCTGCTGGCGATGCTGTGCCTGACGCACCCCAGGACATGGTTAGCCCTCCTGGCTCTCAGGGCACTGCTAACTCACATTCAACTTTCCATCAAGTCTGAAATTGCATTGTATTTATCATTTTTTTACACCTTCTGTATAATGTATGAATTAAAATAAGGCTCTCACTTACTGTAGAAATCACTACTCATTTTATCCAATGTGAAACATACGTTCTAGAAAGCTGCAGCAAAGCTCTGAAGAATAAGGTGGGAAATTACTGGAATATTTCTTCAGAAATATTTTTTTTGCCATACCTGACAGTCAAACATTTTTGAAAGAGACTCCTAACTACCCTTCTGTCTTTTCTCTGATTCTTAATTCATGTTTTTCATCTCATACTTTAAGGTTTAGTGTAAAATCCTAAAGGATACTTTTAATGACATTGGTAAGTCTTTCCAATACTTTGCAGGTCAAAAAGAGATTTGATGATAAGTACTTTACTTTTCCAACTTCTTTATGTAAGTAAAGGACATTTTAACTAGTAGGACATGAAATTATTGTTGAGGATAAGGACTGAAGGTCCTAATATCTCAGGTTGAATTACACTAGGTAAACGGGGTCCCTGAAATTCTCTACTTACAAAATTGTCCGACATTTCTCTTTCTCCTCATGGAAAAAGGGAATATTTGAGGACTGGTACATCTGAAGATGTTTACCAGGGTGTTCATTTGTATGCCTGGAATATGAAAACTGAAGAAGCTGAATGAGTACTGTTCTCAGTCTGGAGTCAAACACCCAGTCACTTAAATGGTTCCCTGTGCTTTCCCTTATTCACTTAATTTTTTTAAATCAAAATGAAATGTTGTTACTTCAGCTACATTAACAATGTTATTGCCCTCTAGTGGATTTATTTATTTGCAATTGCATAAATTAACCTGAAAATATTTTTAAAACATATACTCTGTAACATAGAACAGTGAGTCTGAACCAGAAAATAATTTTGATTGAAAAATATCCCATGGTTTACTTTTTGTAAGGTATGTGCTGAGGATTATTAAATGAAAATTATATTGGAAGACAGGAAACTTCTTATATTACATCAAACAATGAAAAAAGCCTGTTGCAATAAAGATTCAAAAATCTACCTGGCAGTGGCACCAACCAGTCAAGTATGGCATGAGTGCCTAAGGCCCAAAAAATACATCAGGCAGGACAAGGGGAAAGGGCTTCAAATTGAAAAATGGTAGGTCTAGGTTACATATTAGGGAAAAAAAATCTTTTACTGTGAGGATGGTGAGGCACCGTAACAGGTTGCCCAGAGCAGCTGTGGAGGCCCCATCCCTAGAGGTGTTCAAGGCCAGGCTGGATGGGACTTCTGAGCAATCTGGTATAATGAAAGTGCCCCCGTCCATGATGGGGTGGAGGGGTGGAACTGGACAATCTATTTTAAGGTACCTTCTAACCCAAACCATTTTATGATTCTATGGTTTCAGCTCTTCAGTGTGTGCATTAATCAGTCTCAATAACTATCAGACATTATTAACATTCTATTGTAGCTTCAATGCTTGGTTAAATTTCTGAAATTAGTCAGCATATCTAACTCTGTTGGGGACATAGAGCAAGCCTTGGAAAATATTCTATCAAAGAGAAAAGTAAAGGGTAAGCACTGAAAGGCAACAAAAGAAAATATTGTAAGAAGTATATTGGAAAATTATCAGGCCATGCATAAAATATGGGAGTTTTTAAATTACTTTATAAAGATTGAAATTGAAGGGACTGCTCTAATAAAGATAGTTAAGGTGAATAAAGATATAGATGGATTTTAGAAAGAAACCACAAGGGTAGGTACTTAACTTGTTGATTTCCAAAAGCATTTTTTAAGGAACCTAACTTGCCATTGCAAAGTGCACTGAGCATCAATCTAGATAGCATAGCTAGATCCTTTCACACGTGTCATGGCCTTTAAATATGAAATGAATTGTAATTTAGATGTTTTAATTTGGAACAAGAATCAGCGAAATTCTCTTTGGGATAAAAGATGTCTGAATTTTTTATAAACTACTGAGTATTAATGGGAGTAAAATATGACTTCACAACAATTTCCATGTTGCAGCATTTCTAATATTAATACAATTTGGTAATTTATTTTTTTTTAATATCTGGTGGGAGTTGTTTTAATATCTGGAGTCCATCAATACTACTTATTTCACACAACAAGGAGCTACATAAATATTTATTAAATGATGCATAATTTTTAAACCATTTCTTGGCACATAGCAGGCTGAGAGAGACTGATTACTGCAAATTCCATTGCTTATGCTTTGAAGTGAATTGGATTACTCTAGATTTACACAAGGGCCCAGAGTACATTAACAGGCTTTAGCTACCCTAAGCAGCCTACCTGCATCTTCACCCAGCCACTCTTCAAGGGACCAGTGAATCATTCTCTTCTGGACTAGACCAGACCTCTTTAACAAAGGGCTTTTGTTGCTCCCTGAAAAACACGTACATAAAACAAGAAATTTTCCCTAACAAATTTACATCCAGTATCAGCGAATTAGGCGAAAATTTATATTTGCTTGAATTTTGTGAATTGTTTAATGCTCCTGAGTTTTAAGGGCAGAGAGGACTTCTATACATCACTCATAAAGAATTAGGGATAAATTTTTTTACAATGTATTTCTTGCACCATTCTGAATATTTTTTAATCTGGTATTATTCTGCTCCTGTCATAAAGAACACTAACATATTCATAAAACCCAGCATTCACTTATAATCCCTTTTCAGAGCTTTAACTTCTAGACTGTATCTGCAATTTAACATTTGGCTTCAGATTGCATAATTTACCAAGTATATTCTCTCAGCAACTGTTCATTTAGGCAAAAAACACAGTAAAATCACTGTGAAAGAAGAGACATCCACAGTTGAAATCTAAAATTAGACAAATCTTTTGACTGTTTGGTGCCCACCCAGGAGTTTTACCCCCGAGGGTGGGGGAAGTGCGTAACATTAACCTGCTGGTGAAAATGTGGGCATATATATTGTATCTTATACAGCCTCAGAGAAGAATCCAAGGAAATCTGGCAAGTGGGTGCTTTGCCTCTTCCAGTATAAAAAATTGATCAGTTTAAGTGCTTCACAGTACAGGTATCACCACACTCATATAAGTCATCATACACACGGCTTCAAAGGGTGAAGATGGTGAGATGTGCGTCAGCCATGCAACAATTCCATCCCTGTACTATTCCTGGACTCAGATCAACTACAAAGAAACTCTATATGCAGCTGATGAAAACAAGCAGCCATTTGGCCATAATTGTGATCCATCCTTAGGCTAGATTAAAAAATGCCACTAAGGTGGATTCCCCATATTAGTGAATCTCTCTGCGTATTCTAACTGAGTTGAATTGTGCTTGTCTTGTCAAGAATTTCATAACATTCTATAAAATTATAGGATTGACTCTATGAATAAAATTGACAGGATCCAGATTTACAGCAATATTTGTGAATGAGAATCTAGGACTAGTTTTATGATAAACAAATCTATAGGCAAATATTCAATAAACTGGGGGAACTCACATCTCTGGGTTGTAATTATATGACACACACCCCTTTGAATTTCACTGGATGCAGGATTTCCTGATTTCTCTTGCAAGGAATTAAAAACTGTTTTCTGTGCTGCACAGTAATTTTGCCTGTGCTGCTTTAATGTATACCAGGCAATTTCCAGACAAAGGATATTTTCTCCCAATTCAGTCAAGCAGTAATAAGTCTCATAGTTCCACTTCTTGGTCTCATCGTATTACTTCACTATTTCTTCGTTCCTTTTTTCCAATCATAATGTCCTCAGACAGTATCATTTTTCCTGCTTGCTCTTAGTGGCACTGATACCTCATCTTTACCATAACCAATCAATCTCTGGCCTACATCTGAAAAGGATACTACCCCATCCAGTTTGACTCATCACTTTTATCAGTCATTATCTTTTTCCTTGTTGTTGTTGGGTTTCTTTAGTTTTGGTTGTTTGTTTGGGGTTGTTGGCTGGTTGGTTTTTAGGGTTTTTTGGTGGTTTTGTTTCTTTTTGTTTGTTTGTTTGTTTGTTTGTTTGTTTAGGTTTTTTTAATTATTATTATTATTTTTCTGCTCTTCTCTTTCCTTATTATGAAGCAATATAAAGGTGGCCTTCAGATGGATATCACAAACCCAACCTATCCCTTTGAACAGGGAAGAGATTGCTTCTTCCATTCACCAAAATAATCAAAATGCCTCCCAAAGAATAGGAGAACAGGCAGAGGCAGTAACAGAAAGGTGGCAGACTGTGATGCCCTTTTCTCATCTGTAACAGTAAGTTCAGAGACTGTACCGGTAACTGTTCTGAGGACCCATGGCTTTCAGAAAATTAGATCACTTCCCAAAGCTGTACATGCTGTAATTACATCACAATTGTATTATTGTCATCATATTCTCAGAAAGACAAGCTCATGTCATTCCAAGCAAGTACATTTTTAATCATTAAATTGAAAGGTTTTAATTCCAGGAGCTAGAGAAAAAAATATATCAAATGATGAAAATATGAAAGAAGAGAATATTAGTGTTTCAAAGAGTAGTCACATTAGTCAGCTCACTAATGTGTTCCACAAAAGCCCACAAAACTTCACATCATGTGATGATCTTTCCTGACCAAGCAAAAAACAAACAAACAAACAAAAAAAACTAAAAAAACCCCAAACTTATATTTAATAACCAAATTTGATCTATGTACTGCAGAAATGCAAATGTTTCTTCATCCTGTATTCGTTCTCAAGGGCTGGAACTAGTTAAAAGCTTTTATACATATTCAAACACTGACCAAATATCAATTTGCTTTATTTCTAAGGTTGATTGCATTATTTACCTGTAATTCATCAAAAAGAAAATTAGTGGGTCAGTCATTTGGTCAATTTACTCTGCTTTCAGGCAGGAGTAACTTGAACCATTCTTAGTTTTTTAATTTTCATGGCCTTTTTAGAGTAGCCACTTTCAATATTTACTTATTATTACAGCAAGGTAAAAAAATGTCTAAACTAACTGTCTTGGGTTTAAATTAAGTCAAATTTATGCCACAGTGATGAGGGATGTGCTCTTTTCATGATACTTGTACATTTTCATACAGATGATTGCCATGTCCTCTGCATCATCTTTCTTTCTAGGCTATACAAATCCAGTTTTCAGTTCAAGACAAAAGCTTTTCTCATCTGTCTTAAAATCTCTGATCACTTTGTTGCTCTTAAAATCTCTGATCACTTTGTTGCTCCTAAAATCTCTGATCACTTTGTTGCTCTTTTCTGTTTGTTTTCTCTTAGAGAAAGGTGCCCAAACCCAATTTCTAGACGAAGCCTTGCCAAGACTGAGGAAGGAAGAAACAATATCACTCAGAGCAGTCAGTTTTTCATGAGCCATTCCCAGAATGACATTTACCTTTTTTGGAAACCTCTTATAAACCTTAATTCAGACTATGGCACATTTATAGTTTTCTGTAGTCTTTCTTGTGTTGCTCTTCCTCCTCTTCCTAACTGCCCATATAACATCTTTGCCAAGCATGGTACTTGTATATATCATCATTAAATTTAATCAGATCTGGGATGTTTTCTCTGACATATGTTGATCTCCAGAATATTTGCAAACTGCACAGTTCCAGTTTGATACCATGATGCCAATGTCATTGTATGAAGCACTGCCAAATAATCTGAAATTTTCCAAAGGGTTGGAAAAGTAGATATCCACTAATAATACTTTAAATTAAAAAAGTTCTGTGTATATGATATGTATCAGCAGACCATGTTACCTACATCATTGTGATTTTAAAAAGTGAGTAAAAGGAACTCTATAGCAAGATTAGAAAAAACGCTTAAATATTTTAAGTATCTGTAAAGCACCATAATGAAAAAGTTCCTTTAATACACATCAGAACCACTTCTGAATACTGAAGTAATCTTGTTAGTCTGAAGACCTAAGTTCCACAGGCTTTGCACTTATTTCAAATTATGTTATAAAAAATAAAAAATACTTCTTTTTCAACATTATTATTGTTTCTCTTATCACATAGACACTAATCTGTTATCTGATGCATTAACAAAATATTTCATTGTACTGTGCTACAAGAAATTATTTAAGTCACATACAAATTGCCTGAAACAAGTCCTTTGGTAGTAAAAGTCAGTTCCATTGAAAACAATTAAATCACTCTACAGCACATCAAGTCAAATGCTGGAAATTACTCTGTCTGCTTTACACTTTTTCAGAGTGGAATTTTTAATCAAATTATTTTTAATTCATAGGTTACATCCAGTACACTTACTGGAAATTTCCAAGTCTTGTATGAGTCTCTGTAGCCTCATAAGTCATCTGACTATTACTTACGGTCCCTGAGAATTTTCTGTATGATCATATACTTACAAATGTATTTTAATTCCTCATCTAAATATAAAATCAGCTATTTTCTTTAGATTATTGATTATTTATGTGCTTTGTGGATATTTAGATTTTTTAACCCTTAAATTTTAGTTTTTCAATTATAATCTTTGCTCAGTATTACATTAAGCAAGGAAGAAAAACAACTACAAAGCTCAGAATTCATAGAAACATAGAATGGTTGGGTTGGAAGGGATCTTAAAGATCATCCAGTTCCAACCCCCCTGCCATGGACAGGGACAGCTTCCACTAGACCAGGCTGTTTCAGAGCCCCACCCAACATGGCCTTGAACACTGCTAGGCATGGGGCATTCATAATTTCCCTGAACAACCTGCTCCAGTGCCTCACCAGCGTCACAATAAATAATTTCTTCCTAGTATTTAATCAAAACCTACTCTCTTTCAATTCAAAACCACTCCCCCTTGTCCTATCACTATATGCCCTTGTAAAAGAAGTCTCTCTCCATCAGTCCTGTAGTTAGAGACTTACAGGTTACAACACTATGTATGCTCACATCACTTTGGTGAAATAAGTGAAGCACAAATAAAAATAGAAAAATCCCAACTAAATTCTTTTATGAGCTCCAGTCTTCAAGTTGTAATGATAATTAAAGAACAGACTCTCTTATTTGATTAACAAAAAAATGTTAAACTTCCAGAGCTGGGTTCCAGACAAGATAGAGTTAGTGAGACAGAACTTTCTCAAAGAATTAAGGAGAAAATTGTTACTTCTATTTTAATCTAACCTCCATGGGTTCAGTCCATATTTATATATATATTCACACTAAGATACTATACATACATTTCACACTTGTATTGTTCAATACTAAATATGGATGAACATCCTGTATTTGAAGTTAAGTGCATCTATGGGTTTGGGAAAAGCAAGAAGTTTCTGTCTCAGAACTCCACTTGCCCTACATTCTGGCAGCTCTCTTGGTATCTCTGGTAATGAAGAAATAGACACCACATTATGTTTCTTAAAATAGTCCGGAACTCGGCCTTCTGTGCTCTCCCTCCCTCTCTCTCTCTCACACACACATACACTTACACACATGTGCACACACACACATTAACAGACTCTCACAGAATAGCAAACTTAGCATGCATTACAACAAAAAATCCACATATTTTTAATGATACTGTTTTGTCATTCTCTGTCCTCCAGAAATTCTATTGATCCTGGCAAACATATGCCTGGTCTAACAAAATGTGAGAAACTTTCTAAAAGGTACAAATGTTTTCATCTGCCTTTGGATCAACGAGAGCTGAAGGTTTAGAAGTCTCCTAAAGGACCTTTGCCTCATAAAGCCCACTGACTGACTACATGAAGAAGGTGATTTTTTGCTATGAATGACTGGACACTAACAGTGGAAATAATACGAAGAGTAAGAAAGGTTTTCCAAACAGTTAATAAGATGGACAACGTCAATATCAATCAATTAATGTAAATCCTGTGAAAATCTCAGGTGATGACTTAACAACTAAATAAACAAACAGCAAATGCACTTTTAAAAACAATTTTATATATATTAGTAAGCCTCTTATAATTCTCCTGTTCTTAATTTCTTTCATTTTTATTTCATACTTTCTGACACAAGACAATGAAGTAGATAAAGTGTAAGCCTAGTGTTTTCCAAAATGCCTGTGGGATCAGTTTGACCAGTTCCCATAAAAAAAATAATGAGAAATAAGTGCTCAAATCCTATAGGTTCCTTTGAAATTTCAACCTGAAAGTATGAGTGCTATTTTGAAGCTTCTCTCAAGCTAAAGGTCTAAGCATAATTCTGCCTCTTCTTCAGTTATGCATGAGTAAGAACACACACATAGGATTTCTACTGGAAGACTTCTTAATGATACAGAAATACTGTATAGCCAGTTCTTGTGCTTTTATGAAGTGTCTTGCAATGCAGAAGTTAGAAGAAAATAAAACTGAGAAAAATCCAGACAAAGGAAAGATAAAAAGCTCTGCATGTCTTAGACTAAGGAAGATTAGAAGATATATACATTAAAAATATATAAATAATATTTTTCTTGAAGAAATGTAATACAAAGCATTACAAGGACCAGGATCATATTTGTATTGACACTTTGTACAGAGCAGAATTGGGCTGGAAGAGGGTGCAGGTGTGTGGGGTGTGTTACAAAAATCTTCAGTAAATTTTGCATGACTTTGCTGTGCCTCAGTTATACAGGTCACACTCCACTGAACCAGTAAGAGTTGATAAAAGTCTACAGCATAACCTAACTACTTTATATATGCTCTTTCCAGAATACAGATGTAAAACCGGACTACTTATCTCACTTTCTTGCCAATGTCACTGGCACCAGGAGCCATGTATACACAGACTTTTCAAAGCTAATAACCATCAGTTGCATCTCATCTTTTTATAGAATCATAAGATCATAGATTGGCGTAGACTGGAAGGGACTTTAAACATCATCTAGTTCCAACCCCCTGATCTTCCTATCTTCTTCCTTTACCAGTGTGCACTAGAAACAATGAATATAAATCTATATTAATAGCTCTACACACACCTACAATACTAGCATTTGTACAGATAGGTTTGAAATGGGACTCTTTACATGAGGTCATCCCCACCAAAATGCTAGAGTAACAGTGTAGTGCATCATCAGATCTATCCTTTTCTTCTTAACAATCTACACTGGCATCTTCATCCTTTTCTGTATATTTTATGCTAACTATTTAAATTTCTGTTGCTAAGGTCATGACTGCCACTGGAACAGCAAAGAACAGCCAAGGTGGCCATGAAATTTGACTGATGAAAAAAGTTAACAAGGCAAAATTTGGTTTCAGCTTAATTACTTTAAAATAATTTCCTATCCTCTCCTTCTGTAATATAAATTAAAATCCACCTGTAATAGTAAGAAGAGAATGTTCACAGTGCTCTAATTAAGAAGTACACTGTTAAAAACAGAGGAACTGAACATTCTTTAGTCAGAGGAGCCTGGGAACAGGAAAACTGAGTCAGGTCCAAATTTACATTCCCCAAAGATATGTAAAATCACCTATACAGTCCAACTAGATTCTGTGAGAGTGCAATGCATTTTCAGACAGCAACATCCTGGTAAATATGTCCGCCCTACTATTCCGAAGAATTAATTTTCTGAATCTTTTCTTCCCTTCACCTTCCCAAATTTTTCACCTTGGGATAAGTCTGACTATAAATATTCACCCACATTCTAATATTCTTGCACTTAAAAGCTGCATTTCTAAATTTAATATTTCTTATTAGGCCACCAGAATTCAAGATAAAAAGCTGAAATTGGAAATGGAGCCTTTATGCCAGTCTCATGAGAGTGTGCATTATTTTATAGTCCTCTTTGACCATACGACTACTTCCCAAATGACAAATAGCTAGTCAACTACAGCAAAAACATGCTAAGACAATCCTAATATGGAAGGCTGTCAATAAAAGGGGAAAACAAACAGATTGCAGTTGGAGAAATTGAGATACAGAAAAACTGAACTCTCTGTGTTATTTTTCCTCTCTCACTTGAATAACTGTTTCTGTCAAACATGCATCTGTCACTTTGGGTGTATCTGTATTGCAGAGTTAAGTAAAAAAACCCTTAACCTTAAGAAACCTCCTCTTTCTTTGAAGGCTGGCCTCTCCAGATATATTTTCAAGTGTGTCCTTTTAGAACACATTTTCTTTTGTTAGTACTACTCTCCCTTCACAAGAAACACACACATTTTTTTCTCTAAGTTCTCCTCACAGCTCTTCTTGAACAAAAAGCTCATATGCATATGGTATAAAGTAAAATGATCTTAAAAAGTCATATGTGCCTGATGTTTTTGAGGGAAGTTACTGCAGTTCTTGGGCTACTAAAGCTGCAGAACTGCTTTTTAGAATCTAGACTTTAATTCATGTGGAAGTAATTAAAGAAATTATGCTGTCACAGTAAAGATATTCCTGAATGTGTATGTCAAGCATAATAATTATTTTCTTTCCTAAGACTGAAGAAAAATAGCTTTAAGAGGTGCAGTGATTTCATTAGTGACACTGGTAATTAACTCTGAAACTCGCCAATGATATTTAAATATTACCATTTCTATCTATTTTACTGCTACTCTTTTTGACAGATATATCCAATGCATCTGTGAAATTCCAGTCTTAGGTTTACTTTTGCCAAACACAATGCTATTTCTCTCAAAACTCCAATTGCCAAGACTTATTTTTCCCCATGTAACATTTCCAATGTTCAATTACATTGTAAACATATGGGGAAAAATGTATTACGTATCTTGAAAGCTGAAAAGAGAAAATATAAAATTCATTTTTCTGGACAATGAAACAAACAACACAAGTTCTAAGTACAGTTGATATGGCGATGCTAATTAATAGAGTAATTTAAAAAATGCCTATCTTAACTTATCTTGATGTGGAATTTCCAGCTGGGTTTGAGCAACACAAAACCTGGAATATTTATCTTCCACTTAAGAGTCAAATTGATATTTAGCTACAGAGGCCTTCGTATTCATATGGTAGAAGCCATCTATTAACTAGCCTTTTAAGCACCTCTGAAACATAGTATTTATGACAGACACCTGTTATGTGTCCTTCTTGACCAAACCGTTCAATATTTCTCAGAGCACCAAGTTACTTTTCAAGCCATTTAGCTATGCTTATGTATTCTCTCAGAACTCCTCGTGTCTTCCTCCTAAAATCTGGCAGACTCACCTGACATTGCTCTGTTATTTTTTCTGTTTCATGTACTGTGTTCTTCTCTAACCTAATAGGAATATCTATAGACCTTAAACACAGGAAACCTTGTAAAAATGAAGGAGATTGCTAAAATCTTAAAACAATCACTGGACTGCCATTCAGACCCTACTGTAAACTCAGTGAATAATCACCAGCACAGTCCAAAGGATAGATGGACTGCTTGTAAGCTTTTGGCTGTAAAGAATCCTCTAATTTGAGATAAATATTTTGGGTAATTTTTGATAGACTGGATGCTTGAATGGGCATTTCTTGCTCTGCAAGAAAGCAAAAAATCAGAAAGCATGGAGACAAGCCATCAAGAGTGGGAGAGAAAAAAGCAGCATGAAAATGGTCATAAAGCAAAGAAAATAAAGTGTCATGTGAACAGTTTCACAGAGTAAAAAAGTCAAAGACTTGACTGATTCAGTGCATTTTTTTACCTCTTCTTCACTAACACAGTAATAACTCATGTTCCTAAAAATGTTATCAAAACCCAGATTTTTAAAATTATTGTATACTTATTGATGTTTTTCTTCCAGAGGCCATTTCTCTTTCTCACTCTGTGTTCTCTCTCTTTCAAATGTATTTCTCTTGGTATTCAGCTACAGAGTCCTATTTTCTGTTCCTATTTCTCTTGACCACTTCTCCTGCCTTCAAGAGATTAGGAGATACCTGCTCTACTTGTTGAAAGGGGTGTTGTCTCTACAGAGACCAAAATAACTGAAAGCCTGACAAATGCCTCACAGAAGAGATTTTACCATCAAAATAGCTCCTTGAGACAGAGAAATCACATTGCAGACGAGGAAATGATGATGGGTTAGACTAACTTGATTCATAACCCCCTGGGCAAGCACCAGAGAAACCTGAGTTTGCTTTTTTACAGAGTTGGACATGACTTCCAAAGGTCTCACTGAACCTAAATTATTCTATGATATTATGGTTCTATGAATTAGAAATTCAATTTAAAACTTCCTTTAAAAAAAACCAAACAACCTTACACTTTCAGATGTTCTTCCTCTCTGACTTCACTCTTTGTCAAAAACCCCAACCACACGTGAACCAAAATATCCTGAAATATTACTCATCTTTATGACTCTAAGTATTTTCCTTGTGATTCTACAATAATGTACGAGGTTTTACACTGTCATTTCTTGTTATCTTTCTTAGGTTCTTTATAAAGGCATCAATGGAGCTGCAAGACAACACAGTAAAGTGCACTGACAATATAAGTCAGTTCTACTTCCTGACAGGATAACCTTATACCTACAGCGAACCTTGGGTAAACAGATATCTGAACACAAGCAATATGAATGTGATCCTGACAGGAATTTATATTCAATGTAATAATCCCTCCTACACTGTTAAACTTGCTCATTGCCTTCACATCCTGTAGACCTTTCAAACACTCAAACAGAATTCATATGGACACATCTATGAAAATCTCATTCCACAAATAAAAGGCAAGGTGTTTAGACAATCTTTTGCAAACCACAACTAAATATAACAGTGTGAAATACGTGATATCTACCTTCACATTTTGCAGTTTTTTCTATCTTGTAATGAAGCTCTCTCTTTTATAAAAGTTCCAGCTGGTACTATCTGCAGCTAAGCAACACAAAATGCAGAAAGGACAACATAACTTTTTTTTATAATTATTATTTATCATATGAATTTCTATTCATAATTGGTAAAGAGAACAGTGAAAGATATTTGCCTTGTGTTCAAAGCTGGACATGGGAATGTATCACGTCTATGTCAGATTCTGGTATTTATTCATTGCAAACCTGTGACTACAGTCATCCATAAAATATATATTCTAGAGTCTAAGAAACTCTGACGGTATATGGGCTGACTGGTAACACAGTAGAGAGAGAGCCTTTTTAAAACGCTAAAAGTTTTAGAACTAAAACTTTCACTTTTTAAATTTTGCTTCCTTACAAACCAGCTCACTGCTTATTAATTACTGCTGGTAAATGCCATAGGCAAGAATCTAAAAATCATATGGGTATTTGATAAAGATAAAAATCTAAAAGATGCTTATAAAGTACATGACTTGAATCACTCAAGCACTTCAACAAACACTTCCCATTTATTTCCTATTGCATTATTCTGTTTTCTTCTGTCTTTATTTGTTTGCTTATCCTTTCATCTTTGTTGCTTTTTTGTCTTTTCTTTAATCTCTATCATAATCCCATATACACATAAGTACAAACAGTGCTCTGTATGGAGATTTAAATTCTTTTCTATTTTCTTTTTCCTTCTTACATGTCTCATGAGGCTCTGACCCTCCTCTTGTACGTTTCTGCCTGCAGCTTACTCATAAATATTCAAAGCCCTTTCCCACCATTGCTGGCATTTCTTCACTCACACAAGCACTCCTGAATGATATCTTTCACTTCAAATACCTTCTCTGTCCTTCATATGCCTTGTCCCTCCCTTGGTGCTCCTGTTCATACATTGCTACTCTCTTTCCTTACCAATCTCTCTCCACCTGTGTGATCTTTCTCTCTCTTCCTCAAACATGCTTAAGAAATATTCATGTGCCTTTGTTGTCCACCATTCTCTTCACACCATTGCTTTTCTTCTTTTTTCCAATAGCTACGTGTAAAGGAAGGAGGTAGCTATATTTATGGTTTTTCAAAATAAATAGCCACAGCTGTCCTGGCAGGTCAGACAAATGAAATTCCTGTTAGAGTAACTTATCTATTTTCATTTCTGTTTCCATTTCTGGATATTGCACCAATGGCAGGCTCTACAAAATAGACCAGCAAACATAGAGCTAGTGTTTGCTGAGGACACACACACAGTCCCTCTGGGAAAGAGGAGAAACAATAGGGACAGCATGAAGTTAGTGCTTCCTTCATACCAGTTACAGTGATGAATTCACAGCAATAAAAGGAAAGAAAATACTGAATTACTTTTCCTAGAAGTAAAAAAGTTTACTAGATCTCATAATACAATCCACTTCCCTAAGAATAGAGAGGTTAACTATAATAATCTTGCCTATCACAGCTACAAAAGATTCCACACTTCCACTAGGTAGGAATCTTGTTCCAAATGCTAAATTTGGGACATTATTGTTCCAGTATATATAAAAACATATATATTTCAGTATATAAACTGTAACATTTTAGAAAGTTTTGTCCAACATTGAATCTGAACTTTGTAAATAATTTAGATGATTCTTTTTTTCTTCCCAGAAATAACTAAATATTTCTGTCTTTTTCACAGCAACACTTACCACTTACCATAAAGAGATCATCTAGTTCCATCTTCTTAAACAAGTGTTCTTTTAACTTCTATACCATCTCTAACTTTCTACATGTTCTAATATTTTGTAATTTTCCTCTGGACTGTCTTCAGTTTGAGACCAAACACATTTGGCTTCATCAACCCCTTGCAGAAAGATAATTTGTCCTGTCAGATGTACTGCACACCTACTAATACACTCCATGGTGATGCTTTCTTCTTTAATGGTAGCACATTGCTGACTCATATTTACATTACAGCCCCCATATTATTTTTTTAAGTGCTGTTATTTTACCAGTATCCTTTTAATTTTACTTTTTAATTTTTCTTCCCAAATATAATTTGCATGTGTCAGCATCACGTTTTCTCCTACTTCTTCCAAGACATTTCTTTAACTTGTGCTTAATTATTCATTTCTTTAATCTGACTTCCCATATTTGGCACCAGAGTGCCAACAGGTCCTTTTAGCTTGCTGACAACTCTGTATTTCATAATTTCATCATTCACATCACAAAGGATCAGAACATGAAAAAAGCGTATCACATAAGGAATTCTGCTTAAACAGGATTACTTTTGATTTGGCAGATCATGACTTCTTCACGTAACTGTCTTAAGATACCAAATGGTGGACAATCTAACTACACTCCTACATTCTGCTACTAGGTGCTGTCAAAATTGTATATATCAAGTGCAGATTAGATGTGTGTTTTAATTTCAGCCACTGGCCTCAACTATCAGAGTAAGGAAATCTCATAACAGGTACGTCTTCTGCTTCCTGTTTGTCCCATGTAATGATCAAATATCTTTACATCTTTTTTGATAATCAACCAACCAAAAAAATAGGATTAGGTTGCCTTTTTTTTTTTTTTTTTTTTGGGCAGTAAACGGAGTTTGGGGTCTTTTTCCCCTCCCCTTTTTTCCTCAAGATGCATTATTGCAATTTCATGTCCACTGATGTTATGGATCATCTCACCCTAATTTCAGTGGATGACATACCAAAGGGCCGCATAAAAAGTCCCCGTTACCATTAAATGCAAGAGTGGTTCATCTGCCGTAATCATAAGGCATTTTGAATATGACAGTATCCAGGATGAAGCTAGTCTGTGCTATAGTATTTCACACGCTGTGTTCCCGTAAGTGTATGGCCATGTTTCCGGGCGCATTAAGCAGATTCTCACACCCCAGCAGCCCCGCGGGCAGGGGAGCGCGGCGCTCCCCGGGGACGGGCACTGCGCGGCCGCGCTGGCGCCCGGCGGGAGCCGCGGGTGGCTCGGGGCGCTCGCTCCGCGCCGTGTGGGAGGCGGGGGGGCTCCGGCACTCGTGCGGCTCCTGGCAACGAGGCCGTGGCGAAAGCAAGGCCTGCAAATCC
>JANPWX010000022.1:3218003-3228856 GCA_024734555.1 Trochalopteron elliotii
GGGGGAGGTTGGTTTGTTTGTGCATTCGTTTAAGGCAAAGAGAGAGAAAGAGAGATCTTCCACCCGCTGAAGCACAGTTCACTATGATCGTACTCGCATCCAGCACTGGAAGCCGGTTGGATTTCGTGTCTCAGTCCAGGGTGTTTTTCTTGCAAACCTTCATTTGGATTTTATGTGCTACAGTGTGCAAAGCGGAGCAGTATTTCAATGTGGAGGTAAGATCAGCCGGATGCGTGTGCGAACGTGTGTGCTTTCCCCCTCTCCCTTTCCTCCCTTCCTTTTTTTTTTTTTTTTTTTTTTTTTTTTTTTTTAATGTCCCTCAAATCAAATCAAATCGCCAGCCAGCCATGTCTTCCAGCAGCCAGGGCATACGTCTGTGTAGGCTTTCCTTCCAGCAGCCGGTAGCTAGCTCCCCTCCCCGCGCTGCCCCTGCTGATGGATGCGTTTCAGCCGGAGATCCCGTTATCCCGGGCGGCAGCGCGATGCCGGGCGCTGGAGCGCAGCCCGCGAGAGACGGGAAACCCTCACCCGGGCACGGAGGAAACCTGAGGCGCAGTATGTGCATGCAGCTCGGGAAAGGTTCGCTGAATGTCTTGGACTTAAGATACCACTGTATTGCTGAGTTTTCCCGGCCTTTTTTGGTTTGGTTTGGTTTTTTTTTTTTTCGAAGAATGAATGAAAGAGCGTTATGGGGACAGGAGGAAGGAAACTTGAGATTTTTGGCCCGTTTCTTTGTGGTAGAATATCTGAAAAAAAGAAAAAAAGAGATCTTTTTCTCATGTAGACGTAGGAAAAAGAGTTGCCACTAGAAATAGTGAAAAAAACGGCATAACGGTGCAACTACAGCTCAGAAGTTAGGGGGTGTGGAGGACAAGGAAACTGTTTATCCGAGAGAAAATGGTAAAATGTGGGGATACCAAGATGGGGCAAACGCTGAGAGTTTACACTTACAGTGACCATCCATTTCCAGTGACCCTTGTCCACACTCCCAGTTTTCCTATTAGGAATTTTTACGTAGTGCTTTCACTTAACTAATGTTTCTTTACTGACTTATATCATCTTTGCATATATTGTTTCCTCCTTTTTCTCCATCCTGTCACTCCATTTGTTCTGCTGTGATCCCTCAACCCTACTGCAATGTGATGTGCCTATTTCCTTCTTCTTTTCCTTGTCAACTGAACTTACTGATTTTCTTATGTCTTTGTAATTTATATGTGCTCTTCCAACTTCTTATATGTAATTCTGGTATTCTTTTAGGTTGCTCTGTACCTTCACTTTCTTCTGTCCTGCTAACCCCACTCAAAACTTTCTGCTGCACCCATACACCAGCCTTTTTTTCAATAGTCTCTTTAGTCTCCTGGGTTCCCATGATTTTTTCTCTCAGAAGAATGAAGTCTGTGTCCCTGTCTCACGCATATGCACACTTGCTTGTTTTATATGAGCTCTTGTTCTCACTCAGCACATTCTTGCTCTTTTCTCTGACAAGATTGCTCGTGCAGATCCTCCTCTGTTTGTAGACTGTCTAAAGTTCTTGCCTGTATGTCTTCTCCCCCTGTCTCATGCAAGATCACATCAAATGCATGAGGAACCTACACTTTCTTTCTCCATGTCTGTTTTCATCCTACTCTTTCCTTTTCTACAGGCAGTTTCCTTTACAATTCTCTCAGCTTAACAACACTCATCCATGGATTCTTTCTTTGACTTCCATCTCTCCAGAAAGTATTGTCTTTTTACTCCATCATTAAAATCTCTCCTGACTGTAAATCCAAGTCTTTTTTCTCTGTCATCTGTGCTCTAGTCACTCATTTGATCCTTATCACAAATGTGCATCTCTGCTTCTGTTGGATTGTGAGGTCTTTGGAGCAGGACTCATGTCTTCTCACATGTTTAGCTGGTGTGAGCCATGCTCAGGTTTGGAGTACAATTGTGAGACTTCTGCTAAATGAATATTAAAGCTGCATATTTAGGAGCACACATCGACGTTTTATCCTTCTGGTCATGTCCTCAGCTGCCTTCTTTACTCATGAGCAGGGGAAGGAGTGTGGAAGTGAGGAAGTTGCTCTCTGTATCTTTCCCATGCTTCACAGGCTGGCCCCCTGCAGAGTATAGGGATGAAATTCCAGCGACAGAACTTTCTCCTCCCACAGCAGTCTGCTTTGCTGGCATCTGGCTCTGCTGGAGAGACGGGCGGCAGATGGAGCTAGTGTGGGAGGAGAAAAAGATTGGTTTAGTCAAGTGGAATATGAACAGGAGGCCAGCTCCAGTCAGGAGGAGGTTTTCTGAGGAAAGAAGGGAAACACTTTCATTTTTTGCCACCTCTACCATATGGAAAACAGCACATTTTGAGGGTAAAGGCAGTATCAGGAGCAAGAAATGCCATTGGATAGATGAAGTGGCATGTATGTGTGATGAGGGCACATATTTCTCCTTTTTGAAATATGCCATCTCCTGCTCTTCTTTCCAGTCCTTCTGAAAATAAAGTGTTATATGCCAATGCATCCAGTCTTTTCATATTTAAGTTCTTGGGTCACACATTGCTGAGAGCCAGAAGAGTGTTGCAGGGGATTGCTGTATTATTTGAGAATTGTCCTAGTATGGGGCTTTTTCTTAGCTCAGTGCCTTTAACCACTGCTAATGACATGGTCCTGGCCTAAATGAACCTCAGATTTGCCCCAGAACAGTGTTCACAGTGTTTGGATAGTGCTGAAAATACAATTTTCTTTTTGCTGGGAACAGCAAAGGCTAAAAGCATGGGAAATTTGAGGCAAAGGACTTGGCAACAGCAAGTATGTATTGTGCTGTAAAACTCTGCATGTCAGCACAAGTGCATAAAGCAGTTGTACTTCAGAGTAAATTGTGAAAATATAACAAAGATTTTTTATGACAATGACAATAAATATGCAAAGTAGGCTTCAGGAAAGAAGTAACGTACATGTAGTTGAATGAAATGTCACTGAAAAAAAGTGCTTAGGATGGTTGGAAAGCAGATTTACTTTTCATTCTTTCTTGTCCTTAAAAAAATACAGATAATACCTGTTGAACGTTATAAAATGTGGTGATGATTTATTTCCTCTTGTTCTGTCTTGTTTAATCCACTTACCTCATTGATAAGTATGATCTGTGCAGTCTTGTTGAATTTTTTGGTTGGTTTGTTTCAGTGCTGTGAGCCAGGGCAATTTTTAAGAGATACTACTGTAGCTCAAAGACATTAAATAATTATGTTTCTTTTTAAAAGTAAAAAGAAAAGCTGAAATTTACAACCTTGTATGAACATTTCTGTTCCTTGTAATTTGGTTGTCTCTCCCTAAAATTTCTTTTAGCCAAACTGAATGGAGGAATTCCTCAAGCTTCCAATAATAGCTTAATTCATCAGTCTATCCTGAAATGTATTAATGTATACAGTATTTAATGTAACTGACACAGCAGAGTAGAATTCAGATCATGGTATGGTAGGAATATATGGTACACGAGAGGGGTACGCTTGCACTCTGTATTGGTGAGAGTTTTTGTGCTAAAGCTTCATGAGAGATGATTGTAACTGATAGCTTAAGAAATCATAATGAAATTTAGGAATCACTTAGTCATATGTGAAGGGAGCTTTTAGCTTCCTTTAATTTTCAAAGTTCGTTGATTACCAGTAGCGTTTTTGTGAGACTTTGTTCCTGACATCGTGAGATAAGCTAAGGACTACACTCTTAGCTCCCTCTTTTAGAGCTGAACTTAATTAAGTATATTTGTGAAAGACTATGTCTTCAATGTTGAGTTTTGCTGCTATTTTCAGCTACTTCTGTACACTAGCAGGGGAAGATGTCCATCAATGAGATAGTGAATGGAATAACAGTTATGAAAAGAACATTCCAAACATAAAACTGAATCAAAAACATAGAAGCTAATCATTACTAAAAAGTAATAGATCAACAAACTACCTTCTTCCCCCTGCTGGGCTCCTCACTACAGTAATAATATTTTGTGTGGCTCAAAGATAACTCCTTTGTGTGTTACTGGGAGTGTCTATAGATGGTCTTTCACAAGTATCATCCATCTAGTGTGTAATAAATATAAATAAATTTATATGTGCTTTCCTAAACCAAACAATATTGCACTGTTTGAGCTGCTATTGTTCTGCAAATTTATCTCCCAGTGTCATCCATTAGTTTTTGTATGTACTTGAATAATAAGTATGTTTATATTTAATTAACTGTTAAATATCCAATATTAAAAAAAAAAAGAAAACAAATATTCTGATTTTGGTATGGGAAAAATGGTTATTGAAACAAAAATACCTTGATCAGAAGACAGCATCAGCATGCATCTAGAATATGATTGATCTCTGGAATATAATGTTGCTTACTCTTACTCAGATGAGTGTCTGTCTAAGCCCTGTCAAGGAAAATGTTTTAGAATTCCACCTAGTTTCATTGACTGTATCTGTGATGTGGGAAACACTAGAAAGAAAGCATGCCTCATCATTTCTCTCCTCAAGCTGGAAGTAATGCTGTTTTCCCCCTGCTTTTGCTAAATGTATAGACTTGAATCCGTAGGGCAGGTCTTGAAATGACTCTCATTTTAGTTTGAGCAGCTCTTTAAAACAATAGTTGTCTCCCATTTTCAGAAGGGATATAGTTAAATTGCATATTGTGGAACAAAACACAGTGGAATCCAAACTCAGAAAAATAACATCAGTTTCCTCCATGGTAATAAGTTTCTGAGAACCCCATTGTTTTCATTGTTAATAAACTTTACAATTAGCCTCCAGCTTCTGCTAAAAGCATGACCTTTTATTCCATAAGCTCTTAGTCTTTTAGGCTTAAAACCAGACCAGTTTCATTCTTGAGCTCGCAACTGAAAAGGAATAAACATCTGGGAGGGGAAAAAATCCTCTAGTATCACCTTTACACACTTTTAACTAGTGGACTTGGTTGTGAGGCTTATAGGCACAAGACAATACTTTTATAGTTCATTAAAATGCAAGCTGAAAACTATGGAAAAGCAGTTAAGATGGTTTTGGTACCAGTAGTGCCACTTGTCCTAACAGGAATTTACAGGATCTTCTGCCTTGTTTTAAGTTACACTGAGTATGCATGATTCTCAATCACTTAAGTTCTGAATCTCACTCTTGCGTAGGATATCAATGAAATTAACTGGACTTTTGTTAGACAAAAGAGTTTAAACTGAAATTGTTAGAAAGATGGAACGGAGTTACTAAATCAAGTGAAGAAGGTGATTAAGGTGATTAGTGGGTGAAATATTAGTCGAGGAAAATACAGATGTAATGTGGTGTATTTACTATTTGCTTATTCATGAAATACAGATACAAAGAAAAGCTCCTACAAAGGTCTCTGGTGAGCAGATATATCTAGATAAAGAAAATAACTGGAAAATTATGTGTCTAATGGTAGGCAACAGAACGCTTTTCTATCAAAGAAGGAGAACATCTACTATATAATAAACTTGCTCTCCTTTGATACAAACAAATACATGTGAAGAAATACTACTTAGTTTTTAGAGTGCATTTTCTACTGTAAAGTGTGAGATTATTTTGTGCTACTGATGTTGCAGGGAGGTTCATGGATTCTGTTGCCTGTACTTTTTTCAAAGCCAGGTTGGAAGGATGGTGCCTGTTCTTCTGGGTTCACTGCTGACATAGTATGTTATACTATGAAAACAAAGCATATTTGTTTATTATTATAGTTCAACTTGTTTTCCTGTTGCAAATTTTTTGTCAGTTTAGTGTTTAGGCATCACAGCCATTAGTGAATCTCAATTCTGCTAAAGAAAAGAAATAAAATGATTAAACAGATTTGTGTAATCAGCTTGTATAGAGCAAGATAAAATTACAAAAACATGTATTCCTAATGTTTTCTGACATGAGAGCTTACTAAAATAAATACAGAATTTATTAGCACACCAGTAAACCTTGAACAAGCCCAAGCTCTCCCATTCCATTGTTTGGAAGGCATGATGTAAAACTCCTGCATAACCATTCATTGTTTCTTCAAAGTGGATATACTTCAAAGTGTTCTTTAACTGGTTTAAGATTTATGCTGCTCTTTGTCAGTTTTATTTGAATCCATCTAAAAGGTCAGTGCTTGCTCTAGGCACCTCAGCTCTGCTTATGCACTCAGCAAGACTGTGTTGTAAGAGTTTATAAAGATAGAATGTGGTATTATATGGATTTTAAAGCATTTCAAACTGCATCTGTTTTTAGTATTTTAAAGTCTATCTCATCCTTGTACTTCACTGAATGATCATTTTATGATGTTAAATGTTGGAGGATTTTGTGTTGATACTGTTTGAAGACCCTAAAGGAAACAATGTAACTTAAAAAAAATACTCTATTTAAATTGCTTAAATCTTCTCAGCTCTCTATTTAACATTCCAGTTTATTGTGTAACCCTTTTGCCATCCTCAAACTGCATTGTTGACCATAATCTGAAGGAGCAGGTTGAGTCTGTTTAATTTGTTATCTGTGATATGTCAAATGACAGATTTGGTTTCATTCTGTATGAGGAAGGCCAGGATTAGTGCTGCAAACATGATTTTAGTTGGCACTGAAATGGATTTGAAAAATAATTATGATTAGAGCTTTATCCTTTAAAGAGAGGTCATGCTATTTGGAACCTTTATTTATTGGTTGCCTGGCAACTGTTCATTCATGTTCCTGCTTATCATCATTGATTGTAAGCATCTTTGCTGTACACTAAGAGCAATTAAGTGGCAACACTTTATTTCTGTGATGAATTAAATTTGACATAAATTACAGATAAAGAAAAAATATTTCTGTAGTTTTACTTATTAGCCAAAACTACTGGTGCAATGTTTCTTTGCTTATTAACATCTGGTTTATACCAGCTGAGCAGTTGAGCTGTAATAATAATGTTTCTAGCATACCTTTTGAGGTATTACAGCACATAATTGACTTAGGGACTTGTTCAGGTATTTTTGCCATGTTTAGAAACTCCTGTTAATTTCAAGATCAAGGCATCAGGGTGCTAGGGAACTTATGTCCTGTTGATTTCAGAGCTTAATATTAGGCAATCCAATCTCAAGTATTGAAGCTTGAACACAATCATTGGGAAAGAGGTGTCACATTCTAGAGTTAAAACTGCTATGCTAGGAGATGTGCACGTGAAGCAATAAGAAGAACATTAAAGTCACTTGATGCTTTCTCTCTGTAGAACAATAGCAGTTTTTATTACGTTGTGAAAAAAACATAAAGCATATTATTCAACAATTGCTTTGTGACTGTGGGTGAAAATATTTTGCTCTCTTTATTAATTCATTATGAATCATATCATGATTGACCCTTGTGTGGAATAACAGTGTGGAATGAGACTGTTGGGTTATGGAGTATTTGTAGAAGATGTCTTTTGTAAAGAATATTGGAGAAAATTTCTTATGGCTTCATCTTAAAAGAGCATCTACACTTGTGTCCAGGGTGGAAGTAGATTTATGTCTCTGCTGCTACCACTTGGTAGCATTGCCTCTATTCTGGTTGACTCACTGCTTTGGAAAAGAAGCCATTTCTAGTCACATGGATGATAAGAATGTTACCAGGAACAGTCAGCATGGATTCACTAAAGGTAAATCATGCTTGACCAACCTGATTGCCTTCTATGATGAAGCAACTACCAGGATGGATGAGAGGAGAGCAGTGGATGTTGTCTACCTCGACTTCAGCAAGGCTTTCAAAGCTGTCTCACTCAACATCACAAGCAAACTCAGTAAGTGTGGACTGTGCGAGTGGACAGAGAGGTGGTTTGAGAACTGGCTGAACAGCAGATCCCAGAGGGTTGTAATCAGTGGCACAGGGTCTAGCTGGAGGCCTGTTAGTGGTGGTGTCCCCCAGGGTTCAATAACTTGGATGAAGGGGAAGAGGCCTCCCCAGCAAGTTCCCTGACAACACAAAGCTGGGAGGAGTGGCTGATACCTCAGAGTGCTGTGCAACCCTTCAGAAGGACCCTGACAGGCTGGAGAGATGGGCAGAGAAAAAACATCTGAAATTCGACAAAGGCAAAGTGCAGGGTCCTGCACTTGAGGAGAAACAATCCCATGGACCAGTACAGGCTGGGGGCTGACCTGCTGGAAGCAGCTCTGCAGAGAAGGACCTGGGGGTCCTGAGCCAACAGTGTGTCCTTGTGGCCAGGAAAGGCAAAGGTATCTTGGAATGCCAGGAAGAGCATTGCCAGCAGGCTGAGGGAGGTGATCCTGTTGCTCTACTCAGCGCTAATGAGGCCACATCTGGAGAGCTGTGTCCAGTTCTGGGCTCCTCATTACAAGAACATCTCTCCTGCAAGGACAGGCTGAGGAATCTGGGCCTGTTCAGCCTTGAGAAGAGATGACTGAGAGGCAATCCCATCAATGTCTATCAGTATCTGGAGAGAAGGTGTCAAGAGGATGGAGCCAGGGTCTGCTCCATGGTGCTGAGCAATAGGACAAGAGACAATGGGCAGAAACTGGAATGCAGGAAATTCCACCTGAATATGAGGAAGAACTTTACTCACACTGGAACAGAGTATGGAGTCTCCCTCACTGGAGATACTCAAGAACCATATGGACACAATCCTGTACCATGTGCTCTGGGATGACCTTGCTTGAGCGGGGAGGTTGGAACAGATGACCCACTGTGCTCCCTTCCAACCTGACCCATTCTGTCATTCTGTGAAAGAATGTCTCTCTGGGACTGAGAGACTGAGCTCTTCGTTGAGCTTCTGATTGTATTAACTCACGAGTACTCATCATATTGTGACACAGTTAGGGGAAACAAAGTAACTGCTGTAAGACAAATCTATATCAATTTTCATCAGATTTTCGCACTCACATGACATGTTGGTAATACATGAAGATTGTGTTGTGTGTTTTTTCCATTTTATGAAACAATTGAACTGGTTTCAAAGCTGTATAGATAATTTGAAAAGAAATGCTCACCTCAGAAAATCTGGTCTTTAGTATTTTTTTCCTCATGATGTTGTAGAGAAAAAGTTGTTTTATTTCATTGGTACAGTTCATTTTTGCTGGAACATAACCACAAATTCCCTTACAGGTGTGAAATAGATGTTAACAAGGGGAAGACTTAATTTCTTAGAAAATTAAGATTACCAGCTGAAAGGCAGAAAGAAAATTATCAATGTCTTTAAAACATAGTAAAACAGAAAAACAAGCCTGCCTTTCAATGGGGAGGAAGATACTTCATTTAAATGTATTGGTGGATATTTACAGAGTGTACAACAGAGGAAATTGCTTTCTTTTGCATGGCATGCTGATCTGAAGGTGATGATCCTGTCACATTTTTACCTCAGACACTGGTTGTGCGCTCTTCTAGGAAATTGCTTTGACCCACTGTCTTTGCAGAGAAATTGACAGATTTTATCTGTCTGTGTCATGGTTTATGTTTAATTGCAAGTGAAAGAAATGGTCTTTCATGCAATAAAATGTATTATTATTATTATTATTATTATTATTATTATTATTATTATGAGAAGTAATAGAAATATATTGTTAACTGTACAGCATGATTTTGGTCTTGGCATGTGAGGCTTTTTTTTTTTCTCTCATTTTTTCTATATATTTAGAAAAAATGAAATAATATTAAAAAAAACCCCTCAAACCAACTGGGGACAGTGTTCCAGTGTTTGTTTTTTCTTGTCGATTATGAAGTGCCAAGCTCTGATACTTCCATCCTTCATTACTTGTACATGAAATGCCAGCTTGATCTTTATTATACTTTTCTCTGTTGTAAATATTTTTAAATATGTAGGGAAAAGGATGTGATGTAAGTGACTGAGGCATTTTTCTGGGGGGGCTGACAATCCAGGTTGTGTGACCATCATGAGTCTTCATATGGATCATGTAGTTTACCCATCTCTGTAACCTAGCTTGCACAAATGTGCATTGAACTAAGTGAAGACTGCTTCCAGCCTTTTCCAATATATATCAAGAGCAATAGAAGAAGTGATGTAAGAGTCAGGAATATATCTTCATCATTCTTTTATCTTGGGACTGTTTTACTTTTTTTTCAGAAAGAGTAGTAGAGGAATATCATAAAATATAAATAGAGCATTTCAATTTAATCATCTCTATAATCATTCTAGAAGTGAATATGTTCAAAAGAAAGTGCCAGAGCAGAAAAGATGAAAGACATGTCTATAACAGTTTGAACACTGGTTTTGATTTTTTGTGGTTTTTAAATTTTTTTTTGCTTTTTTGTTTGTTTGTTGTTTGTTTGTTTTGTTTTTGTTTTGGTCTTTGAAAATACGAGTACCAAAACTTGGTAGACAACACTATTAGGATTAGGTGAAGGGTGTCATTAGATAACTGAAGATAGAAGCATCACAGTATCTTTCAAAATGAAAGTTTGAATAAGATAATTTTTGTTATCCAAACATACTAAAATTGATTTTAAATAAATGTAAAAGTCTTAAATCAGTTTTGGGTTAGATTGTAAATACCACAATTAAAATGCCACAATGCACAATTAAAAACTGTTCTGTTTTTGAGTGAATGTACCCTTAAACAATGTACCCTTAAACAAGTAAATTGTTCCACATACATTTGTGCTTCCTTTTCATCACAATAGCTAAGCTTCTCCTTTTTGTGTTTGAGTATTTGTGGATTTTTATGACATACAATTAAAGATGCATTGCTCCAGGCATTTAATGTTTTCTATTAGGCACCACTAACAGGCAGCCATACTGCTCACATACCCCTGGATGTTGAGAAATTAATGGGGAGAGGATAAGGTAAATAAGATTTGCTATGATGACATGTTAAGTATGATAGAATCTTTTTCCTCAAGGTCTCTATACCATCTGTTCACCTTATGTTTTCTCTCTCTTTTTCTCTCTCTCTCTCTC
>JANPWX010000022.1:3229230-3318754 GCA_024734555.1 Trochalopteron elliotii
CTCTCTCTCTCTTTCTCCTCTCTCTCTCTTTCTCCTCTCTCTCTCTTTCTCCTCTCTCTCTCTTTCTCTCTCTCTCTTTCTCTCTCTCTCTTTCTTTTTGCTTAGTTTGTCTTCCAACAGACCATTAGCTGCAGTCCAGGAACATCATCAACCATTACTGAACCATGGAATCAGAAATATTAGAGATGAGAAAGACTCATCAAAAACCTATTTCTCTGCCAGTGCAGGATTGCTTAATAAATCAATATAGCAAATATAGCTGAAGATTGTCAAGTTTTAAAATCCACAATGGGGGGACTTCTGAATTTTGAATTAAAAAAACCCAAACGTTATAAAAGTACAGTAGGGAGTACTACAATGGAAGAATTCTCATCTATTTTTTTTTCCTTTGTCTACTGGCAGCAGTTAAAAGTTGGCTGAGGTTAGGCAATTTCTGATGGTAAGGTATGGCTGTCCTATAATCCAAGATGACAGGAGCTGTATATGAGCATAAAATGGCACACACTGATTGGTAATTCAGTGTATTTCTTTGGCTTTAAAGAATGAAAAATAAAGGGCAGAGAGAAATAAGTATTAATTAAACTTTCACTCCATTTGAAATCCTTAGTGCAGGTGACATGGACTAACACTGCCTGATTTTACATATTTATATGTAGATTGCTGACACTCTCAGGAGGGCTTGGTTAGTTTATGATTTTCTTGAAGTACTATGCCTTTTTGTATATAAGCATTGCTACCTAGTTAATAAAATTGGATACTATTAGGAGAGTAATGGGTATCTAGATACAATGCTCTATTAAAAAGTGTTAATTTGATAATTCCCACATTAGATCGTTAGTATGGTCATGAACACAGACTTAAAGATGTCAGTGACACTGGCAAATATGGGCGGTCACAATAGCCATGCTTTGCAAATGATTTAACACTTGCTAAATAAGGATCTCGAGTTATTTTTTGTGGGAAGGTTGAGTTTCTTTGCTCATATGTATCCTGATGATGAGAATTGTGCAGGATGATTTGCATGAGGTGTATTTTTCTGCATGTGTGCAAGCTTCAGGGTTAGATGGGGAAAGGGATTCAGTTAAAGAAGCATACTTAAATTTAAGTGTTCAAATGTTCTGTATATGTTCCCTATGTATTAGTAATGTTCTGATGCCTGCAATCAATGAAACGGGGAGTAAACCAACTGGTTAATACATAACAATTCAACCCACCAGTTAATATATGTTTCAGACTGACTTAAAGTATTTTTCTGAACTCTCCTGTTGGTATTGACCAGAAATGTGATTAAGTTGCTCACTTGTGGGTATCGAGCATCTTTTAAGGTGCCCTTGGACAAGATGTGCACAAGGCTGGCAGGAATAGCATGGGGCCAACACAAGTTCCCTCTTAAGGCTAGCAACAGGAATCCAGTCTCTATGTTCCAAGTCAGCTCATGTGCCTCTAGACACTTCTATTTAGGTAATTAAAACCTGTTTCTAGTTTTAAATGATGGTAGAGAGTGATGAGACCTATATCTAGGGGTCTCCCTGACGTAGACACTGGCATTCCAATGTCATAACTTGGGGTCGAATCCTTTCCTTCTGCAGTGGTAGGATTCATTACACTTGTGTAGGGACCTGTTGCTGTTTAGGCCCTGTGGTCTGACTTGCTTGGTTCCTAGATACTGTTCCAGAAAATCATGGGCATGTGTCCTGGGTTGTAGTATAAGATATGCACAAAGTGTTCTATCACCATGTTCATGAACTGTTGAAACCAATTGCTGAAGTAGTGTTCTCCCAGGTTCCCCCTCCCTCTTCTGCTAATGGGTCTTCTGCTAATGGCCTGCTGCATGACTCATAAGTAACTCCCGGAGGGAGTTACCTCTCTTTAATGAGCCATCAAGGACCCCCTGTATGACTCATCATCCCATTGTGAGATGCTCTCCCCAGGGGGAGGAGCCAAGCATTCTCACCTGGATATAATCTGGGATTTGGGACAATACAGGGGCCCTCACCCACTGGATTCCCAGAGGATCAGAGCTACCAGACCTTTCTGTGGGATCACTTCTTCCATCATCCTGCTCAGGTTGTATTCTGACTCTGTCAGTGGTCTTTTGTATTATTGCATTTATTTTATTTTACCTTTTTCTTCTTCCTATTAAATTGTATTTCTGACTTGGAGCCTCTCACTTGTTTTGTTTTCAAACCACTACAGCATGCTAAAAAATCCAGTGATATATCTCGCATCCCCTGGATAATGTAGTTCATCTCCGATCACACCAGACACCTGTACTGCTGACAAAACCAAGAATAGAACTCCATCCTTATGTCACTACAATTTTTACCCTGTCATTTTGATACCCTGCACACTATTAAATGTATTCGTCCCTTAGTGTAAAAGATTAGCACTACCTCTCATCTTTGGATCTCATGTATTCTAAGTATTTAGTTAGGGATTTAAAGAACACAACATTTCTCTACTGTAACAAGGCAGTTTTGCCTTCAGCTGTAACGAGATCAGGCCTGAGCCTGTTCAAATCCATGTAAAACGTTACCTAACTCAGAGCAGACACTTATGGCAGGTTTTGTAAATTTACTGCTTCTGACTGTTATTTCGTGCCTTACCTTAAATGGTTTTAAAGGCTCTCTTTCCATCCTAAACTTGCATCTAAACAGCTTGAGGGGAGAAAACAAAATGTTAAGTATTTGTATAAAAAGCAAGTAATAAGAAAATATATTTTAGAAGAATAAGCTCGCTAAGTGTCTATTGTCTGATAGACAATCCCCAAGAAGATAAAAATGAAAATGACATATTAATAATTTCTTTGGCTAAGAGCCCTTGGCCTTCAAGAATAATTATCTTGTTTTCAAGTACTTTTGTTACGTAAAGCAAAATGGGGATTAAGTCAACAGAAATTTACATTTTTGTGTTAATACCAGAATTTAGATCTCATCTTAGGCAGGTATGTAATTTCATTGATTTATTTATACTCCTTGTTTTAGGTCTTCAAAATGGTAATAACTGTGTCAAATTGAGTGTAGCTGACCAGCTTGTATTTATACATTTGTTTATTTACTTGAATTTGTAAGTCCAAAATTTGAAATACTTGAGTATGCTACCTGATATACTATTTAAATGAGCTTTCCTCTATCATGTAATTACAGAGAGACTAGATCTACTGTGGATTTTTAAGTCTGCATTTGTGAAGAAAGAATGACATATCTGCAATCTTTTATCCAAAAGAGCTTCCTTTGTAATATATAGGTCTACACTTGTTTTGCACTCACAGGCTCATTTAGAGATAAAACAGTATTTTAGATCCTTTGTGAATAATTCCATCATTTTTCCTGAATTTTGCGAGAATTCACTTTTTGTCCCAGCAGTCAGATAAAGATATAATCATTGTTCTTCATAGATTAGTTGCTTAGATGCCCATTTCCACAGAGGTATTAGAGAATTTTTCTACATGAAAGATCTTCCTGAGGAGGTGATGTCTGTTTAATTTGGACCAAAAGTTTTGGATTCTTTAGAAATATGTTCTTTCTCTAACTTTGCTCAAAATATAGATTCTGTTTCATTAAAAGTTCAGGGGTTTTAATGTCTTTATGAATATTTGCTTCCTTATCTAGATTTTCAGCACCAGAGGAAATGATTCTTAAGGTGAAACTAAACTTTTAAAATGTTGGAACAATACATTCTGTGATGTTTTGTAAACATTACAAGTGATAAAAGACAGGGGAGCCTAAAGCAATTGCAGCTTTGCTCATGTCCCATCTCCAGTAATGCAACAATTTGTCATGCCTGTTAGCTTTATCCTGATAGCTAGAAAAGGAAAAAGGGACTTTTAACTTTAAATGTCCTGCAGTCTGAAGGCTTTATAGATTTTAACTTGTTTTTAGAAATAAAATAGCTAAACTTGTGGTTGAAAATTGTGTAATGGTGTTTGGTGAAGTAACTAATAAAAAAAAAGTAATTTTTAAAATTTGAAACAAAAAATTCATAGAGTTGTTGAAAGAAGTCAAGAGCCTTCAGAGTTATTTTGAAAAGGACAATATAATTTTCCTCCATACTTTCCCTTTTTTTTGGAGTTCATATACTACCTATGCTTCAGTTATAAGAAGAAGCTAGAGACAGGAAGAAGGGGGGTCCATGCATATTTAGTGGTTTGATTTTAGGTTTTTTTTGTTTTTTGGGTGTTTTTTTTGTTTGTTTGTTTGGTTTTTTTAAATTTCCTTTGTAACTGTTATTTGGTTACTTATGTATTTACTAGCCTAATATCTGGTCTTCATTGGGAAACTTGGATAACACTCTAACTTCATGGAATTGTTAAGATTGTGCTATTAATTTGATTTCATCCAAGGTTTTACTCCAAGCTATTTGAACAGCACTGAATTACCAAACTTAGTAAATTAAAAATATGTATATCACAGAATTATTTGGGTTGGAATGGACTTTTAAGATTATCTAGTTCCAGCCCCACCTGCCATGAACAGAGACACCTTCCATTAGACCAGGCTACTCAAAGTCATCCAACCTGGCCTTGTAGGGTTTCAGGAATGGGGCATCCACAACTAATCTCAGGAACCCACCACTGATACAGTGAAAATTTTCTTTCTGACATCTAATCTAAACCTGCCCTCTTTAATTTTAATGTCTTTGTCCTGTCACTACATAGTTTTCTCAAAAATCCCTCTCCAGATTTCTTGTATGCCCCTTTAGGGTATCAGAATGCTGCTCTAGAGGGTCCCTGAAGCCTTCTTCTCTCCAGGCTGGAAATCTATAGAAATATAATATCTATTTAATATGAATGTTTATTAAATATTTAAGATAAGTATTGGTGTAAAAATCCATAGGCTTAACCTCTATATATCAGGAATGAAATTAGTACAAAACAAAGTGGAGCTACACCATCTACGCATAAGCTCAATCTTGCAGTTAGAGGAAAGTCTTTTCAGAGGGGTGGTATTCTTGAATCACTTTTTGAAAAGAACGGTAGTGGGGTCATGCAGAGAAGAAAAAGTTAACTTGAGATGGCATCTAACTGCTAATTATGTAAGGTATAACTACTCATCAGCAATAATGGACTGGATTCCTTCCTTGTTCTATACACTGATAGTAATTTCCTCATTCAGGGAGGCTGATAGCTCTACTGACAGCCATTGACTGTAATGTTTATTCTTCTGCATTAGTGTGTCTACCTTAAGAACCCTATAGCTATTGCATTAGACCCAAAAAGTGGGCTATATTGCATCAATACAGTTTTCTGCTTTATTGCTTTTTGTTATTTACACCTTTCAGTCACCATGTGTGAAAGTCTCTTTTTTCCAACAACATTGAATTCAATGCTGAAAATTGTAAAAAATGCCAGTGAAATCAACCACACTTGTTTGAAAATCATAAAAGAAGCCTTTAAGAATATTTTTTTAGTCTTCTTTTTGAGCTCTTGAGTTCACTATTTTTCTTTTTTGAAACAAGAAAGAGAAATTCACAGTTAAAGAAAAACCAGAATATTTCCATTTTATACAGTAAGCCAAGTCTTCAAGAAGCTTTCCAGGAGTTTAACATGAAAGCTGTTTAACACTAGCCACACTGATTACTTCATAGCTCTTTTCAGTTTTGATTGTCTTCAAAATTGTATTTGCTGCTGTTTTTGCTCTTGTTAAAACTTGCCACTTCAAAAGGTCAAAGTGCTTCTAACTGCTGACAAACACTGTCTTTCATTATATGATGGCTGTTAACATTACACAATTTGCATAACACCTTTAAACTGTTTAACAGTAGCTAACTGGCTGACCTCGTGCATCACTACGGCAGGAGACGCCTGTTTGATTCTGGGACTTAGATGGTAATTGTAGCTGCAGGGACTGGGTAGTTCTCCTGAAATTTAGCTTTTATTTTTATAGGTGTTGCAACTTCTTCAGTAGAAAGAGGAAAACAAAGATTTTACTGCTTTTAAACTGTGTGACTTTGTACTCTTGATTTGGAATTTTGTAGCATCTATGAGAGACAAAAATAGGGTTGTAAGTGAAGTAGGATCAGCGTCACAGAGGTTTAGGATTAAACCTTCAAAATCAGCATATCGATGTACCAATATCAGTAGTGACATGTTCTTTTAGTCATAAACTAATATTAATTTTTGAACTAAGGACTAATATTAATTTTTGACTAAGGAATTAAATTAAAATATTAATTTTTTGAACTAATTTAGATATTGGTATTTAAATAATAAAAATGAAAATTTAGATTAATATTTAGATAATATAAATTCTCTGTTCTCTCATGTAATCTGATCCTTTCTATTTTGTTGTTTTATTTTATTTCACTCTGATTGAGATAGATGAAATTTAACAAGATAGGACTGCTTAGTAGCTGACTACTTAGGTAATATTTTCATGAGAAAATGCGTTGATTGATACATATTCAATGAATATTGGTTGGGGGGAGTGACACACTACAGACAGTTGACTGCCAACAATATAAGCTGAAACTTCAAAATTACCATACTGATTGAATTTATGTCATGAATCAGGATTTGAAAGTCAGAGGATGGCCTCTGGAAAACCTGCCAATAGGGATTCTACTTGCTCAAGAAAGCAGATGGAGAATTTAACTTTATTTTAACCATATATATTTAAAATAGAGGGTATTTTAGATCAGCCACCCCATTTCTGTCCTACAATTCAGAAAATATTTCTTGGGTAGAAGGAAGACAGCAAGTAATGAATTTCAAAAAGATAAAGAGAAACAGATTGTAGTATGTCAGAAAAGCCGTGTGGCCTTCAGTTTTGAAAAAAACAGAAGAGATAATCTGTTGAGGCATTGCACTTTGATTGTATTGAGTTAGATTCAGCTCTTCAGCTGTAGTCCCACAAAGGATCTCTTTATAAGGATAGAAGGAGCATCAAAGTGTGGAGGCGAAGGAAGATAACCAGCTGAAGTAGAAACATTGTTACCTCTGATCATGACCGAAGCAGCTGGATCTAGTGAAACATTTCCCTGCAGTTTGTATGTTTGCAGTACCCCTTAAATTCCATTTGATTGTAGATTGTGGATGATGCGAATGTTACATTGTCGCCTCACAGTCTGCCCTGTATCTCTGGGTAAAGTATCACAGTGGATGAAATTTTGCTGGAAAATGTTTTCCCCTTTGGTGAGAAAACCAAAGGCCATTTGAGGCATGTGGACTGTTGTATGCTGGTGACATGATTCCTATCTGGGATAAGATTCAGGGAAAAAAGGAAACCAGTTGCTGGAGTCTCCTCTGCTGAAGATGAGGTAAGTCAAGAGAGCTTTCCAAGGCTCATCGCTGTTTGGTACTTCCTAAGACTGTCAAGGAAGAATGCCACTGAGAACTGATCTGCACTATATTTTTGGGAAGCTAGCTGGGATTTTCAACTTGTTTTATGTGCTAGCAGCCCTCTGAACTCCTGTTCAAAGGCAATGATATTAGCCTTTAAGAACCACATTCAAAGTAGTGCTTAGAGTATTCCTCTGCTTTATTCCTTTCCATTTCTCTTTATAAACTTCAGCCTGGTACACAGCAGAGGACTTCTGCCTTGATCTGGGAAAGCATGCTATTGAGAACCGTGTTTAGGAAAGCTAGACCAGTCAGCATCTTGAAAGGAGGAAGCCCTGAGTGGCTTTTTGTCATTGATACTATTAGCTTGCTCTGATAGCCTGTGAAATACTTCCTTCAGTATAAACTGTGTAAACAAAATCAAGCTATTGATACCTACTGGGCTTATTACTCCTACACAAGTCAAATGTTTTCTCTTGATCTGACACCCTCCATTCTTGTTTTGAAACGCACTTCTTGATCTCTGTGAGCAATTTTCTAATGTCTGACCTTGTAGGTGAAACTGCTGTGTGATGCAGCATTAACTGATTTGAAACTGACATGAATAAAATGTTCATTGTGTAAAATTTATCTCTGTAATATCAGCAGTATATACAGTGTTGCTGGCTTTGTTTTTGGTTTTTTTCAATGAATTTAAGTTACTCTGGCTGTTCTATGCTGCATACAATTTTAAAGTTTATACATTGAGCCATAGAAAGTATTTACAATTTCTGTTCTAAAAGTGAAGTCAGAGTGACTGAAATGCAGTTTTTCAGATCCTCCCTTGTTCTTCATGTAAATATAGTTATTACTATATGATATATGGTTCTTTCTCTCTGCTTTTTAATGTATTTTTTTCATTTTAAGTAGAAGAAAGGATATCGAAATTAGAGTGAGACTAATGACAATGAAATCCCTACAGTCAAATTGTGTCCTGACTGAAAAAAACAGGAATTTTACTCTGACCTCTGTGTGCCTGTGGTTTCACCTGGAGCACTTCTCTTACAAAGCTTTCAGTTCAAGTGTGAGGGGTAATGTCTGAAGCTGTGAATCCTGTCACCAGCTAGAGTGCCTCATGTTACTTTGCTCTTTGCTCCCAGGATTAGCATTTACTAATCCTTATCAGTTCTGTAGCTTGAATGCTGTGACTATGGGGTAGCTGTAATTTGGGGGAGTATTTTTTGCAGAATGATAATGTGATAATGGCTGATAATTTTCCGGAAATGTTTCAAGTGTACTTGGCAAAGTTATCTTCAGGTCATTAAGACTTACTTCTTTTATTTTATTTAGAAAATGTTAAAATGCAAGAAAATGTCAAGTGAGGCAACATAGCTACTTGAGATGGGGAAACCTGATTAGGAATCCTTTTAATAAGGTGTCTGGAAATTTTCAAGGTAGTGTCTAAATTTAAGCCACTTACAAACGTGACAAATTATTATCAATATGTTTAACTTATTGTAGTGATTTCAATTCTCCTGTTTCTGTTTCCTGAATTATGTGTAATGGTTTGAGTGCCGCTAGAATTATTTCTTCTTTTTCTGCTGTGAGATAGGATTAGGAGAGAAGCAAAACAGGCTCAAACTTTAAAGGGTATAAAGAAAGGTTTACTAACAAAACTACAAGAGAGGAAAAAATATTAGAAGAATCAGAATAAAACCTTCAAAACACCTCTCCTCTCCTCACAACTTTTCTTCCCCTTCTCACTGACAATGTATAAAGACATAACTTGGAACCTAGGTCAGTATACCACTTTTAAAATAGTTTTTATCAGTTCTTTTAGAGAGAGAAGTCTCTTGGTCTGCCATTGAAACTTCCCCACAAGAACAGTTCTCTTGTGGCTTTTACTTCTCACAAAAGCAGCTGCCTGGGAATCTGCATTTGTGAAGTCCCTCCCATATTATGCAGCCTTCCCACAGCTGCATTATGGGCCATGATACTCATGGGGTACCATTTTAAAGATGAGTGGTTCAAAAGCAAAGGTTCTCTGCATTCTATTTTTAAAATTATCCTCATCTTTAGGAACAGAGATATTTTCTCTTACTGGGGGCAGATCTTCATCTCCATCTTATCTCTCTGTTCAAGCTTGTCATATGATCACAGCTACTTAGTATATACTTAGTTCACCACAAATACCTTTGCTCATATGTGCAATTTGAACACTCTGATCTCCCCAATGGATATTTTTCACAACTTAAAGAGATATTGTAGTCTATTACAGTCCATTACCATGGCTTTACAAAAGAATTTCAGCCTAAAACCAATTTCAGCCTCCTCCTTCACTGACATTATTGTCTTCATATTGTCTCTCTATATGTGTTCACCCTGTCCTTTTTCTTTCACTTAAGAGGGAATTAGTGCTTTGCAAGTTTCATCTGTGCAAGGAAAGAGTTAATATCCCACTCAGGTCTGCAGAGGGTCATAATGGATTTTCCCAGGTAGTGGGCAAAGGTGGTAAATTGAGGCCATGCCGTGGCTATGCCAGGATCTCAGGGGCCCCTTTTGCACCCAACTCTAGCTGCGAGCTACTTTGCATGGCTGGCCCCCCCACTTCGGCTGAATGACTTGATAGCGGTGGGCAGAGCTGTCTGTGGTGGAGGATTCTTTGGAAAGCCACGTTGAGGGGGTGGAAGGGGCCTGACCCCTCAGCAGGGCCAGCTCAGCCTGTCCCTGTTGGGCCTCATGAGCCACAATGCGGGGGCCGCTTTAGCAGCAGGATGTTAATGGTGGTTGAGGGCACAATTTAACCGGGACAGGGCCTTCTCTCCTCCCCTCCTCCTGCCCAGTAGCTGCTGGCCCTGGCCCTGACCTGGGGCCTGGCAGGCTTCCCAGGAAGGGGCTTGGCTCCTTGACAGGGCCTGCCCAGCCTGGCCCCCACAACAAGGAGGGAGCTGGGTTTGCTTGTTAGCTCTTCCCAGGCCAGAAGGAAAAGAGAGCTTCCTGGGATTTTTCCTGATTTTTTAATGTGTATTCCCAGAGGCATGTCACCTTTCTAGTGGCTTCACCAGATGCTGATATTCAAACCTATTAACTGATTGATTTTGCCACAGCTTTTCCTAAAAAAATCACTTCCATGCAAAACCAGCATACTTACCTCTATCCACCAGGCAGATACATACCAGATCACTTGAAATATTTTTCTTGTATTTCTTCATGATACAGAATGAGAACGTGGTTTCTGCACCAACTTGAAATTATTCTCTTAAACTTTTTTATTCTGATATGAATAATCACCAGCAGAACAAGGTGTAAATGTTGTTACTTTGACTTAAACTTTTTGCTTGAACTGCTCCTGGGACAAATTATTTGCAGTTCCTTTCCATGTGGATGAGGAGCGTATGAGATAGATTGCACCTCTGCCACTCCGTTGGCATTAGCACTGTTACTTCTTCTTTCTTTAGCAAAGGATCAAATTAGATGTTTCTTTGAAAATATATGCTCATGTCACTATAGTGACATATACTCTGTGCTACTGTTTGCGATATGCCAGGAGCATCTGTCCTGCAGTACAGAGTGAAACACAGATATCCTGAAAGTTATTGATTCTACCTGCTGTGCCTGATACTTGATCGGGCTCCCGACAGCAATCATGCACTCCTATACCTGACCCCAAAATCCCCATATCCAAAGACAGAAAATTAAAATGTGCATGAGTACATCCAAACCTGCATCGCTTTACTTCTTTTGGACAGAGATAGAGGGGAGATCCCTTCCTAACTTTAAAATCTGTTTTTCTGTATTTAATTTTGTTAGTCAGCCTAGCACTTTGTTAAGCAATTGTCTTGGCTTAACCTGAGGAAGCAGCTGAGCCCTACACATCTCCCTTTTCCCACAGTACCATGGGGGGAGAATTGGGAAGGTGAAAGTGAGAAAAATCGTGGGTTGGGGTAAAGACGGTTGTAGAGGTAAAGCAAAAGCTGTGCAAATGAGGAGAGCTAAGAGGGTATTTACCACTTCCCATGGTTTAGCCATGCCCAGGAATGCTGGGCTCCATCTTGCATAACAGTGACTTGGGAACTTGCCACAACTTTGAATGTCCCCGCATGCCTTCTTCTTTTCCCAGCTTTGTGTGTTGAATATAACACCAAATGGCATGGAATATCTCTTTGGTCAGTTGGGGTCAGCTGTCCTGCCTGCATCCTGTATTTTTGTATTATTTCATATAAGTGTCCCATTGTTCAAAATGCTTGACAAATATCATCAAACAAATTTTTGTAACAATAATAATGCTGAGTAAAATTATTATCTGTGCACTTTCTATAGCATTTTACAGGATATTTATTGAAACCTTTTATATATATATTTATATATATATACTGGAAAATGTTAGTCATTGTTCCAGACACTCTTTAAATCACTCTGTCACAGTACTATAGTTCTTTTTGAGTCTCCAATCTGTGCCCCTTTTACATTCCAGACGAGATCACTCTTTGTTTAAATATCCCATTCAGTAAATGCCCACCATCCCCAGTGATTTCTATGGATCTATTACATGCCATTGCAGTTACTGTGGCCGGGTGGTAAAGTTGATTAGGAGTCATGGTATGGATCCAAAAGTTCTTGCTCCAGAAGGCTTCCTCATATATAGCAGTTCAGATGTAAGCGAGGTGTTTGGTAATGTGATCTTTGTGGTAAAAATCAAGCCACAATGCACCATGCTTGATGCCAATACATTTTTATTGCTCTAGCCTTGTGAAACTTCAGTAGATCTTTGACAAAAGTATGCCCTCTTTGTCAAATGGGAGTTTTCTTAGATGCTTTTATTAGTCTGTCATGGGTATATACATGAGGAAACTGATATCACCTAATCTGCCCAAACCTTGCTACAAGAGACAGACCCAGACATCATGATTAATATCTTTGGAAGAACAGTGTCAGACCACAATGTCACACATTCTCCTATTAATGAGCTTTAAAATCCTGTGTACACTAGCACATAAGCCACACTGTCTGCAAGGGTTACACAGGATAAAAAGAAATGGAGATCAAATAACTAACATGAGAGTGTTTAAGATATGCTAGCAGAACCTGGAGATGGAAAGAGATCCAACAACCACGAAGAAAGGAGAAAATTGCCTCCCTCTGTTTAAAGTGTGGTTTCCTCTGACAGGGGACAAGGGCTTGTACATTCTACCCCATCTTTACTTTTTTCTGAAAGGATAAAGAAGAAAGAAGTAATTGCTTTGAGAAAAGATGCATTGTTTTCATAATGCATCTCATGTAAATAACTATTTCTTTACCCTGCTCTGTGTTAAAAGAATCCTGAGTTCTGTAAATGACATTTATGTCATAGGACTCCTGTCCAGAGAAGATTGGAAGAGCAGGCCAGCATCTGAAAACGAAGTCCAAAGAAGCCATTTCCTGTCTTCTGTGTCACATGATTATGATAACATTAGAGGAAGATGTATGTCATGAAATGTGATTTTTCTTTATTCCCTTTGTTTCTTCGACATGTACCCTCAGCAGTCACTGAATCCATCTGTTACAACATTTTCTAGTAAATTTTCATGGTAATTGTTCTTTCTATATTTTTCTGCATGGCCGCTTATGCTAAAGGAAAAAGGTGTTCTAAAGGAAAAATGTGTCAACAAACTAATTTATGCTATATCTTTCCACATTTTAGAAATAAATTAAGCTATTAAATATTTTTCTTTTTACAAGCAACAGTTTTAAAAAAGAGATTTACTAGCATAAGTAACTGCAAAGATTTACAAGGGTGTAAATGCAATACTTATGGGATAATAGATAAATTTAAGACAGTTGGTGAATACCAACTTTTTTTTTTTTTTTTAACAAGCTATGCATGCTCAGGAGAGGATAAAAGGCCTGGCTCTGGAATAGATTCCCTCAGTTGGTTAGAGCATAGTGCTGATAACATCAAGACTGGGGATTCCATCCCCATACAGGTCATTCAGTTGAGTTGGATTTTATGATCCTTGTGGGTCTCTTCCAACTCAGAATATTCTGTGATTTGAAATTAAATCTCTTCTGGTCTATTTAAATCAGCATGGGCATCAAAATCATCAGCACATTTCCTCAGCTGTCCAACACTTGTTGGTGTTTGTGTTACCATATCTGGGTTTTTTACACATTCATAATGAGGTCTTCAGATCCATGATAACCAGGCTGTTCTGTGTGCAGCCTTGGAAGCAAACCAGACCTGTCAAAGCCAATGGAAAATAAATGTAATGGCCAGCTGGCTTAGAAGGCTGCAGTTAGATCATCAAGAATGAAAACTCCCCTTGGAGGTCTTCCCTCCTCCTGAAGTGGCCTTTGGTCTTCCAGCAACATATCATGCTGTCCCTATCTGAGCTGCAAGGCTTTAAACTTAGGGATTTTTTAGCATTTCATAATTGAGCAAAGGAACTATACTTGTTTTATTTTTCTGTCTGAAGTGTGTCAGAACAGCAGCAGAGATTTTTTTTGTGATTTAACAGTCTCTTTCTAGACAAGGGAACTTGTGTTTGGTGTGCTGAAATAGTGAAAAGATGTCCCACATGCCTTCTGCCCAGAAAATATGCGATGACAAGAGTCAGTTTTCTGAATTGTTTCATGCCAGTATATTACTCTGAAAAAAAAGTCTTCTCTGTAAATGTGAAAAAGTATTTTTAAGCTCTTTTGCCTCCATAATAGACGGCAAAGACAAAAGAAGTATGTTGATAGGGTGGGTTTTGGTGGGTGGACTGGGATTCAAACTAGGCCTGATGGTTCTGACATCAGGGGTTGCCTGACTTTTGTCTCCTCAGATTTTTTCAGGAACTGCACTAATTTCCAATTTTTATCTATCAGCTTTACCTCACTAGAATTTGGTCTCAAATTCTGTGTGGCTTACATACATGCAGTTACCAGAGGCGACACTATTGCAAAATATAGTGGAACTTGTGTTCATGAACTTAATTTGAACGTGGAGAATCTGTGTAGGAATATTGAAATTTAGAAGAGGTTGGTTATTTCCACACAGCTTTCTTGTACTTTGACTACAGTATTTAGTAAAACAAAAATCTGTGAGGAGAAGTGATAGACAAGAGTATGGCTGGAAAACATTGAGCCTAAGTAGAAGGTGGGATTAACAGCTATAGAGAAAAAAAAAATTGGTCCATGCTAAACACAGGTTCTGCAACCCTAACAGGAGTGTGTATGGCAGGCGGTGGGAGGCTCTGTGAGACCTTCCAGGGTAAGCAGTCAGAGATACTCCTCTTCTGTTTTTAGGTTTACCACACAGAAGTCATGAGGTCCTCTCACTTATGTACTTGTGGTCTCATACTGTAAATTTTCCCATTATTACCTATAGAGAGCTCACTGGGGCTTGCAAAGGCTGTATATATAGTACTATGCTGTATTAGTGTGATTTCAGCATTCCACAGAATCACTTTTTTCAATAAATGTGTAAGCTTGAGGACGTGGGAATGTTCTAGAGGGAGGGATTTTATATTGTTTCTGGAATGAACAAGGTTACAAGTGAGAAAAAAAAATCAAGAAGTTTAGAAGGTTGCAGAATACAGTTTGTTTAAGGTTTATACTTTATATAGCTAATAAAAACATGACTAGGCTCTTGCGTTTGAGGTGGTTTTGGGTAATAAAATATGGTGATGTTTAATAACAGGTGCCTGGAGAGCAAGATAGTCAAGGAACAGCACTACATGTCAGGAAATAAAAGAAAGAATAGTGGTTATGAAGTTAAGCTGATCTACTATAAATATATCAGATTATATTTTCAATTTTTTCATTCATAAGGGATACAAAAATGCAGGTTTCATGTTAATGGAAAACAGTTAGTGAGAAATAAAACAACCCTTCAATAAACACAGTTCAAAAGCATTTTTCCTATTTGATGTAATACAATCTTTCCATTTCTGACTGCTGTTTTTTTGTGTTTGATAATAAAAATGCCTGTCTTTGTAAAGAGTGATGAGAGAACTCTAAAAATCAGTATTCAACAGAAACTATGCAAAAGATGGTAAAAGCAATAAATCTTATTTCTGTGTTAGGATTTCATTTTACCCCTCCAACTCTATTTTAGTAACAAAAATGAGTTCTAAAGAAAATCTATCTTTAATAATTTTCCATCTGCATTGTATAGGATAATATATTTGTTTGAAGAGCAGCAATAGCTCTTACTAATAATGGGGGGGTTAGTACTTCTTTCATGTCAAATAATAGTTGTGTCAGTCCAAATAGGAACTGCTTAATGACTCATTTGTCATTTCAGTCTTTCAATGCAGCTACAGAAGATGGCTTTATATCCTTATTTTGCTGGTTCTTTCTTTTTTCTTTGCTTCTTTTATTGTACCTATTGTTCACTGCTGAAATGAACACGGCTGCTCAGCTGATGCCGTTTTTCATAGGCTCTCCCTGCAAGGGAGGGAGATGAAGCTGCATGTAGGTCTCCATGGCGACCTTGGTCTTGGCCTGGTGCCTGCAGTCTGGCCTGCTCACAAAACGCTGTGCCCTGATGAATTATTTAGCGCTGCTAAATCAAAAAAAAAACCACAGCAACAGTCTCCTGGTGAGTAACTGAGGAGAGCAGTAAGGTGACAGCAGTCGGCTTATACCAGCATGCTCGAGGCTTCTCACCAGCGAGCAGAGGCATTAGTTTGCTCTTTCCTTTCTTAAGGCTCTTTGTGCTATTTATCATTGTCCATGTTGGATTCCCGCATTTTGTCAATGTGTATGAACAGAAAATAGGAGAATCATAATTCAGTAACTTGATAATCTATTTTTCCTTTGATCTTTCGATTCAAACAGTTTTTTTCTGCCATTTCTAACAATCCACATTCTTAGAAATTACAAGAGTTTGAGAATGTCATACACTGAATTATTAAACCCAGAAATAATTATGTCCAAGATTTCTGTGTTTCTGTGTATTTAGATGATTGTTAAAGAGTATATGGCAGTTGTCAATACTTTCTGACAACTGACTTTTATGCACTGTATATGCATTTTATAGTGTTAGTGCACTTGGTTGCATGTATTTAACCCCAAACACATATATGCAGTTTTGGCTTTTGAAGCCAACCTGTGGGTAGGGAGTGCGAGCAGAATAGACAGGAGTTATTTTTTTTTCTAGCAGTATTATCTGCTATAGGTATGAAGAAAATTTGGACTCTTGGGAGAAAAGGTATTGTATCAAGTGTACACTGCTTGTTTTGGCACCTCAGACATTGCAGGCAAATTTTACCAGTTAGCCTGATTTTTACAAGTTTAGTCTACAAAGGATTTTTCCTGTGCATGTACTTCAGGACAGAGTACTATTGCATGAATGTGCATGACTCAAAAGCCCTCTTATTCATAAGAACTCATAGTATTCTTTCTAAAGAAGGGAGATTACATCATGCTACCACTGACTAAAGATCTTGTTCATGGCAGTAATATTAAATATTTAAAATAGTTTTTACCCTGGACCTGGTATATTTCTGCATGTTTTTGAGCAGTACAATAGCTCATCTTACACCCCATCCTGTACAACAGCCCTAAGTAAGGATTACAACTGAGCTGTTCAGTGGGTTCAGTGGGGAGCATGTCTTTGTCAGGGAATTGGAGTTCAGGTATATGTTTTTGCTTTACTGACCAAGTCCTTTCAGTTTTGACGCGGCAACATGTAATTGACCTTCTGCATGAAATCTAATCCAGTAGAAATAATGCTTCTTGCTTGGTATATTGCTTAATTTGTTCATGAACTAACCTGGCAAAATGCTACCAGTGCTGCTCTTTACCATCAGTGGCTTGCAAAGGAACCTAACTCCAGTCCTCTTTGCAGCTTCATCCTCAACCAGAAGAGTCATCTTAACAGCTCTGTCAGCTTGTAAATCCAAGGCAGGACAGAATGAGGTGGCCAATTTTACTCTGTTCCCTTACACTCTACTTTTGTTTTAACCAGAAGTTACATGAACTAAACTTAGCTAGCTAGGATTATTAGAAGTAAAAAGCTGCATGTTGACTATTAAGTTCTTATTTTGAAAGCAAGTAAGTTAGTCTAATAATCTCATTTTGCCTTGGGACTCACATTTCTTGAAAACAAAACATGCAGTAATTTGCTAAAGGGAAAATTGTAACTCCTCTACATTTCTAGAATTCACTTGTCAGTGTCTCCTGAATGTAACTAACATCTTTGCATCTGCCAGCTGCAAATAAAGATGAATTAGTAAACACAGAACTCATTTACAGTCAAGAGAATACAAGAATGTGAAGACCTTAAAAAGTCACTGTAAAGATATACAACACAACTCGAAGGCAGACAGCTAATGATAAAAAAAAAAAAAAAGAAAAAAAAATCATCATTTTTTGTCAGAGAAACATACCACCGTATTGAAGCACTACAGTGAAGAAGCATTGGTGGCTTCAGAAAAAATACACAGATTTCTGACTATACCTGATTGTAAAGTCCACATTTTCTGTGAATAAGCAACAAGTACTCTTTTCATTTATCACTGTCGGAGTCCAGGGCATTCCTTTGGTTGCCCTGGATGGTCACATACCTCGGCCCAGAGGCCTTGGACCCAAGAAAGAGAGTTTGAATCCTGGACAGGGGGGTCTGTTCAGGGGGGTTGCCTGGCACAGAGCCCAGGAAGACACAGGCTTTGATTTTAGTCCATGGAAAAAGCTTTTAACATTGAGAGAAGAATTACAAGTCACAAAGGTGTGAAAATAGTAGCTTAGCACAGCATGGGGTGAAAAATTTTGTAGTTTTAGGATTCTTAGCATAGAGGTAAATGGGGGACAAGATGGAGGATTTAGGGTGTTGCCCTAAGTTCTTCTCCTTCTTCCTCGTCCTCCATCTTCTGATGTGACGGTGGCACAAAGTAGTGTAAGAAGATTGGGTCAAAGTAGAAATGACCTTTTTAGTATAGATAATAGGCATTGGCACAGAATTGTAAATAATAGGCACATAATTATCTGTATAAAAAGGTAGCGACGTCCCATCATGGGAGGAGTCGCCCTGTGTCTGAGCTGCTGTGAACATCTCAGCCGGGCACAGAGAAATTTGGAAGATAAGAAATAATAAACACGTGAGAAACCAAGAAACAAGACCTGAGACTTCTCTTCATTCTCACGCCGAGCTCCAAAAGCTTCAGAGGGCAGAAGGCCAAAAAAGACTCACCCGAACCACCACCAGCCGAACCACCAACCTGGAATCTCGAGGAAAGAAACAAAAAAACCCCACGAGATATCACCTTTATTTTTCTTCATTTATAGGAATATTCATTATTCTTGGGGGAACTGGTTCTGAATCTGAGTGATTCTCTACCTAAAGCTATTAGGCACTTAATTATAGCTTTTAGATTATATTATTTTTGACAGGTGGAATGCCTGAGCATTGTTATTACATGGATTATATTTGTTGCCAAATAATCAAATATGTAAGCTTATATGTAGTTTCACTTCAAAAATCTTACAAAAAAAATCTTTGTCGAAATCATCAAAAGCAATTGTCTGTGCAATAAATAAATTCCTTGAAATGCTATTGCAACAGTAGAGTTAAAAATCCATTATAAAATCTCATTAGATTGATCTCATTAACATTAGCTGGATAATTTGTAATTCTAAAGGTACTGAGAGATGGAAATAAGTTATTTTTGCTTTTAAAAGCATGTAATATATTTTGTTTTCAGATATTCATATTTTTAGACTTTATTTTGGAGTATGAGTTTATCAGTCCTGGTCATTTGCATTAGTCATCCAAGGTGATGGCTGTCTTGCTACTGCCAAGGCCTTCACCAGCTTTGATTACTGATTGACGGTTACAATGATTTATGAGATAGGTCCTATTTTTTCAGCTCTGGTTTTCAAGAAAACCTGGTGTTAACCTGGTGGACATGTGAAAATAAATTCTACTAGCAGTATAGTGTGTGAGTTTGGCCATGATGTTTCAGCATTGCTTTTAGTACAACTGACTATTTTAATCCCCTTGTGCCATTTTGCCCTGTTGAAATACCTCCATTTCCCACCGCACCTAGTGAAGAAAGAATTTCAATTTCTGTATCTTCTGTTTTTTTAACAGTTTGACAGTCACAGTCAACATACTTGAATCACTGTCTTAGGTTTATTGTTTAATGGCTCAACTATGTTTAAAAGTGAGGTGTAGAACCTCTAATCAGTATGCTTAAAAATTTATCAAAGCACTACTTAAACTGATTTGTCAATAGTCTAGCTGTATAATGTGATACTAATTTAGAATATTCGCCATGTTTTTTCTTGTGTTGCCTTTTGTTACTTAAAACAGAAGAGTTTGGAGAAAGGATAAATGGTATTTAAAAAAAAATGAGGCTTGCACATCTTTAGTTTGCAGTTGTGTTTACTGAAGAGTTCCATTAAGATAATGCGACTTCAGCTAAGCCATCAGAAATGCATTTTGCGCTTCACAAAAAAAAAAACCCAACAAATTTTTTAAAAATACAATAATCACGTCGAGCAAAGTTTTCCAAACCAATTAAAACTCTGCTGTCCAGTTTAGTATATTATTTCAAATACTTTCCTCACATATTTTCTGAATCAGAGAATTCAGTTTCAGTTTTATATAGCTTTTACTCAGGAAAAATGCTGTTCAAATACACTGCTACTATACCTGTCATTTTCATCCTAGGTAAAAGGGAAGAGAGTTTTGCCTCAAATTGTTCCACAGAATTCATTCCCATGTCCTTAAATTTATGGAGAAACTGGAAGAAAATACCCTAATTAACATTTAATGCAGTGTATGATCTCATGGCTTGACTGAAGAAGACAACTGTAATCCATAATTTACGAGTGTGAAATGCACTTTACTTTATGCAATTAAATCCAACATTATTATATAAATACTTTTCATATTAGCTGGCCAGCCTTACAAAAATCCAGCACAATTTCCATATGGAAGGAGAAGTTTCTATTATGTAAATTCTGATTCAAAAAATGACACTTTAATTCTTTTTGGTTAGTGCAATGGGTTGAATATCCTTTAGTGCCTGCTTACCTTAATCAGCTTTTGGTATTTTCTATCTGTTGAACACTGGCATGAGTATAACAGAAAAAGAAGCATGTGAGGATTCTCATGACACATCTAACCTTCTGTAAAGACTGCAGAGGGGAGTGGCTCTCAGGCAATAGATGTTACCTGGCATTGGTTTGCTGATTGGTACAGCTATAAAAAAAGTTGCAAGTAGAGAAGCAAAATTTACTGTATTCCCTGCACTGCTGGATAGCTCCCCCATGCCCCAGTCCTCTGCAGCTGCCCACCTTCCTGTGTGTGTTGCTCCAGAAATTACTGCTGCTCTGGAGATGCTTCTGTCACGACAATAAGCATGAACATTGCCCTGAAATTAGTCTGCGTTATTCAGTGTGCTGTTGTTAAAATTAGAAGGAATCAACTTCAGACTAACTTCAAAAGCATAAGCTTACAAAAAACATTTATAAAAGTTAGATTTAACTAAAGGATTAGTAAAAAATACTTGAGGGATATTTGTAGAGTTACAGAATATTTTGGATTGGAAGTGACCTTAAAGATCATTGAGTTCCAACCCCACTGCCATGGTGAGGGACACCTTCCCCTAGCCCAAGTTGCTCAAAGCCCCACCCAAATTGGCCTTGTGCACTTCCAGGGATGGGACATTCTACAACTTCTCTGGGCAGTGTAACAGTTTGAAACCACATTGACAATGTTGAGACTAATGGGACTCCAGAGAGGTGATTGGTGCTGGTGACTTGTTTTTTTTCTAGTTTCAAATAGCTGGGTTGAATCTAACTTTGCTCTTCATGAGGTACTTATGCCTTCTGGTAGATGGTTGTGTGACAGCAGTCAGAGGTGAAAGGCGGGGTTGAGTTCTTGAACTGACAGCCAAATCCATGAAGTTGCAAAACCAACAGACTAGGTACAGCTTGATTCTCTTATTAGCTATTTTCCTTGCTGTCAGCTTTGTTTTTTCTTTTTGCCAGAAATTTCTGAATTTTCCTGATTTGAGAACTTACTTTTTAGTTCATGGCAACCCACGTCAGCCACTCTTTTTGTAAGGCAGATGCCTATAAAATTTCCTTTATAAGGAGTTCTTCAAAAGAAACCAAAAAGCTTTTAAATGAATAATTAAATATGTAAATTACCTTTAGGTTTTATTAGAATAGAACTAGATTACTTAGCTTCCTAAGAAAATTCAAAGAGCTTAGAAAAGACAATACAAATAGGAATAAGTACAAAACGAGGCAATTGCAACAAAGAATGTGCAGCAGATACTTTCAGAAAAATACTCATGGCCTTTGTGTGAAGTATTTTTTTTAATAGTTTTGTCTGTGCCTGATTTTAAAATTGTTTTCCTTCCCTTATACATGCAGAAAGTTTTGTGATTTCATCTGAAAGTGTTCCTACTTCACTACAAGGAAGAGTGAAAAATTTTTCACTGGGGGTCACTTCTAAATGTTCCTTCAAAATACACTCAAACAGAAGTATTTCTCTGAATGATGCATAGTGGGAGTGTTGCATATCCTTTTTAATAAGATTATCAGTAACTTTTCTTCTGAAAAGAGACTTAAGAGCAGTGATCCTTGTACCTGAGAAAAAGCCATTCAGTCACTGGTGCGTTCCTGATTGTGCTGCTCTGTCTGTGAGTGTGTGCGTGTGTGTTCATGGGGCTAGTGATTGTGAGCATGGATGAGAGCTTTTTCAGGGGTCAGTCTTATGAATCCAGTCCTTATTCATCCCCTTGGTGACAGGCCAAGTGTCCAAGGAAATGCCATGATCTCTTTTTCCTTTCATTAATTGTGAGGTTTAGCTGGTGAGGTGTGTAGGTTGGATGTATGAAAGCCCTTCTGGTGTGATGTGATAAGTGACTGTGAGAATTGGGCACTTTTCCTTCTGAAATACGTTGTATGGATTTTGTAAGGTTTGCTTGGTGTGCAGCTCTAGATGAAAGCAAACTTTTAGTTTCCATAGAAATAAGTACAGCATGTGTTTAAAAGCTTTGAATCATGGCTCTATTTAATACTATCAAAAGAGATGTAACAGCAATATAAATCTGCCTGCTGAATTTGCAAGCTACTTGCCACTTTATTGCTATTTAACGTTTTTCAGTTTCAGGAAATATTTGTATATGTGTTGTTTCTCTAATTTCTGAAAAGAATTATTGCATCAGCAGCTGTATAGTAGATTAAAGCTGAAACATTCGTTCATTTAATTTACTGTTAATGTTCACAAATCAAAGTAAGGAAATAGTTTAATATGTGGCTTTTATTTCTGCTGGTTACATGTGATATATAAGCATTTCTGTCTGTCTGAAGCAACAACACTGCAAAGCAGCTCGATAATTGAAAGACTGTGTATGGAAAAGCTTTGACAGAACATCATACTGGGCATGTACTGAATGTTATTTGGATTGGTGGCTAAGTATGAAAAAATAAGGAGAATGAAGAAAAAGATGTGTGAAAGTTTCAGCACAATTTGATCAACAGAGGGTCTCCAGGTCTGTTTGTCATCTGCTAATATAGCCTAATGCATGCTGAATCTTGGAAAAAGTGTCTGGCAAACAGTTTGTGATAAACTGGAGCCTGTCACTCAGAAACTGAATACAAAGAGAAGATGGGTATTTAAAAACCAGACAGTAAGTCAGCGGGGTCAGCATTTCTTCTGTAGTAACACTATATGGAAATGGATATTTTTCCATTCCTTTTAGGATATGGAAAGTTTTGCAGGAGCCTCTTGTTTTGGAAAATAATATTCTAAACCAGTATTGCACAAAAAAACCCCCACAGAATAAATGAGAAATGCAAGCTTGCAATAGTTAATGCAGTACAATTTTCCCTTTTCAAGCATTGACAGCCATTTCTCTAGTTTCAACCTGCTTGCATGCCAAAATTTTCTAAACTTGATGACAGAAGTCAGTCCTTACAGTCTCAGAAAAATATGTAAGTGTACCAGTGTCTTAGGGAGGTGGTGTGTCATTATAGGAAAAGTCCAGATTTTCTTTAGAGAAATAGTTGCATAACCTTATAGTTGTGATTACATTCTAGAACATCGAAATCTTATTTTTCAATATTTCTCCTCAGTAGAGATTGTGTATCCCTGAAATAGATTTTTATGATTTGGGATTCTTGAGGGGCAGCTTGCTAAGTGAGTAGAAAAAATCCTGAACTGTTATGAAAAATTATTTTAAATTTAAAGCAGGCATGAGCATAAACATGGTAATGCTGATGTCCTAACCCAATATTTGGTATTTTAGGACAGTGTCTAGATGAAGAACAAAAACTGAATGTACAGAAGGAAAATATGCATGGTAAGAGAGGCTTATCTCTTTATATACATTCAGGAGACTTAAAATTCAAATTTGTTTTCAGATCAATTGAGAACTTATTAAAGAAATTCCTCATGTCAGGGTAGACATTAGTGGAATATGAACTGGTAAATTCATCCACTCTGCAGTGTAAAGTGCTCCTCGGAGTGTCAGAGTATCACTTGTAAATCAAAGTGTGAAAGCATAATTTTTGAAAGTAAAATATTTGGAGAATGTAGCAGAAGCCTCCAGGTGAAGGCTATGAGTAATAACTGGCTGTTCTGGCTCAGGAATAGCAGGTACTGTTTCTGTAACTGTTTATAAAACTATTTGGACTGCTGGGAGTTTAAAACAGTAAAGAGATTTCTTGGTATAACAGAGAGTAGGAAGATGTGGGAAATCACTGCAAGTGAAATAAGCTTGCATTACAAAGTCAAGGCATTTTTAAGACTCAGCTCCCATAGTACCATATCTTTCAGGGTTTATTATTGGAGCATGTTGTAATTTGGGCATATGCCTGGAACAGAAGCTGACAGTCATGCTTGCTGATAACTATGAAGTGCTTCACAAATTAACCTGAAACTTACTCAGTAAGAAACCAAGAGTTTGTGATAGTAGCCAGGGCCCAACTAAAAACAAATGGATGGGTTTTGGTGTTCTGAGTCTGTTCAGATGGGAAAGCTCAGCATCCAAAGTGTTTCAAAGGCCATGAAGCAGTTTAGGTTCAACAAAAGATACACCACCTTGGAAATTAAAATCTAAGAGAAATGTAGTGTCAGATCTCAGGAGCTCTCCTAGGGAATGTTCCCACGACATGATGCAGTGGTTAGTCTAATTAGCTGTGGCAGAACACTTCTATAGTGCAGTTATACTGCCCCCAGTATTTGAGCTGGCTTGTGCAACTCCACAGGCAGCATTATATCCTGCTGACATAGGTTGGAATTCAACTTACTGCCTATGCAGAACAAGAGCATTACAGCTCAGAGCCAGTCTGCATGGAAATTCATGTGATGAAGTAAAAATACAAGCAGAAAAGTAGGAGTCTGTTTTCATTAAACCCATTTCCTATGTCAATGTGTCTCACTGCTTTCTTTTGACATTTCTGTCCTCACCATGCTGTACCTCCCCATTGTCTCATGGCAGAACAGCTAGGCCCTTGATTATTACTGAGTGAAATGGAATGGATGGGTAAATCCCAGCTTCCAGCAGTACCAAAGCAAGTGTGGCGACTCTTCCACTGATTTGTGTTGATTTGTCTGTAGTGATAGGACAAGAAGTAATGGGTACAAACTGAAAGAGGAGAAATTTAGGCTACATATTAGGAAGAAATTCTTTACTGTGAGTGTGGTGAGATATTGGAACAGGTTTCCCAGGGAGGTTTGTGCATGCCCCAACCCTGACAGTGTTCAAAGCCAGGTTGGATAAGGCCCAGTCTAGTGAAAGGTGTCCCTGTCCATGAGAGGGAAATTGGGATTAGATGATCTTCCCTTCCAAAACTGAAATTCCCTTTCAAACTGTGATATCCTATAATTCTATGATTTTCTTTTAGTTTAAATTTATCATGGAAAGTTATTTGGAGGTTGTGTAGTCAATGCTTGCAGCTGTACAGAGAAAATTCCTCCTCCCTTCCCAAGTCAGGAGGTTTGAACACAGCTGTTCTAAACAAGCACTTGTAAGGACAATCAGCATTTCTGGAATCAGCATTAATTACGTCAATATCAAACAGAAAGTATAAAAGAAACCTTTCTTTGGGCTACCCGTAAGTAAGAGAAAAGACTCCTGATTTCATCTTCCTTCACTGAACCTCACAAATAAATGCCTGCTGTTAACAAAGACTAGTAGAAGTTTGATGTCCATGCCTGGTTGTTGAAAAAATCTGAATAATTAATTTCTTCTGGCACAGGTTTACTCAGTTCTTTCTTCTGTATCTTTGTTACTCATTCCTTTTTTTTTCTGTTTATCCTGCTCTTTAACCAAGAGTTTCTGTTCTACCTCCAGCTAGAGCCCAGTGTTGTTGGTGCTTTCTGCATGATCTTGTTCACATACAGCCATGACAATGTAATGGAAAAACATTGGCACATCCCTGCAAAGCTTAGTGTTCTGCCTCCCAGCCCCATCTCTGAATCTTTTTTATCTTTTTATCCCCCTCTGAGAGCAAAACTGGAAGGAAATAGTCACAGATGGAAATAGGAATTACAGGGACAAGTGCTTGCATAAAAAACTTCCAAGTAAGAAAAAAAGGCCTAGAGAATTCTGTTCAAAATTAAAGGCAATGCCAAAAAATTAAGCCGTAAATTTACCTCTTTTAATGTAATTACTTATAAGTTTAGACAAAAAAAGACCTATGTTCATATTGAAAATGAGGGTGAGAGATCTATATCAGTGGCTGGAATGGGAAAAGATTTGGCCTCCTGTTTCACTATAATCACATTTGTTGCCTGGGTGTGTTTCATTTGGCATGACTTGACAGATAATTAAACTAGGACATGTTATTTAAGGATTTTATTTGATCCTTTTGGATATTAACTGAGTTAGCAGTTGTTCTACTGAAAGAAGATGTGTTACTTTTTCATTACTGATGATTAGTTCTGGAATGACCTTACTGCATGAAGCGGATTCAGACACGAGTGACAGTTTTTAAGGAGGAAGTGGCTACTGACCCACCACGTGTTTTAGTGATATTGGGCAGTCTGCAGCACATATGTAACATGCATGAAAACATCTTCTGTCTCTTTAATCCTTTTTAGGAAAATATACAGAAAGCATTCTGGTACATGAATGGAAATTCAGGTGGAATGTTAGGACTTGGATTGAGAGTTCTTCCAAAGCCCTGCTCAGAGCTGACCACTTACCTACAGATGTTTGGAGATCATATAAGTTTTGTTCAGATTCTTAGGACCCATAACCCATCTGAGGTTATTGAAACTTCTCAAATGATGAATCCTTAAACTCTGTCATCTCCCCAGCAGTCAATGATGGTTCAAGGAAATTCAGATAATCTCCATAAAATTAGAGGACCTCTTTTATAACCAGTGCAGTTGTGTTTCTTTTGCTCTAAACAAACAATTCTAAATAATCTCTTAGGTGGATATTTATTACAGAGAAAAGAATTCTGACTTTCAGAATATTAATCAAAAGCAATTCTGAGGGTGAAAAATCTATTATATTCTAAGGTTATCTCTATCTGAGGCCAAAAGACAAAACATTTTTTACAGATGTTGAGAAAACTCTGAAAGGATTTCCCATGTTTAAACAGGATTAGATTACCTGGAGGTGCATTTTATGTGTTAAGGGATATGATAAGAGAGTCAAACCTTTAAGGTTAAAAATATTTAATGAAAAGCAGTAGGAAATTTGACTTTCTGGTTTTCTGGATAATCCACGTCTTATAATTCTGAAAAATAATTTCAAGTATTTGATGAACACAGTTTGGTCAAGTGGTCTTCACACATCGGTGAAGAATGTTAAAGCAATAGTATACTAAATTTGATATTGTAATAAAACAAGGCTACTGTAATTGATTAAACCCTGTTTTGTGAGAACGTGTCATCACTGCAGAAATTTTTGAAACTCACCTTTAATGTGGGCGTGTCTTGGGCTAGCTTTGTCACTAGAGCTTTCATTTTGGATTTAGACTGTATAAGGGAGCTCTCACAAGATGTAGCACTCTGAAGATATTTTCATTGTATTGTCTGGTTTATAACTTCTGTGGAGCATTTCCTACGCACTGCTTTTAACATAGGACAGGACAAGGTAAGAGCCAGATGGACTATTGTTATTGGAGAAGAGCATCTGTCAGAAAATACTTGATAAACCAGAAAAATTTGTAGTGCATCTTCTCTTCTACACTTATTTTCTCCTGTGATGAAGACTCATGAAATATTGGATGGGTTTATTTTTTCTGTCTCTGTTTCTTTGGGTAAATCCAGACTGGTGATTCAGAATTTGTAGCCTGGTGCTGTGACTGATGGTTACATTACAATGTTCTACCTAGCAGAATCATTTCAAAGCATGATAGCGCTTTCTTGATAACTGAGGTTTACACTGATTTTATTTTCATTGAATTTACTGATCTACTGGCATAAGCACTGGAAGGAACCTAAGAGCTCCAAGAGCCTCCACTCAATTTGCTAGCTATATTTCTTTCTAAAACAATATGGTCTTCTTAAAAAAACTTTGGCTGTAACTTTTAATATATTGACTTACAAGGTGCCTGACGTGTGGAGTGATAACTCCCTATTTTCATGCCTTTCTGTCTATGTTCCATGAGGCTGTTTATGGTGAAATCACTTAATCATTTGTTTTATAACTTAGAAAGGCTAAGAGCAGAAGGTGTTATTACATCAGATAAAGTGTTGCTATGTACTGCAGATGCCATGCTAGTACAAGATACAGAGTCTATGGGGACATCCTCCCATATGTTCTGTGGTAAGCTAAACTCTTGGCTGATGCTGATGCCCACTATATTTTGTGTTTTTCTGAATGTAAATGCCAATTTTTAAAACTTGAGTAAGCATTTATTTAAAAGGTATCTTCTGGATGGCTGATCAAGTGTTGATTTTGGCAAGCTCTCTAAGATATTCAGTTTGCTTTTTTTTTTCCTTGTATGTCCACTGAAATTTAGAATGTGTATGAAACCTATTAGGATAAAATAGGATTGTCTTTTCACAAATGGTATGCTTTCATTCCACACTCCGTTTGTGTATTGAGCTTTTATGCTCAAAGTGCTGCTGCACATTTTATTTCTATGCCTGAATCTTGAATTTCTTCTACTAACTCAATACAAGTGATGGCAGCTGCAAAATTTTATTTAGTCCTGGAGGATAGCACTTTGGCTGTTTGAATCTTCCAGAATTATCTATGGATGTTTATTTTAGATTGTTCAGAATATGATTACTAGTCAGGTTTCTGTAAGTAGGGAGCCAAAAATAGGCTGCTTTACCATATTCTTGGGTTTGCTACTAACTTGAATACCTTACGAGGAAGATACTGCAAGTAGCTCTCTGCTGTTCTAGTGTCTGGTTCTAATACTTTAGAGTATCTTTAAACTATCTTTAAATAACTGGCTAGCTGCTTCCTGTGACTGGTTGAAAAGGGAATAAATGCCTACCTAATGAAATGTGCTTTTAGGAAGCAGTTTTTGATATTTTGCTTGGTTTTATTATTTCAAATAGAAACATGCTGGCAGTTCAAAGAAGGAAAAAAGTTTTGCAAGCAATTCTCAAATTCCGTTGCAGTTTTCATCAAGTTGTTTTGGTTTTTATCTATTTGTATTTCCAGTTAATATCACATAGCTCTATCTATATGTCTGATGAGGTTTGAGAAGTGTCTTGAATGTTTTTGCATCTAAGGAGAGAAGATACTTTTTGGGAGAGAATCCCCATGGCCCTACCTGCCTTTGGTGAAACAGACTGCATCAGCTGAAGTTAACTAATGTACTTTCCTGTAAGAAGATGAAGGCAGAGTTAAAAGGTCAAAGAAAAGGTTTTTTGCTTTCTCATCCTGAGATTTTAAAAGCCTTTATTATTTAAATAGACAAAGCTATTTTTTTGACTGTTATATCTAGAAATTACTGATTAAGGTGAATGTTGTCTAAAATATTAAAAAAGCTCACTATGGCTTCCTGTTTCTTTTTTTTTTTCCTTCTTCCCTTTTTCTGTTCTCCACTTTCTGCCATTATCTGTTTGCCTTACTCCCTTTTCCACAGAACCTGACTTAACATTCTACTTCCAGAATGCTTTTATAACTGCCCTGCGTCCCCAAACCTTCTGCTTTTTCTTTCCCTTTCTTTCCTCAACTTTACTTCCCAATCTTTATTACTCCTTCCCTTGTATTTCCATTTGTCATTGTCCATGTCCCTCCCTGGACACTGTCCCATTAGCTACCTTATTCTGTTCTCCATTTGCAATACCATGTCCCAGCTGATGAAGTTTTGGTAGCATCTCAAATGAGAATATGGGATGAAGCAACCACAGAACATACCCTGCGTGACTGCAGGCACAGCAGGTGAAGCAGATATCAAAGCATAGCAGAGAAATGTTTAAGAAAAATAAGCACTCCACAGGTAGGTCTGGCAAAAGCTATTTCAATCATACATTGGAATACCAATATATGCTTAAAAATTTAGAACAGACAAACTTCTGCAAAAAAGTTAAAGGGGAAGGGGTGAAGAGAAAGTTTTTGTGCTGAGCTCATCCACTTACACTGAAGAGAAACATGCGGTTCTGCACATTTTCTTGTTCATTTTCTCCGCAATAGACATCCTACACTGCTTATCCCAGAACTCATCAGCTAAAGGCAGCTGTACCCAAACCTCTGACCTTAACTTATCTTGTCTGGGCTAAACTGTGGCTGATGAGCTACTGAAAAGTTTAATCCCACAATACCAGCTAGCTAAAGCTATTACTCTAAGATTTACTATTGGAAAAACTTTACTTTTCTCTCTGTGAGTGACTGCTGAGTCAAATACATGTAATTCAGAGATGGACTGCAGTGCCATAAATGCAACTCACTTCTTGCCTGCTACAAAGTGAAATACCCTGGACCAGCTCCAGTTTTCTACTGAAAAAAAATACATGGAAGATTTTATTACAATTTTTAATATGCTAGGCTCCTTAGACAAAGTTGTTTTTTTTTTTTTAATAGTATTGTCACACAGGAGCACACACACAAGAATTTTGTTGTGAATAACACCTCAGTTAAGCAAAGGATTTTTTTTTCAGTGTAATAATAATGGAACTCAGCAACTCAGTCCTCAAGGTCACTCTGTCTTCCTTTTCCAAATGCCTTTGAAGATGTATATCTGCAAGTAACTAGAGCTGTGTATTTGTAGGGAAACTTGTAATTGGCTCCATATCATTCATTTACAACATATTATGCATACAGTATTATTTGGTTAATTTTTTCTTTGAGACAGAATAATTCTTGTATAATAATTATTCCTTAAATTTTTTCTTCTCTCTCTTAATAGAAGTCAGAGTCTTCAGGGCATGAGCACAGCATGTTTGTTACTATATTAGCAGTACAAGAACCAACCCCAGCTTTTTATTCAGGTCCTCAAAGATAATGTAATCAGACTACTTTGATTGCAGTGTAGCCAGAAGACAAACAGATATTAGTCTGTCATGTTATATTATTAAGTAATAGCATGTCAGACGTCAAATCAGGCTCAACCACTGAGTGTTATGTTCTGCTGGGTTGTAATCTTCAGATCCCCCATACCTAGGGTGGGTCACTGCTACTGTAGTGTGATACTAGGATTCCTAACATCAGTATTTCTTCGGAATATACATTGATTTTAGTTCTTTGCCTGTAATGTTGATACATTTGAAAAGCAATCACTGTTCATAAGGTTATGCAACTAGCAGTCAAATGGTGGTAGCATTCAGACAGAGATATATGGAAATGTCAAGACACTGTGCGAGTTGATGTTACTCTTGTTAAATAAATGCAAGCATGCAAGTTTCACTTCTGATCAAGGTGAAAGGAGGAAAATCAATGCTTTCCAAATATATATCAGTGTAAATATATTAAAGTTTATCTCTGTCTTCTCTTACTTAGAGTTACAGTTTCTAGTGGGTTGTTGCCATCAGTGCACTGAAAAATATGAACATCATTGATAATTTTCTTAACTGAGAAGGATAGAAGAGCACTGCTAAAGAGAAAATATTTTTTCCTTTAAATTCTTGGCTTATATTTGAAATGGTTTACTCCATTTCTTAAATGTACAGACTTTTGAGAATGTGGAGCTCAAAACACATGATTTATGCATTTTATACATTGAAATATCAATTTTATTTAATAATAGACAGCTATACTTTTAAATATATAAATGAGAATAATTTGCATGGTTCAGAAGGAGTATTTGACTCAATAAGACAATAAAGGGAAGCAAACCATGTTTGATAGGTAATGGGTTTGGTCTTAATGACCTCTAGTCTAGTCTTCGGAAGAGTTTTATGCGATGTGGGCTCAGATACTAGACCCATACTAATATAATACATAAGGTATCATTTTCTGAGAATTTAGCTGTACTGTGAGCAGTTGTTTGAAATACCATTTGCAGAATAGAAATGAGACCCTGAAATAAATGCTGCAGACTAAAGAGTGATACAGGACTCTTAGATCTGAAAGGATTTGCAAATTCAGGATGGTAATTATCACGTGCAATATAACTAATATGTGTACTGCTGTATGGGGAATTAAGAGAGTTCTTAGCCTTTGTTCTAATGCAAACACCATGTTCTCCCCATTCCTTTGAATGGGCTTTGTACTTTTCTATGGGATGCATTAAATAGATCTCATAGGATCTTCATAGGTACATATATATGGCCTTTCTGGAATGATGTTCAGATGTTGATACAACAGAGAGTGGGTTCACATAAACATAAGTTTTGATTCCTTTATAAGCTTAGCCCTTTAGTTTTGTAGTTTGCATAAATACGCTTAACAAAACATGGCACTATTTTACAGAAGCATTCCCACAATTCCATCAGGAAGCTTTGGTGGAGGGAGAGTGCACATTCAGCAAATTTCCATTTAAAGACATTATGCATTTGATATCTTATCTATGCCAACATTATCTTATCTTGATATCTTATCTATGCTAAAATTCACTGTGTTGCAAATGGTTTGTTTCTTCCTCTCTTGGAGGGGCTGATGTTTATACTAATAATATAAGATTTTTTCTTAGCTCTTAAGGAAAAAAAAATCCTTTTTTTTTCCTCTTCAGAGCAACCGTATCTGTAGAACAGGTTTACAGTTCACATACATACTACAAAGCATCCATTTCTTCACCTTTGATATACTTTATCCACTCTTCTTTCCTTCTTTCTACCATTTACTTTTCACTCAGCACTCTGTGAAGCAGTGAACCATTACAGCTGCTTTTGAATAGTTTTTGCTTTTATTATACCGTTTTTTCTTTTTTTTTTTTTTTTCATTTTGCATAGTCAAATAGAAAGAAGTCTTTAGAAATGGAGTCAAAAGGACAGATGTTTGCTTCCTGGAATTTTGTAGTCTGGAAAAAAAATTTATGTTCCTTCAAAGTTATTAAAACTGAATTAATATGTCTCAAAAGCCTCTGTAAACATAAATGGGTTTAAAAATTCTTTTGTGGCATTGCTATGAAAAAATATTGTGAACATTTTTGCACTGAACTTTCAACTTTTTATGCACCTGTGTGCTTGAGAGTTATGGGAAAAAAAGGGAGATGTTCACATTTTTAATAATTCTATTCTCAATGCATATATCTGATGTTATTCTCTATTTTTAAATAGCTAAAATGAGAAGTGTAACTCCTCTGAGGTCATTTTGGATGTTTGAATGGAAGAAGGAGCATAGTCAAATATTCAGGAAACTTTTGGGTTGCTTTTCTGTATTGTACTGAATTGCAAAACTCAGTCTGTTTTGGACCAAGTTACAGAGTCATAGAATTATGAAATAGTTTGGTTTGAAAGAGATTTTTAAAGTTCATCTAGCTCACTGGTCCATTTTAGCTCACTCAGGTAAAATGCCTCTGCATGAGTGGGACAAAGTCTTGCCTAAGAGAGACGGAATTGTATTCACCCCTCAGCAAGATGCAGGTGTGAAACTGTTTCTTTCTCTCCAGGTACTACAAGATCCTTCTGCAAGCAAATCTTTAATCTTGCCAGTGACCTGTACTAGTCTTAGAGCACGGCTGCTTCTGCAGTCTGTGTGCTGGGGCTAACCTTCAACTTTTCCACAGGAAATTCTCAGCTTTTTAAATAGACCCTTTGACTTAGATAACATCAATTTCATTCTTAGTAGTTAAATATATGCTTGAATTAAAGCCTAATGGAACACGATAAAGTATGTCTACAGTACACAATTCTGGGCATTATTAAGATACAGTTAATGAAGATAATATTTAGACTATGAGGCAAATTGTTTAGCTTGGGAGGAACAACCTAGGCAAAATCACTTTATGACATGTTCATAGTTGAGCACCATTCCTGGTTATACCTATATGAGTCTTAATAGGCATGGTATGCTGTGGAGTCTGAAGCTTATATTGTAATTAAAACTTCTGAAAGGTCTGACAGTGGGAATTATGAGTATTTCATAACCTAGCCATCTTCTTGATCTATTTAAAAACACTTTACTGCTGAAGAATGGTTTTAGGAAAATCAGCCAGGGCTTATTACTTACATGATTGATGTTTTAGTTGTTGACCTTGAACACTATGGCTCAGTGCTGCACCTTTAATTACACAGCCAAGTGCTGCAAAGTGCAGGTGTTTGATTAGGTAATCTAGAATTTAACTTCTGACTACCTAAAATATTATGAAAGGTAGAGGTTCTATTTTTTGTGCAGTCAGAATGATTAGCTGCCAAAACTTAATTCTTTGCTAACAGAGATGATAGTTTACCTGAAAATATTACAAATGAGATGTTGATTTATGGTGAAGAGGTATGGGGGTTTTATTGTGCTTGTGTAGTTTTTAAAAATATGAAAAAGTAATTAAACCACTAATACCAGCAAACATTAAAAAAACAGTGTTGGGGTGTAGTAATTTGTATCCTTGGATTTACTCAGCAGGTGAAGGTGGCTGTAGCCTTCCTTTCCTCTTTAGTTTTGCTACATAGTCCAAATGCTGCAGTTGCTTGACTGTATTTCCTTTCCATATTTTCTGCCTGTCTCCCATCTGCCAAGCTCTCACAGACCATGGCAGCATCTATCCTGATACCACTGTCCTGCATGCTTTACTATCGATTGTTTGGTGATAAGATCCCAGCCCTTGCTGGTGATGTTCTATCTGTAGCAAAAGCAGGTGACAAATTGTTATTGAATTTTATGCCCAAAAATATGTATCTATTTTTCACTGTTTCTTAAGTCATGTCATTTTTAATTGAAATACAACTGCCCTTTATTCAAGGTGAGTTTCTAGAAATTGAAAGTGGCCAGTCCCTCCAGAACTCAGTGCTTCATGGTGATTACAGAGGAGCATTCTCAAATAGTCACATTAATCTTTGGGGCCGCTACTTGTGCTGCCTTTCTGGTGTTACTTGCCTTCAAATAGTGTGTAAAGACATTTATTTTCAAAGGTGCACCTGGAGCTGGTAGCTGCCAAGAATTTGGAGAATTTGGAATAGATTGCAGATATGTTCTAATGTGTGTATAGGATTTCTCAATATTATCAATCAAATAATTATTTTCAGTTATGATAATTATTAATTGTCTGCATTCACTGATGAGGGCAGTGCTTCAGAGAAATTATTCTTGCCATAGTTGTCCCTTGTCTGTGTACAAGCTGGATTGAGATTACTGGGGAAAATGTGAGAGAAACAAGCTTTCTGGTCCCATGCTGACAGCTTGAGAGGGGCTGGAGGGGGAAGCAGCGTGCTTTGTTATAATCTTGTTACTTGTAAACTGACAAATGCCACTAAAATACAGTAGACACTGAGCCATGAGGTGCTGTTTTTGCAGAACCATTCCTTGGGGTTGAATCGCCCCTTAAAATTGACTGTGCTCACTGGTTTAAGAAGCGTATTTTGTTGTGCTACATTCTATGACCAGATGATGGCTAAGGTGCCACCTGCGCTTGAAATTCTTTGGAGGTGTTTCTTCTGTGTGTGTGTGTGTCTGTCTTCCATTCTTATTTTGAATATGATTGTTACTAGGACTGTGAGAGTTAAATTTTCTGCAAGTAAACTATTGCCCAGCGTGGGAAGATGTGAGAGGGAAAAGCAGTGCTACTGACATTGATTCCTTTTGGGAAAAGCGTGAATGTTCTTTAGGCAGGGTCATTTGCTCTGAGCAGCTCTCTGGCCAGAAATCCAGTAGCAAATGACGGGAGCATTAGAGCAAGAAGAACTGCCACTGAAACAGCAGAAGTAAGGACATTTTAAAAGTAGCATGCTGTCTGGACAATGAAGGCTACTTTTGCCCAGAAATGTTGTAGGAAAGGTGAAAATGAAGTAGCTTCTGGATGAGCAAAAAGTTCATTGAAAGTTTCAGAAGTAAAAGTGTTGTTACCTTAAGGAGCTTACTTCTCCCCCAAACTCACTTTTTTTTTCTTTTCTTACTTTTTCACATTTTTCTTCTTTTTCAGGAGAATAGCATTTTTGTGTGTTTTAGAAATTCCATTGCTGAAGCTGAATTATTTCTGTCTGTTACCAACTTGATATTTCAAAAATTAATGACAAGCCACCATCTCTGATACAGTGTGTTTTCTAGGAGAAATACATTTAACTAACTGTGGTACTTAGAAGGCTTGAAAGGCTGTTCCAGAATTGAATCTGAGGATTCTGCTCACCTGGAATAGTGTCAGATTAGAATTTGCATTGAGAGAGCCAAACCTAACCATGTTTTTCACATGCTGCTTAAACAGAGGGAACTTTATAGTCTGTGAAGGTCTGTACATTCCATCAAACAGACTAGCTTTCAGTGAGAGCAGCAGAGCTGAACCAAGCTGTGATAGAAGGCTTGGTTTTAACATTATCAAGGATGAGCCTATTGAAAATACATACTTGCTGGATAAACACAGAAAGAGAAAAAAAAAAAAAAACACTATATCATGGATTTTCAGTAATTTGAACAGGGAATAGATTGTAGGCTTGTCATTTTGCTGTTTTCATAGTTTAAGAAACAGAAGGCAACAGGGCTTAGGACCACAGTGATGATCAGAGGGGAGGAAGCACCTCTCCTCACAAGCTGAGGGAGTTGGGGTTTTTCAGTGTAGACAAGAGCAGGCTTTGGGAAGACATAATTTTGGTCTTCCAGTACCTTAAGGTGTCTTAAAAAAACAAAGGGAGAGACTTTTGATATGAGCAGGTAGTGTCAGGACAAGGGGCAGTGGTTTTAAAATGGAAGACAACAGGATTAGATTAGATGTTGAGAAGAAGTTCTTTGTTCAGAAGCACTGGAACAGGTTGCCCAGGGAAGCTGTGGATGCCACATCCCTGGCAGTGTTCAAGGCCAGGTTGGGTGGGGTTTGAGCAACTTGGTCTAGTGGAAGGTGTCCCTGCCCTGTGGCAGGGGGGTTGGAACAAGATCTTTAAGGTCCCTTTCAAACCTAAGCATTCTGCAATTCTATGTTTCTATGATTCTAACAAATCCACTGAACTCACAGGAAATTCAAGATTTTTGGTTGCATGAAAAAGGAAAAATTAATAATAGTTGGATACCGATATTATTTACAGGAATGCATTATGTGGCAATAGACTATCACAAGTCTTTAGTGTCTGAGTAGATAGTAAAGAAGAATTCAGAATTTTCATAAGGAAAAACTGGATGTATGGATAAAGTGATCTGTTCTCAGTAGAATATATAGTGCCGGCTACTGGAGCATTGTTTTGCATATAGTTTGCATATGGAATAATTTCACTTAAGAATGAATCAAATAGAGTTTGGAATTGAAATTTAGACCTCTTAAAATAAGCAAACTAGAAAAAAAAATGTTTGATGTTTTGTGTCTGGTAGAATTATGGCCTTCACTGATTTGCAGTAGTAAATCTGTAATGGAAAGAAACATTGTACTAATGGGAAAAGTAGGGGTGTGGACTTCAGCCAGACATGGCATTTTCTCATTTGCTTTTTGTGCCCTACTTTTGTCTTTCCCCTGTCACATAAGAAGGTTCTTTTTTTCAGTGTCTGCAATTAGATGCTTCTTACTGTCACGTGTTCCTACCCAGTTACAGTAAGGAAATTAATTGTGCTACGTGAGTGAACTAGTGCTTCTCATTCTGCTATGCATCAGTTATATTTGAAGCAAATTGGAGTGGTCTGTCTCCTTTGCAGAAGACATGTCAGTATGCAGTAGCCTTTTCTTGGGTTTAGCATCTGTCCCAGATAGGAGCAGTATTTCTAACATCACTGCTCATGCAAATGAGTTTAAGTTTGGAAAAAGATGAATAGGCTGCAGAGTTACTTTGTTCTTTCACAGGAGTAGAGAGATGCTCGAGATGCATCTTTGTGCATTAGATCTACTTAAAAGGAGTGCTAATAAATCAATTCTCACTCTTAGTGTAGGTGCTTTACACTACAAAAGAGAAGAGAAAAACTGTGTTAGCACTAAGAAACAGTGATTGTATGAAGACAAATTGGTGTGGGGATTGTGGGCCTACAGTGTACATGCAGCAGTGTATTTGGAAAGTAAGATTATTTCTTACTCAATCTCCTAAACACAGATGCATGTTGTGCAGGTCAGTATGGGTACATTATTTTTTTTTCTTCTGTAACAGAAAGTGGCAGTTTCTGACCTTACAAGTACTTCAGGCGATGAGCAGGGTATACTGGAGTACTTTTAAATAAGATAAGAATAGATTTTATAAGGTCTATTTTAAAGCTTTGAATTTCTGTAGATCATCAACATATCAATGTTTTACACTAACCACAAGCAATGAAGATTTACGCACAGTTGTAATTAAGCAGAGTCAGAATTCAAAACATGATGTTGCCGTGGTAGACTTAACTAATGATAGCTGAAAGATGGACACTTGCTTTTTCAATTAAGAAGATAAAGTCTTCCCTTGCCTAAATTACACTTTTAATGTAGTTAGTTACATAGGCACTGTATTTCACTCTTTGTTTTCAAGTAGAGAGGAAATTTAGTGCCAAGGTGGCACAGCAGAGCAGTGGAGCCAGAAGAGCTGGATTCTGTACTTTACTTTGGCCGTAGTCCATCACTAAAAAGAGGAAGACATACTGCTTAGTTAAAATGACCATAAATAAAATCTTTGTGGGGTTTTTTTAATTTTATTTTTATTGCAAAACAGTTGAAGACACCTGTCTTGCAATCTCTTATGGGACTAGGATAATTAACTTTTAACATTTCAAAGTACGAATTGAAAAATGATGAATGTATGCATAGTTTACCAAAGTGAGAGTTTTCTGAAGAGAATGTTATTTATCTTAGACTACTAAACTAAAAAAAAAATATGGTGTTATGGTAGATTTTCAGGTGAGTCTTCTTTAAAAAGATAGATTAAAGGGAACTGAAAATCATCTGATGATTTAGAAATCATCTTTTTTCATAAGACATCTCTAGCTATCTACAGGTTTAATGGGAAATAAGACTTCACAATTCAGCAGTTCCAGATGAATTATAAGATTCTATTTCATAAATATCTAGAGGCAGAGGTGTATGCACATTCTTATGAGGAACTGCCCTTCATTCACTTATGTTGGTTCATTGATCAAATCTCCCTGTGTGGCCTCTGAGTTGCTGTGGAAGTGACCCAGCAGGAATTTGCAATGACCTGGGAGACTGAGAATTGGCTTGGCAATTGTGGCAGCATAATTCAAGTAAACAGTGAAGTGGCCTTGTTTGCGCTATGGTTATAAGAAAATAGAGAGAATTTAATATCTGCTTGTTGACTATTGCATATTCACAATTGAATTTAATTTTCATTCAGAATTAAGTGATAGCACCCTGTAGAACTCACCACAGATAAAAAGATGTGCAGGTCTGTAGATTTAAATGAAATGTAGATTGCAAGGGTAAAGATTGCCTTAAGAGACTACAACATCCCAGCAGCATTGAGGTCAGAGGCAGAGAACCCTTTAACTTCAATGAAAGCAACATGGAACCCCTGCAGAGCAGCATGGTTTGGATGATAGCATACATTTTAGTCTGAAAGTGAATTAGCACAGTTGTAAGAACAAATGATAGAAGTGATATTTTAAAATGTTGGGAAAAAAGTCAGTTTCAGGTCTAGTTATAGGTCTTTTTCTAATGCAGATTTGAAATGTGCCTGGGTCTATAATTAAACTGTTTTTCTGGAGCAGTCCACAATGGGCATGTTTCATTCAAAAAATGACAATTGATTCTCTTCAGCTGATCCAATGCTCATCTCTTTGATCTAAACTCAGGACAAATAAAGATCTATACAATTGGATCTACAAATAAAGCAAAGAAGTGTTACTAGCTACTTACTGAATAAGAATTTAAATATAACTTCACAACAGCAAGAGCTGAAAACAGGAATGGTTTGTTATTGTTTGAATTCACCCTTTCTTTCATAAAGTGGCTGTAGTCTCTTTTAGGGTCCAAAGCCATTAGTGTGTGAAATTAGTATATCTAATTTCTATGTGTTTGCAGGGAGATATTGAGAAGTTGCCTAATGATGACTACTGTTCATTTGCATCTAAGGTTTAATCACTAGCCTTACACATAATTACTTCATATTTTAAGATTTTTCAAAATGGAGTAAAACCAGATAAAAAATCTGACAAGCAGCCAAACAACAATGAAAATACCACCCCTGTTCATTCTTCTGTAACATTTTCTATTCAAATGTGACACATTCTCAAGCAGGGGCAGATGTTTTCTCCCTAATTCTCTGAAGGCATCTTTCTTCTCATTTATTTGGCAGTATGACGAAAGCTATTTAGAACTACTGAATATAACATCTTTGCCTTATCAGAAATAGAAAGGTGCAAATTAGTCTAAGAATTAAGCAAATACAAAGCTTAAGGATTCTGGGAGAAGCAGAGAAATAACTGAAAGCTGAGTTTGCTAGCTGCATATGTCTCCTTCATTAAACTCATGCCTCAAATCCAGTCAATTGAAGGAAAAATTCCATGAGCAGCCTTTAATCATGCACCTACTATGTGCATATAAATCTCTTGGATATTGGTTTTGGGAACTACTGAAAATTCTTAATTAAATAAAAAGTTAAGCACATGTAACTGTTCAGAAAACATGGAAATCTTGATAGTTAATTCCTTGATGTTGTAAATATGGTCTTGTTGTTGTTTTGTCATGTTAGCACGTGATAAAATTCTGCACTGCCAATTTCAGCTGCACTTTTCAGAAAGGGGTAAGTGGGGCAGAAGTCTTTCAGAATTTATGATCATCTACTTCCTGTGTAAGTATTGAGTCTCCTACGGCAAAAAAAAAAGTTGCAGGGAATGAATTACTCATTGCGAGAAGCATTTTGTGCTTTCCTTTCTCTGCACTCTTCATTCCACATCCAACAGATTCTTGCATGTATCCTGAAACTGATTCCAAAAGAGTCCAGGACTTTATTGTAATTACGAAAGGCAGAATTTTTAAAGGATTTTTGTCTGGTTGGTGGGTTGGGTGGTTGTTTTTTGTGGTGTGTTTTTTTTGTTTGGGTGGTTGGTTGGGTTTTTCTTGTTTGTTTGTTTGTTTTTGTGTTCTTTTTTAAACTTAAAACTTTTAACTAATGAAAATATGTTTGTGAGAAATGAAAGATATTGTTGAGACTGGTTGGTCTAGAAACTGGTTGGATTCCCTATTCTAGATAAAAGATTTGTGACATGACCCATATTTATTTATAAAGCGTTCCTTTTGTCTTAAATTTTGGTAATGAATAAGTAATTCTCTTTCATTTTATAAGACTCTGAATGTCACTGGACGGTTTTTCAGAATTCAGTTTTGATTATAAGTTCTCAGTACTGTTCAAACTTTGATCTCATATTGTAGCTGTGATTCTTGGACCCCACTGCTGGATAGCAGAGTATGTGATATTAGTAAAAACCTATGAATAGAACAATAACGTTGGTTGGAGGATCTAGTAGCAAGGATCTGATTCCAGTAAATTATATTAAATTTTAATGCATATAACTTTTCTAAGTGCCTACAATTTATCACAGTAAGATTTTCTTTACAGATCTTTCTAGCCTGTTGACATCTTTTTGATTTGGTGATTTTCTGTCTCACAGATGTGTTCCTTAACTAAAATGTCTCTTACAGTTTTTGACAAAGTTCTTCTAAACTGGAACACATTCAACCATTGTTTTAATAATCTCCTTCTAAGTTTCTTTAACATTTTAGTGTCATTCAATGAGCAAGATTTTCTTCAATGTGTAAGGTGAACTTTAGGAATGTTATGGGATTTCTAGAACATTTTTCTTCTAATAAGAGAAAAAAGCTTTGTTGCTTTCTAGTGGGAACTGTAAAAACATCTTACTTTTTTGGCTCAGGCACTGTAGGCTACTGCAGAAACAGACCAGGGCTAACTTATTATCATCAAGGGTGAATAAATTTCTTTGTAACAAAGTCTAAGATGGATTCATAACATCTGACCCCTCTATTTTTTAATCTTGAAATCCTTGAATATTTGAACTTCCCTTGAAACTTTTCCTGGTACTTTTTCATAGACTACATTACACTTTTCAAGATTTCTTTCAAGACTTCTTTTCAATATTTTCACAACAGTTTTATTTCAGCTTTGACATTTTTAGTAAATTGGTACAGTGGAGGTATAGTATTACTGCATCCTAAGGAAATCTGGGTATTGTTGAAGCCCATGGCTCTTTTGTTGATTTTAATGTTGCTCTTTCTTTTAGAGAGCTATAAAGTTTGCATTGGGCCTTTTGGCTTCATCAGGAATGTTTGTGCAATTCTGAAGGTTATTGTGCTGTAGCTTATTTAAGTTGTCTTCTAGTGAAGAGATGTTATCTCTCAGTACTTAGATCTTTGCAGATTTCTTCTTTAATTTCTGTTTCTTCTCTGCACCAACTGCCATTATCTGATTCACTACAATAAGAAAAACTATGAAAAAGGTGTTTCTCCATTTTACTCTCTTCATCACAGTGTGAGGAAGACACTTTACACCATCTCTGAAACAACACCAGATTAAGGCACCTTTGGAAGTCATGGAATAAATTAAATGTGCTTTTTGCTGTCTCTGGTAGTTTTAGGGTTTTTTTTAATAATGCAATCTTGTGGTGGGAAAGACTTAACATATACTGTGGTTTTAATGATTAAGTTTACATAACCGTAAAGACCCCAGAAGCAATCTCCTGTATCTTCTTTAATAGAATGCAAAAATAAACTCAAATGAGCTGGGGATATGGTCATTTTAGTGGAACCTTTAAATAGACATTAAAGAAAGCTCCCTTCTCTCCATATTTAGGTCCAGCTAAAATGAATGGAAAAAACATGAGAGAACTTCCAATGGTAGCAACCTATTATCAAAAACAGGCCAAGAAGCTGAGTTTACCACCTTCTGGAGAAACTTTAAATACTTTCATGCGTGTGCAAGCCACAATGATTGACATTTTCATAAATGTTTGTACTGTAGAGAGATTGTTAAATTGCCAGGCGTTTGCTAGTGAAATGTAAAAGAAACCCTCTCTTAAATATTAAGCCATACTGCAGAAGGCTGAAAAAGTTTTACTGTATCAGAATTGTGCATAAAACAATACTGAGAAAATGACTACTGAAAAATTCTCATGTGACTGCAACAATAGCTTAATTAAATGTAAATTAAACAGTTAAAATGCAAATAATGTCTCTCTACCAGTTGATAGTTACAAAATAAGTGTTTTGGTTCGTTTGTTTTGCGATAGTGTACACGAAATATGAAATATACCATTGTCTATTACAAAAATACTCAATCTTATTGGAATTTATTGTTTCTTAGAATTCTTTTTTCATTTAATTTGATTTTAGGACAAAGGAGTTCCACATATTTGACTCAGATGTCCAGTCTTTCAGTTAGTATTAATCTGACATATTAAATCAGTCTTGTATAAGTAATGGTTTTAGAGTATAATGGATCCTTTTAAATTTTCATTACATTTTTCTGATATGTTTATAATGCAAAAATGTGTAGACACTTTCTAAGATTTCTTATGTTCATTTCAATAATACAGATTATGTCTTTATTTCAAATTATTATTTAACTGAAAATATTTGCATGTTTGGATGTATTTTGCCATCATCAGATATGCTAATAAAATTGTAGATGTGATTACTGTATTTTTAATATAAAGAATTCTTACATGTTCAGTAATGAAGATACTATGCAGATTGCCTGAAAATTCCATCTGAGTGTTGTATTGTCAGTGATGGAATTTCCTATTGCAGATTGAGCTGTTTTGCACAATTACCTCCATGCAGCAAGTGTTGTCCAGTGTTCTGAATACACACTTGTAATGCTTATTTTAGTGTAAACTAAAAGATTTAGCTTAAATCACACTTCTTTCATTGTAATCTTTATAATTCAGAATTTCCCCACAGTTCTGAAGATAATTTAATGAAAATTCCAGCCATAATGAGATCAAGGGATGTGACTGAGAGGTATTCACATCATATGTACTACTTTAAAAGGCACTTAGGATTGCCTTGCTTCTGCCTAAAGCAATGATAAAAATGTTCAAGTCCTAAAAAAAAAAATCTGTAACAGAATAGTTTTTGTTTTAAGTATTAATATTGAAAGACTTGATTAATATAGTTAGCAGTTTTTATTGTGGAGCTTACAGATTTTGTAAGCATCTTTGTTTTCCCTTCTTTTTGATTTTGCTTCTATTAGCCTAAGTGTATATATAGGCACACAATTAATAGAACTCTTCTGATGAATTTCAGGAAGATAACACACTCAATTTTCAGCTCAGTCAGCCATGAGGAGAGGACAGTCAGATTGGAAAGAGCCATAGAAGTGTTTGGATTGGAAGGGACCTTTTAATGGTCATCTGGTGCAACCCATCTGTAGGCAGGAGCATCATGCTTTAGGCCAGATTGCTCAGTATCTGATTTCACTTCACCTTGAACACTTCTGGGGTTGGAGCATCCACAGCTTATCTGGGCAACCTGTTCCAGTGCCTCACCACCTCCACAGTAAAAAAATTTCTTTCTGATGCCCAATCTAAATTATTCTCTTCCTCTGTAAAAAGGTTGCCTCTTGTCCTGCCACTGCAAATTTTTGTCCTGGCAAAAAGTCTCTCTGCAGCTTTCTCTTATGCTCCCTTTAACTATTGAAAGGCTGCAGTAAGATCTCTCCTGAACCTTCTCTTGTCCAGGGTAAACAACCCCTGTTCTTTCAGCCTTTCTTCACAGGAGGGGTGTTCCAGCCCTTTTCAGTCAATTTTGAAATGTGTTAATGACAAAGACGTATGTGTAAGTTAAGATATCACTGATACGCTGAACTATTCACAGATCTGAAAATTGAGGCAGGAATATGAAAATTATAGAAGGATAATAGGAAAGAGTGAAGATTTAACTGGTAAGCATTGAGATTTCTCTACAGAAATGTCTGAAGGGCATCTAGAAATGTTGCTTGGTGTGAATCACAGAGATGATTTTGAATTATTTTGATCTATGATTTTGGACTGGTGGGTTAGAAGGGTAAAACCTGTTTAGAAAAGACAAGCCAAGGAAAACTGGTAGAGTTACATTTCATTTGAAAAATGTATTTCTGCTTTTCTGATGTTCAAGTAAGAAAGTGAAAAACAGACTTCTAAAAGGCACACCTTTAGTGGCTATTAAAGGAAAAGGGACATCATCGTTATTGGAATCTATTGCAGGCAACTTAGTCAGAAAAAAGGAGACACTGGAAACATCTGAATGAATTGGTATGGTTGAATTGTACAGCATTGGATATTCAGTTCCAGAAATAGTGTGTAAGCGTAGAGAAGGTCTGACATATGAACAAGCTTATTTTAAAAGATAAAGTAAGTTGTTATTATCACAATCAGATTTGGCTGAGACGAAGATATTTCTTAAACTAGATGAGTATCTCCACTTGGAAGCCAGTTTGGGTGAAAGTGACAGTAAAATGGCAATATTTATGGGTTTAGGAAGAAGCAACCGTAGAACATGAGCAACTAACTTCAAAAAGAGCATATTTAATGAACCTGGGGACCTAGTAGAAGTGATCTCCTGGGAAGATTATCTAAAGGATAAATGAGTGAAGGAGAGCTTGCAGTTAGTGAAAGAGAACATGTTAAAAGCAGAGCTGAAAACTGTCACAATTGGTAGGGAATATAGGAAATATGCTCAAAAATATGGATGCATTAGGGTACATAAATAAACATGAAAACTTTGGGCAAAAAATTCTGAAGGTATTAGAATAATAAAAGGATAGCTCTGGTCCATTACTCAGCAGAATAACAACAAAAAGAAAAAATAAATCCCCTTTCTGTAGGCAAGTATTTAACCAAACAACATTGCCATTACCAAGTAGGTATAAACAGAATTGGGAAGGAACAATTTAAAGAATATTAATGTAACATGATGTATTCATGTTGACAGGATCCAATTAAATTTGCCCTTAAGTACTTAGAAAACCTAGCCAGCTTAATCCCTGATCCATTAGGAAACATAGTACCTAACTTTAAAAAAGGAAAAATAGACTATTGTAGAATTACAGATGAATCAGTGTAATTTCAACATCTGGGAAGTTACTGGAACAAGTTATTAGCATTCAGTGTGTGTGTACAGAGAAGATAAAATAATAAAAGCAGCTAGAATGGTTTTGTGAAAAACAATAACATCAATGTACTCTAATTACTTTCTTTGATGGGATTTCTGGGTTAATCGGATCTGGGAACAGATAGGATTAATTTTGACTTCAGGCAAGGTTTCTGACACTGTCCCACAAAGAAGTCCGTAAATAAATTAGGTCAATATGATCTAGATGAAATTAAGATGAGGTATGTAACTAGTTAGAAACAATACTTAAAGCTGAGTTATCAGTATCTGACTACCAAGAGGGGTCAACAGTGGGCCTGATTTTTTTTTTCAATTTTTTTATAAATTATTTTGCAGCCAACTAACAAGTATACTTGTATATTTTATAGATGAAATATGACAGTTTGGTAGCTTTTTAACAACAAGAAAGAAAGATCATTATCTTGGGAACTTTTAGCTGTTATGTATCATGTGCTGGAATTTAGTAATAAATAATTATAAAATGATTAGTGACAAGAGGGAAATGCACAAATAGAAAATAGGTTAAAGAATTTATTCTGAAGATCAGTATCTGAATGCTAGAGTGGAACACAGAATTTGTGACCTAAAAAATAGTGATGGTTTTGAAAAATAAACATCAGATGTTATTCTGGTTGTTTTAACCGGATTGCCACATACAGGGTATGTAAGTTAGTAATTTCACTCCAGACGTGATGAAGACTTGGATATGAAGTAATTATGGAGTAATGCATCCCCTCTTCACCTCCCTACTTTACAAAAGAGCTAAAATTCATAGCATGCTCAGAGTTTCAAAATTGATGTCTTAAGTTTTAGTTTTTGTCTTTTCCAGATTCTCCAGTGCATTAGTATATAACTCTGAACTTCATATAAAGTGTTAGCAAGTTCTCACAGCTTAGTTAGACAATCCTTTTCCAGCCCGAGAACCAAGGACACCGTTGCAACTTCAGGCCCAAAAACTATAAACAGTGGATTGAGGAGAGAAGTCTGGGAGGATGGGACTTCATAACCTGAAGGTGTAATTGGACAATTAACCCCAATATGTAAATGGACCAAAACTTACAAAAGTGTGAAAATGTGTGATCCATTGTCCATCTTGGGTGGAGCCATGGCTGGTGCTGTTGTACTGCCCAAGGTGTATCCTGTGAAGGCCTTTTTCATAAATACCTACTTTATTCCTTTAACACTGTCTAGCCTCTGCTCTAGGTAGCCTCTCAAGGCATCAAAATTACAAGAGGTATGGAAAATTCTCTTTTGAGCTGAGAAGACATGTTTAATTAATTTCATTTAAATGGTGGAACTCATTATAAGAGATTTTCAGTATGGAAAATACTGTTATAAACAAAAAACATATGTATAAAGAGGTAATAGATACTTTAGTTTTCAAGAAAAACCCTAGAGGTAACAACCAATCAAATGCCCATGCTTTAGTTTTGGTATGTAGAAAAACCTTCACCTTTGAGAATGAAAGGCAGGAATGCTGAGTAACAGGAGACAGTGAGGGTTCTCTTTCACTGAGATTTTTTAAGGAAAAAAAATCTGACCTATATAGTCTAGCTGCACTTTATTCTGCTTTTGGGATAAGCAAGTGATTTCATTACTCTTGTACACTCAGGCAACCTTCCTGTTTTGTTTTATGGCTCTTTTCAAAATCTGTGTCAAAATTCTGGGTTTGCCCTCACCTCTATTCTTTTTTAAACTTCTATTTAGCTTAATGTGACTGTAAATTGGTCTTTGTGTCTGGTGAACCTGACAGGTTATCTCAAATATGATGCCTTCCTAATTAATCAGTTATTCCAAATAGGTTTACACATACAGAAGCAAGGAAGAGAGTTCCTGAATCAGCTCAGGGTAAGTCACTTGCCAGACTGCTGCTATTAATTACTGCACAGATACTTCTCTCTGCAGTTTTGCATGAATGCTCTTCTGTCTCGTGGATGTTCCAGATGTGCATCTGGAGCACAGCAGCCTCTGTCTGCAGTGGACTGAGAATGTCACCTCTCCAGGCTACAATCTTGTTTATTTGGGGCTTTTTGATGGAAATGGCAGCCACCATATCTGAACACATGACATTACAGCTAGCTGCAATCACAAATTTTGTCCCAAGGCAATTCTAGTCTTTTGACATTTGTTTTCTGTCTTCCTTACTAGATTAGATCTCCTCAGTCACATTGGTTTCATTTAGACTGCAGTGCCTCATGGAAGATGTAGTTCAGAGCGTCTAACAGGTGTTTCACCACTGGCTTAGAACAAGTTGTGCTGAGTACCATTTGCTTGCATGACTCTCTTACTGGATCAATTATATAAGTTTTCATAGAGTTATTCCTTATTTGTGCCTGTGTAAGCAAGAGAACCTTAAGCAGATTTGTCAAACTGTGTGATTCAGTAACAAAACAGGACCTTATTTCATAATTGGATGGTTGGGTTTTTTTTTCAAGAATATTTCCTGCTCTTATTTAAGAACTGGGAGATTTATATGAAGCACAGGTTTTCTTTTCATTGATGATGAAATTAGCTTCCACAGATTTACCCATCTTTGTTGCTTCAATATATGGGAAAAAGAAAAAAAAAGAAAAGGTATCCTTGGCTGGAATAAGGAAAAACATAGCTTCAGGAACAGCAGTAATGTAATAATGTAATGTTTTGTTTATTTTGCTCCTGCCCAGCTGATAGGTGGCACTTAAGGGTATTCTGGTTGTTAAGCAGGATTCTTCTGGTTTTCACTGTTAAATTGATTATGTAAACAAAATTGTTAGTTGGAGATTTTTTATTATTTCTGGCAAAACACTCACATTTTCCCTGAATATATTACACTCTAGTATAAGCAGTTTATTTGTTCTTAAAAATAAATAGTAGGCCACCATGTCATATTATTTTTCCATGTAAGTTCACTAAATCTATAATTTTTCTTGAAAGCATTAAAATATTTTATGTTTTGTGGGTAATGAAAGCAACCTCATACAGAACTTCTGCCCATTTAAACTGTAGCAACCATATTTGTTCATCCATTGTAATGCTCTTGTTTCAGGCCCAACAAATGACAAGTGTAGTTTTCATTATTCGTTTATCTTCATTGATTAGTTGTGCGTCTGCATTTCACTTCTCTTTGTCATTGGATTTCTTTTTATTTTTTACATGGCTCACATGCAGTAGTTAAATGACGGGAAATTCCAGACTGGTCTTATATATGTTTTATTTTATAGCCAAACCTGCACAGGTGCTTTCTTGCCTTTATATGTTGTTTTCATGGGTCTTGTTTTCAGACTGTCCTTTTGCATGGGAAGTGATACCTAGTATTTATGTTTTTCTTCAGTCCTCAGCAAGAATAAAATATTCTGCCTTCATTTTCTGTCCTCTTCTTAGAAGAGCATGGGTGGAAAAACCTAGAAAAATGACTTCTAGGCCAGGGATTCCTAGAAGTACTTGTCTAGTGGAAAACCCATGTAAGCTTGCTTCCTTGTCTTGATACAACCACCACTGAGATGTGTCTGTTCATGGGGGAGTGTGGAAGGTCTCTGTCGTGGCATTAACTGGCCCAGCAAGTACTGAGTTAAAATAGGAGCACCTTATCCAGCAGGACCTCCCTGCTTTCTGTTCCAGTAAGCTATTCAATCATTTTGAGTTGTGTCTGCTTCTATCATAGCTAGATTTTGACTTGTCAGTTTACTTCTAGTAGTAAAGTCAAACAGCACTAATGGCAGTGTCCCTGCTGCAGAGCTGCATCTACTGTGCTGGCTTTTATCTGTGACTTTAAAACTCCTCAGGGCTTTGTCCCTGTTATTCAGTATAATTACGTATTTTAAGCACTATGTAACTTTTGGCAATACCAGCTTATATAACAGAATGCAGAAAAAATATTTTTGATAGCATTGGTAGTATGTATTTTTCATGAAGCAGGATGATGTTTCAATTTATTTGTTTGGATTTGTGATAAAGGAAAATCTTACTAGAGAAAGCTAAATTATACTGCAATCTCTAGTAAAGCAGACATTCAGTTGCTTAAATAATTTACTACTTTGCCTTTTTCTTATCATTAATTGAATCTAGCCCATGTCAATTGGACAATCAGGGCTCTTTGAAGTTTTTCCTTTACGTCAGCTTGCATGTATGGCTCTATATAACCAGGTTTGAAGCTTGTGCTCAACCATTCTTGTAACAGTAATTAAATACATTATTTAAAAAAGAGCAGTAGAAAGCATGGTGATTATTGCTGCAGTACTTTGATGTAAGTCTTGCAGCATGGAACACCAGCTTTTTCCCCTGATTGCATCTACAAAAGCAAGGAATAATTCCACCAAAGCTGTCAGGATTAATGAGAGAATGATCAGATCTGTTATTTTCCCAAGGTCTATAGGGGTGGGAGAGAGGAGACTTGTATTCAGGATAGGCTGATTTTGCAAGAATAAAGCAACTGAAAAAATAATAAAGTTAAAATTTGGTAAATCTTTCATTAAAATCCCAGGATTTTAAGGCCTTCTTTACTTTGATATTCCAGGTTAAAAGGCAAGTTTTGCTTATTATGGTAAATAGGTGAGAGTCATAGAAATGGTTAGGGTTTAGTCAGATTGAGCATGAGCATGACCTCTTACCTGGTAAAAAACACCCAGAGACATTATAGACAAAGGTGACAAATGGGAGCAGGAATTGAGAGAAAAGAAATGAAATCAGCTTGCTTTAATTGATTATCTGAGGGGGGTGCAGTCAGCAGAATTAGCTCTAGTCTGGATTTCTTGCACGTGGCATTGCTCAGAAGTGCAAAACTATATGGGGATGGTGTACTACCATCTGATTTGAGCTAACTTTGCTATTGGGTGTCATTAACGAGCCTTCCAAGAAAGAAGGAAACAGATTTCCAGGAATGGAAGAAGGGGAAAGAAGAGGGAGTCATGAATAGTTTGGAAAGCAAGAAATGGACCAAAAGTTTATAGATATCTCAAAACTGTTGAAGTCTGGGAGGCATCCCTGGAGATAATCAGGTCTAACTCCCTTTCTCAAAGAATAATCAGCTAAAGCAGATTACCTAGGGCCGTGTTCAGCTGGATTTTTAATGTCCCCAAGGAGATTCCAAGACTTCTCTGGGCAGCCTGTTCCATTGTCTTACAAACCTCACGGAGAAAGATTTTTCTTACATTAAAAGAGAATTTCTTCTATGTCAATTTCTGTCAATTTGTACTCGTTGTCCCTTGTCCTGTCTCTGGAACCCCTGACAAGAGTCTACTTTTTTCTTAGTCTTTCTCATCAGTTGTTTACGCTGATGAGATCCTTCCTGAATCCTTTTTCCTCCAGGCTACACTCCCTGCTGTCCCAGCTGCTTCTGGTATGACAAGTGCCCTACAATAATCTTCATGACCCTTTGCTGAACTTCCTTCCATGTGTCTATGTCTCCTTTGTACTGCAGAGTCCAGAACGGGACACTGTAACTCATCAAATGATGGTAAATGTATTCAATGTGTGGAAGTAGGAATCTCAAAAAAAAAGAGGCAGCATCAGGAGCAGAGCAGCTGTACCTAAGTGAGGAACAGCCTAGACCAGTGATCCTGTATATCCACATTGTCCTGAGCAATGCTGACTCAGATGCTTTTGCATCTTCAGCAGAAGTTTTGTGCAAAGAAGATTTTTATTTATTTTTAAATTCCAAACCCTCCAAAACTACAGAAGAAATACCAAGGGTAAACAAGAAGGAGTACTCTTGAGTACTCTTGTCTTTTTCACTTCATCCAGGAATGGTTTCTGCTCATTTATATGAATGCTAAGTGGAGATTGTGACAGGAAGAAGAATTAGAAGAAAGAGGAAATGTCTCTTAAGATATGCCATAAGTGTATTTTGAGTCTCTCATGTTGCTCTCATTGCTCTAAGAAAGAGCAATGTGAGTTGATCTGAGTCCGAAATACCTGTGTCTATTGGCAGAATGCTGAGTTTGAGCTGATGTCTTTCATTATCTCAGGAGGGCTTTTTTAATTCAGGCTTAGCTCTGTATAAGGCAGGTTAATCTTGGCTAGCTCATAGATTGTGCAGAACGAACTCATTATCTCCCGTAACGCACTGTGTAGACTCATGTGGGCCATTGCCATAAAGGCTGTAATCTGCCATGGAAGGTGTTGGCTTGGAAAAGGCAGGCAGGAACGCCAGAGTAAAGTCTGAGTGAAGTGAGTGAGCAAGTATGGCACTCAGAATTCATGATTTTAAATCCCAAGACAGGTAACAAAAGAGGATGGAAGGTAACATTTTCTTGGAGTTTGTAGAGAGGTTAAATGGGGTGTAAGTAGAAATAATCCAGTGTAAAAGTTGAGTAAAAGTTGAGCAAGGCAGAGGCAGTGCTTTGAATGTAAGTCTAAGAAGGTAGAGAAGACAGGTGGATGACAGCAGGGAGAGCTTTAGGAAGAGTGTCAATCAGGTTTTCTGAGACAGACAAGTGGGCAAATAAATGGAAGCAATATATACTGTCACATAAAACAATATACTTAATATGCTTTTAGAAAGGAAGACTGTCTAAATAGCTGGTTCATGAAGGAATGTCTGATGCTTCTAAACTCAAAAATGTATTGCAATTTATTTAATTTGTAAAGAAGCTGTGGTGAAGCATGGTGCAGTTGAAATTTACTCCCTCTCTATATTCCTACTCCTTTATAATCAGAGGGCAAAGACATGAAGTTTTTGAAGATTTTTCCAGCTGCATTTTCTCTCTTTACAGTATAATCAACACACAGCTGCTTTAGAGCATACTTCAGGTTGATCATATGGATTTAGTTCTGCTGATGGCTGCCTGCATGTTTTTATTTGAGAAAGCTTACGCATGTCATTCTGTAATGGTTCTTATTTCCATTTTAGGTCAGTATGCTTATGATGGCAAACTGCTATAAATGGCTCCACCAGGTGCAGGCATAAGAAACCAAGCAGAAGAATCTATCATCACAGTATACCCACAAGTTTTACCCTTGACAGAAGTGTTTCTCTTCTGCAAGATACAAACCCTATGTTTCCAAATAAGTTGTCATAACATTCCATAAAAAAAGATGTTATACTGCAGCATTATCATTTGTGAGGCTCTTGATCTTTTACAGTGGAAGTCCAATGCCTGTTATGTATTTGAAAGGTGATGGGCACTTGGGGTTGTGATGTGCTGTGGGTGATTTTTAGACACATTTGTGTTGATGTACCAGCTTACATGGAAACCAACAGCAATAACATGGATGTCCTTTTCTTATCTGAGACAGATCTGACTATAAAATATAGTTCTGACTTTCACGCTGCATTAGAGTAAGCAATAGGTAGCTCAGTTTTCTTTTTATTCTGAATGGAAATATACAAGTGCATTTATGTTCCATAAATCCCACAGGCCTGTCATCAGCCTTCACATGCCAATCCACCAGCTGCTTGTGTTTTTGAAATGATTATACTTTTCTTTGTATCAAGGAAAACCTTAAGGGCTTTGTTTTTGTTTGGGAGTTGTGTTTTGGTTTATGTTTTCCCTCAAATGGAGAAAAGTATTTCACAAATGATCTGGGAATTATTTACAAATAGGAGTAATTTATAAAAAATCAATTAGCAGTAGGGCTTAAACCATGTACAGCTTGTGCCTCCTGCACAGTGTAGGTGAGAAAAAAAGAATCAAAATTGTTTCCATGTGTCATAGGCAAACTGCAAAATGTTTCCTATAGGCAAATATTGGAACTTAATTAGAGTCAATTGAAATTTTTGTCTTAGAAATACCTTTGTTTACAAGATCTTATATTATTTGTTCTTATTGATCTTATTTGTTTACAAAGATCTTATACAAATTTGAATGTATACTATTCTCATCTTCTGTGTTTTACATCCTACGTATATTCCACTTTCCTCTCTTCCTCCTTCCCAGAGGTACCTCAGAGGAGTTCTGGCAATTAACAATCTCTCACATGACATGTGATGGTTCGTTTTACTTAAATCTTTTGTACAGTATGTTTTGGCCATGGAAATCACCTGCCCCAGCCCACTTTTTCCCAGAGATCTGAGAGCTTGCATGAACAGTAGCTGCGTGAACTGTGATTTTCAGGTGATCTAACGATCTGAGAAAGATTATTGAAAGGATGAAGTAATGGTGTAACATGTATGGAAATGGAACAGGAGAGAAAAATTCAACTGGTTAGAATCGCATGTAATTCTTAACTTCTGTAAACTCTTTATTATTATTATTTTTAAGTATTCCCTCACAAGTGCCAGAAATATGTGGCTGTGTGGGATGTGTAGTTTCTCTGAATTACACATTCTTGTATCTTAGAGTTGTCAGTTTTCCTAGACACTTCAGCTGTGTCATTTCTGCTCTGCTTTTGTTTAAAACAATACTGAAGTGTTGCTGGGTTGTATTGTACAATACTACTCAGGAACCATTGGGCTGTTTTCAGAATTGGACTTTTTAATTCTACCCATAGCATATTATTATACTTAAAAAGCAATAGCTGAACATTGCAATATTTTTAAATTACTTTTATCACAAGATTAAAAGAGAGAACCTTACAACTGAAATTCAGATTTCCTCTGTCCTGTTGTGTTTCTGGACTTTTTTGTCAGCATCTGTACTAAAAATGATATTGTCAAGGTAGCTGGAACTCATTCATAAAGTGATCTGCCTTGACAGTTGTACCATCTGGAAGCTGTTACCTTTTTAAAGTGAAGGATGTATTTTTTTTTCTTCCAAGTAGTGGAGATTTTTATTTAGAGTCATAACTGTAACCAAGTAATACTTAGCTCATCTGAAGTGGGGGGTGGTGCAAACATCCCTTCAAGCCAGGTTGGTTTCTCAGGAAGCTGGTCTCAGAGCACAGGTGAAGACTCCAAGTGGTGTGTTTTGACTTGCACTGGTTGTCTGCGACCCCAAAGGACTTTTAGGACAGCAGTGACTTTGATTTGCTTTGCCTGTGTTTCCTGCCAGGCTTTACTGCCCTTAGCTGGGGCTGGTAAGACCTCAGTGCAAGCTGTCAGGATCAGAAGGCTGAATACATTTCATGCTCTAAAAATGTGTGGGGGTCACTGCTCATCTTGGCTGTCTGGAAAGCACTGAGCTAAAACAGGAGTGTGCAGTGCTTGCAGTATTTATCATTGCACAATAGATGGGGAGCATCACTCCAATGCAAATGTTCTAGCTGGACTTCTTCATGACAACTGTGGAGCTGCACCACCAGCAGCAATGGGCTACAGCCAAGTCTGAATTGATTTTGGGTATAGCAAAACTGTCTCCTGCTGTTGTTTTAGTGCAGAACAATGATTGCCAAACTGTGGTGTACCTATATTCACAATTCAGACATCTATTCCAGAGCAGCATGCAAACCAATAATATGACATCTTGCCCCTTTATTCACAGAGGAGATGAATGACAGCTGGTAGCCAGTAAATGGCCCCTCCTGTGTCTGTGTTTGGCACAGAGATGTGCCAGCTACTACCGTTGCCATACGGAAGAGGTGGGACCAGAGCCCTCCTAAGTGTGTGTGTGTGACTCTGCCCTGACTCCACAGGAGAGGCTGCTCATTATACAGGGAACCCCTGTGGAAAAATTGACATATTAGATGCATCACAAGCGAGGGGACTCGACAGAGAGCTAAGGGGCATTTCCACATATTTTATCAATACTTGTCTAGCTTTCATCTGCTACGTTTTGTTTAAAGAAGCCTATGGCACAAATGATGATGTAAAATACGTTTACAGTTTAACTTAATATCATCCTTAAGTGATTCCTTGCTCCCTACCATTCCAATTGGACTTAGAAATACTAAACTAGCATGCATGAAGAGTTGCATCACACTGTCCACACTGTGTCACACTCAGTATTTTGTTTGAAGTACTCGTTTTAAAGCATTCTTTAAAATAGTGGTATATTTGAGGTGACTTTAGCGGTTTATGCTCATTAGATGGCACTACAGCAGCTAAAAGACGTGATAATCTTTAAATCATTCTTAACATATTTGACTCAGCTAACCACTGCAAATGTATTTTTAAGTTTGGTGACTATCATAGGTTTGAGTGTCTTCTTCATATTCCTGTGTTTTTTTGTGTTTGTGCTTCTACCTGTAGGCTGCTACACTAGATTGGTTGCAGGAGACCATCTAGTCAGCATGCTAAATATTACTATTACTGAATTTTTCTTTCAGTGCTAGTAAAATGAAAAGGAGAAGCAGCTATGCATGGATGAAAGCATTAGAGTACGTAGTACTTCTGGAAGTTAGCTGCTTATTGTCAGTTACCTTGATAGTTAAAAGATATCATGAACCATTTAAAGAGCTAAATAAATTATTTAATTCAAGTTTACTTAACTGCTCCATCCTGCCAAAGTAAAAATTGTCATAATTTATGAATCATTATTGCACATAGTATTTCAAGAGTAGAAGGTAATGAGAGAGTTTGGGCCACATTTATACTCTCTTGTAGACTTCTGATTAGTAACACCTAGTGTACTATGGACATCAAGCAGTGTTTGATATTGGTTTCAGTAAAGCACTTGTTAGCTTTATGTCATGTTACTTCTACTGTTTTGTTCCTACATAACTTTCCTTAGTTCTGCCCAGGGTTCATTGCGTCCATCCTTTTTTCCATGTAGTGTTTGTACTTGAATTTTTCACAGTTACCTGTGAAAGTGAAAAGGTAATGCTCAGCTTCCTTCAAGACTCAAATGTCACCAGATTACTGTAGTTATTTTTCTGACATTTTCATGGAAAAAGTTGATCTCTGAGCAAAGCAAAGTGTGAGTAATTTTACTTTGCTGTCACATTTTGAAGAGGCATACATAAGGTCAAAGTGTTCCTGCAGATCAGAAGCTCTGAAAACTTGCTGAAGGGCATTGTCTGCATAGACAGGATTGAGTAACTCATGAAGGAATAAAACAATTAAAGTAGGTTCATGTCCTGGGGGTTGTTTGACTGAACAACTTTGTAACTAGTTAACCAGAATTTAAGCTTATATGAATTTTTCAATTAAGCATAAATTTACAAATACTTTGAGGCATTTTAAAAGCTGTCATTTAAAGAAAACACTATTTCCTGAAGTACTTTTTTCTGATAATTTTTCTATTTCGTTCTTTCAAAAATGTCAAACAGTTTGAAATAGTCTCCCAAACTGGAGTATTGTGCAGATTTGAAGGTGACAGCATCAAAGAAAAATCAATATTTGCAATCATGTTAATACTTATTCATGGTATACCCTGATATTTCATAATTGATAAGACTAAAGGAGAGTATTTTCTTCATCCAAACTGCTGAATTTTGTTGTGATGGATACAGCAAGCAAGGTTGTCCTTCTGCATTGACCTTTCTAAAGCTGAACATGTCAGATTCTCATCACAGATGGCATTGCTTAGAAGTTCTACGTCAGATCCCCTGTCACTGAGATTGTGTTTGAATTTTGGGTGAGTAAATATAGGCTGATAAAAACCTGGAGAGTTATTTGGGCATTATCTGAAAATGCAGCTCTTAAAATCAGCTATGATACTATTATGTATCACAAGGTTGATAAAATTTTTTGCCAGCAATATCAGGTGAAATAAGAACTGCCCTTCCAAAACACTGGTCATATTTTACTTAAATTTGGAGAATACTAAAAAAGTATTGTTTAGCAATTCTTGATCAAAAGGAGAGCAAGCAGTTGATACCAAGTCTGACTTGGTGCTGCTTTTAAGCATTTCACAAGATTAAACATCTGGTGAGGCCGCTTTAATCCCAATTTTAATAATATCCCATTTAGATAATGAACTTCTGACTTTCATGTGCTTGAAGCTAAGCCTTTCCTCATGTGCAAGCTTGCACATGAATCTGTAACACACAGGGAAGGACATCTGGATCTGGATTTAATTCCATGTTTCCACAACCAAGTGTTGAAAAAATAACATAAACTTAAGACTTTGTGTTTGCAGTTCATTTTATTAATTGGAGCACAGTTATCAACAAGAGCTTGAGTGTTACAAGCAACATTAAAAACATTACTTTGATACACTAAAGTATGGTGAAACACGCACTTCCAAGTCCGTACAGATTTTGTTACAAAGATGGAAGATATTTAAAGTCAAACTATTGTTACTGGGCTCAGTTACAGTAAAATGATTGTATTTAAGGTGTCTTATGGGTCTATGGGCCTTATAGCTGATAATAGGACATGAAAAATTCCCGGTATGAGCTGTGCTTGTGAAGCCTCTCTATCTAAATTGAATGCTTCTGCCTAGCTGCCAATTTGAGTCATTATTTTATGTTGTAAAAAACTACTAAATGTATACCATAATAACACTTAATTTCACAGTAAACTGAAATACAGTATGTTTAATCAAAAGCATTTTAAATAGTAGAACAGGGGTAAAACTGCCTGTGAAGGACAGAGTCAAGTGATAATCATTAAAATATTTTGTAACTATGAGACAGTATTGTAATTAATGGAATAGTAATGGAAATAGAATGCAAACACACTGTGAAATTTATAACTCATTTCTATCTGGCTGCAAACAGCAAATGCATATAAGTTATTTTAGTTTAATCAGACTAGTACATGTAGAGTCTGTCTGTAATTTCATTGGGAGAAATCTGTGCTTTTTTTTGGTTTTGTCATATAATTAACATAAAAAATAGTTGTGGTTTCAATAGCTCACTATGTATTTTTATGCTTTAGATGCATTGTATTATTAATGTATATGGACTCTATTATTGTTTCCATTCCTTGTTTTTATTTACAATTGGAACTTTTTAAACATTTTGTAGTAATGGCCAATGTAAAAGTCAGGCATGTGCAACTATCTGTGAAGATATGCATTTTATATGGTTTTGTATATATTTTACAAATCTTCAGATTAGTAATAAACATTATGAAAAAAAGCTTTATTTGGGAAAAAAAAACCCATTATGCTATAGCCATCCTGGCCAGAAATGCATAATGAAGTAATACTCACAATATGTGGCTTGTGTACCTGACCTACTCAGCTGTCTTCCAGGAAAGGCCTTGATTTAATTTTTCAGGCTTTTGATTATAATGGACACATTTCTAGATTATAATTTGTTGCTTTCAACTGACACTGAATATGTGTTCAAATTCACTATTAGACTTTTCACTCTGCCTCTGAGTAGCTGCTCTAGACTTAAACAGCTTAAGCTACTATTTGAGGACTTTTGAGGATTTGTTGTAATTATTCATGTTATTCTTCCTTTTGTGTCATCTCTGAGCCTTGCAAAACCCTAGATGCATTCCAGATTTCACATATAAGGGTGTGGAAGACAGTTAAAATATGACCTGGTTTTGATCACAAGGGTCAATGCCTCCCTAGGTTGCCTGCTCCCCTATATAGAACCTGATTTTTATTTTTCCATTGTTATGTTCTTTTTCCTAAATTCTTTGAACATTTTCAGCAGTTCATATTGATATTCACTGTAGTGTGTCCTCTATGCAGTAGCATGTGAAAATGTCAGACCCAGGAAAACAAGCAGATGTAATGTGACAAAATTGAATGTTATCAGGGCTTAGACTGCAAACAGAATTTAAAAAAGCATGTCCCAAATCTGCATTCTTTTAACAGGTAAAGGAGAATAGGGTATTTATCATCATGGGTTATAAAATACCTTTAGCTTCCACTCACAGCCATGGACAAGGGACGTTTGTTTTTGTCAGTGTAGTGGTTTAGGGCAAATCTGGGAGGAAACCTCCTAAGGGGCACTCCCTCCCCTCCCCCCAACCGGTTTGAAAAAAGAAACCTCCTCAGAGAGAAGTGGAAAGAACCCTGTGTATTAAACAGGCAAAGCACTCCCTGCCACAATAAATTGAACAATACCCAATGATAAGAACTTCGTGCCTATCTGGAGAGATGACAGATTTAGGAAAGAAGTCTGTCCTGTAGGTGATTGCTCTGTCTCAGTTCCTCTGGTGCTGGGAAGCATTGCTGTGCAGATCTTGGTGGGTTCCAGATGCAAGCCCCCACGGCGCTCCCCCGGGTCCTCAGTCCAGAGAGATTTTTAACAGTTCCAAGGGAAGGTGAAAAAAAGAAAAAAAATCATGAGAGAAAAAAAAAGGAAAAAAAGAAAAAAAAAAAAAAAACCAGGAGGCGAAGGAAGAAAAGAAAGCGAAGCTTCTCCCCCTCCTACTAGCTACGAACTAACTAACTAACTAACTACTGAAAAAAAAACTCTCCGTGTGTGCTGAATTCCACTCTCAAGGCCAGCCGGCAGAGGACAATTTGTAAAACCAAACTGCGTGCCTCTCCCCTCCCCCAGCTGCCAGACCCAACAGACGATTGGGATACAAACATCATGGCACCCCAGGACAGTTACTCTCCTTAGGCTTTGTCAAGTTAAAAAAGCTCTTTGAGTGGCGTGGTCTTTGAAAAATACTTTATCTGGTACTAAGGATTCATCAAATTTTCCATTGAATTTTTTTTAAATAAAGCATTTGTTCATATTCTAGGCTCTTCTTTAGCCAGTCCCTTGCAGTAGACTATTACAACAGGCAAGTTTGAAGCTTCTCTCATCTGGAGAAGTACTGCCATTTAGGAAGAATGCTACCTGAAGCAGTGGGAATGCCTCCACACAAGCACAAGTAACAGTATAGGTTTGTTATTCCAGTGGTTAGAATAGAAAAGAGGAGAATGAGACCAAAGGCTGTTGATTTCTCTTCATGTGAAGGAAATTTTCATGCATACCTGTGTGATATAAAGATCTTTCTGAATAGCAAAAACCTGAGTTCAAAGTAACCTGAGGAATCTGGGATGGTGCTTAGGCTATCCAAGGAAAATGTGTTTGTCTCCGAAAATAAAAGTTGATCTATAGGTAATGCATTAAGAACAGGTACCAAATCTATGGAGTTCTACAATAAGGGATGTGAAGGAATCCTGGGGTACATAACTTCAAATAACAGCTTATTTTACTTGTTTTATTTTCTCATATATTTTTATTTCTATGGGTTATGATTATTCATACAAATAACTTACAGCATGCTAGTTGATACTGCATATTTTGTTACATTAGCACAATATAAATATATTTACTTCCTTAAGAGTATGACAAATTTGCAGTTGTTTTAAAACATTAATGTGTGATCCAAAGTAGACTTTGGGGTCACCTGTATAAAGGTAGTGAGTAATACAAGAGTCACAGGCACAGTTTTAAAGCTCTAGTATTTTACCATTATAAGGGAAAATTTTAAAAATATATATTTAAATAGGAAATAAGTATTAATTAGCGAACAGTTAAGTACAACTTACCAAACTGGCTCTAGTATCTGAACAGGGAAATACTTTATAACAGTGTATGTATAGGAAGTATAGAAAGTATACTTCTGTACATGTGGTTCATTTTGCAAAAGACTTAAATCTTCCTGAAAACACCTTTGTGGGGATTTTTAGGTGTTTTACAAACCATTTGGTCAAACATCAAGGTGCAAGTAGTTTAATCAACTTCAGGCGAAAAGTATCCCCATATTTTTTCTGATGAACCAGGAGGAAGCTCACTTGGTGTCCAAGAGTTTTCTCTCCTCTCAGTCTCCTGTCAGAGGTTTAGGGGGGCACTTCCTCATCTGTGGAAGGAGATTGCCATTGTTTACCCCATTTGATCTGCTACAAGAAGAAACCTTTTAAAACTGCAAAAGATTCAGACAAACTAATTGTTTAAAGACAATGTTAGTTCTATGATAGATTTTTATGTGTACATATCCATGGCATTAGCCTTTCTGTAATAAACCTATTCCAGTCTTGTGTGGAAATTGAAGTCTGAGTATTTCAAAATTAGATTATGTACCTTTCTAGATAGAGCAGCTACACTAGAAGCCTTCCAGAGTGGCAGAATAATCTCTGAGGATACCAGATCCATATTACAGGCAGAGTCCCTATAAGCAGAGTTTACAGCAAAATTTTCAACACATGATATGAAAATCAAAACAGTGTTTCTGAGACATTTCAGATACTTTCCTGCTGTTACAAGTTTTCTGTATTTTAAAGTTAATAAGGAAAGAAGAACATAAAAAGTAGCATGAGTAGAAGAAAAAAGAAGTCTTGCCATGTATTTCTGTTAAAATGCTGAAATGTGCACTACTTGGCACTATTTGAAACTTTTCATGACCTTCACAAGATAGGGAACAGACTTTATATATATTCTTCTCACACTGATTAGTGGTAATGATTTTACAATATTTAGTTCAAGTATTACATTATGAAAAGTAGCATCTACAAAACTTGGTATGCTGGCTGCCCTATGTGCCCTACAGAACCAACAAAACAAATAGCTCATTTTGAATCTGCGAGCAAATTTTAATTAACAATTTTTTCATCATATGTCAGAAAACTGGCCTTGTTTAAGTTTGAAAGGATGTATACATACATTCTACCTGTCTAGACCTTGTGTGCACAGTGAAGCCATTTATGTAAACAGCTGCTGATCCAGTACACCTTCACAGGTCTCATGGCAGACTTTGGTCCGTTTCTCTCAGGCTCCTTTCCCTACAAAGCAGTTCAGTGCTCACTGAAACCACATGAACATTTTGCAGATCCTACCAGCCCCAGACTGGTCTATACTAGTTCCTCTGCAGACTTATGTCCTGGTTTTTTTTCTTCATTAAGGCTTCTGCACTGTCCCCTGGAGGCATCAAATGCCAGACCTCCCAAAGCCTTGTGATGCTTTTGCTTAAATATACAACTTTTACTAATGGAAAGATTTACCTCTTTGCTGTTACAGTCTCTTGTGATTTGTTGGAATGAGATAAAGTGAACAGGCACAGAAGACAAACTGGTGATTTCTAGATAATGATAACTAAAATTCAAATCTAATAGCTACTGCCATGGTGATTCTACCAGTATCCCTGCACATCCTTCTCTTCATGAAAAAATATCATCTCTGAGGAGATCATTAATTCTAGGAGGAAAAATTATGTGAAACCTTTTCTCACTGAAGACTGTTGATCATCCTGCTTCCATAGTAAAGGTTATAATACTTCCCTGAACTAATTCTACTTTGAAATACACACCATTTAGGGAAAATACATTCCATCCTGATTTTCATCTTCACAGTGAAAAGAAAATTTATTGAAACTTTTAAACTTATTCAGTTAGCCACTTAACCTTGCAAGACTTTCCCACAGATTTTGTTGAGAAGCTTATGGTGAGATTTTGAATTGAGAGAGAGAAGGATACAGAGAGGAAGAGACAGGGAGAAATTATTTGCTGGGTGCTGTAGTTCAGGTCTCAGCATGTGTGGATTGGAGTGAATGGTTGTCAATTTATTGAGGGTGGCAGCTGAAATTCAGTGCTGATGGGGTAATGCCTGCTAAAGGGGATCATTTGAATTCTTCACACACATTGCAGATTTCTAAATTAATTATAGACATGGAGGGAAGAGAGCTGGGCAGTGTTTTAGACAGCTCAGCAGAAACAGCCATTCAGTGTGCTACAAAAAGAAAAATGCTAGGTCATTTAAAAACAATTCTAAAAATCCTGAAATATTTTAATATCATTAAGATATTCTGTTACTATCTTTTTGCATACTGTTTGTTAGGTTCTGATAACTTAATTTAAGAAAATGATTCATCAAGAGACAGAGTTCTAGAAAAGGGTGAAGGGAAATTTGAGTATGGGAATGCCATTTTGTAAGGTTCTGTGTTAATATTGTTTCATTCAAGAAGACTAAATAGGATCAGCCTTAAGCATAAGAAAAACTAAACAGAATTCTATTAATATTTTCAAAAATTAATGAGGATCAGTTGAAGTGGACAGTAAATTTAGAAGTGAAAATTGCTTTTTAAAAATCAATGTTTAACTGATGGAATGAATATGAATTTTCTCAAACTGAATATTCCTTAGATTAGGAAGAAAGAAGAAAGATTACTTTTCATTAAAAATTTCTTACAGAAAAAACTATAGTGGCAAGCATATATTAAAAAAAGCATGAACCTTAAAGTAGGTATGATGATGGTCAGTCGCAGAATTTTAAGGTGAGGAAATAGCTCTTGATAAAAATGGGATGTATACTGCAGATGTTTATCAGACAATCATCACCTTTTAAACAATGTAAAAACATATTATTATCTCTTACCTGTAGAAATTTAAAAAACATAGCCAAGTTTCTAAAATTAGTTCTACTAGCTGTCATACAGGAAAACAGCACAACAACGTGAGAATACTTCCATGATGTCCACTGGAGGGTCTCGGTTGGAAATATCTTGTGTATTTGTTCTGATTTAGGATAGAATGCACTAGAACAGTGAATCCTAAACAGTTGATGCCACATCAGTCATAATCTGAATTTTTTTGTTCACTATCCGCGGGGTCACAGGTTGGAGGTTTTTTGGGTTCCTTACTTGCAGTTCTGAGGTACCTTAATCTGTAGAAGAGCTTGATGTTTGCAAAATTCAAGGGTTCATTTGATTCCTGACTCTGTTTTCTCTCTTTTTAAACTTCGTTTTGTTTTGTTTTGTTTTGGTTTTCGGGGGGGGGGGGGGGGGGGAGGGGGTTGGTTTTGGGGTTTTTTTTCAGTTTTGGGGGTTTTTTTGGTTTTCAATACAACAAAACTTACACTGCTCCTTTTTCCTGACATTTTTTCCTTCCAGTAGGAGCTGAGAAATACAATATTCAGATAGTTCATTAACAATTGTTAACTCAATTACTTTTTTAAAAATATTTTTTCTTGTTTCTAAGACCAAAACTGAAAAAGAGAGTCTAATTTTTCTTTGAATCATATATATACATACACAGATAAACTATTGTAAACACCCTTGTCTTTAATACACACAAAATCTGTTCTCACTTGCACTTTGAACTTCTAAAAAATGTATACATACTTTTGGAAATTTGAATTTTATTGCTGAATGGGTAAAACTAGGTCTAATTTTGCCTCTAGTTTATGGTAGACCAAATCTATAAAAACATATGTTAAATGAAAAAACAAACTAATATCAAATAAACTGCTGCTTGGGATGCTTAATATTGTATTCGCAGGAGTAAGATACTAATGGCATTGCTATAAGAATACAGGACTTGTGATAATTGCTAATTGTAAATATAATTTTCAAAATGTACTAGGTTACTTAATTTCATGGAAGACCATGTCTTTTGGAAGAAAAAAACAGAAAAGCATACCATATAATTTTCCCTGGCCTTTTCTGCCATTGTGATTCTATCTGCATGTTTGAGCTAGAAAACCAATGTATTTATAAAAAAAACCATTTTCTAGAATATCTGAACTTTGCAAATATTACCAGTGATGAGTGTAAGGAAATTATTTTCTTTAAGCAAGCTATTTTTTTAAAATACATGTAAAAGTATGGATAAATCCTAATTTTGTTGGTTGGTAGTGGCACTTGATTGAGTTGGGCTGGGTACTGAGTGCTCTAAGCATCCATCTGAACTATGACTACTGAGAGCAGTCAGGGATTCACAGCATCAGGTCCTAATTAAGCTAAAATTGTTCTGCTATATTTTTAAAATTGCAAAACACGTGACCATAGCCCATAGGGGAGCTAATAAAAGATAATCCTGTGGCTTGCTCTGAAGCAATTACTCTATATCCCTTTCTGCCTGCAGGAATCACCTTGTCACATCCCTCACATGAATCAATCTACCACTTCCCCTTCCCCCTTCTATTTTTGTAATTCTGCCCTTTAACAAAAATAGAATTTAGAGGATGACATAAAAAGGAGAGTTGCAGATGTATTGAAATATATTCAGTTTTTCTGCTACTTGCAGGAGGCTTACAAACAGCTGGTGAGTTAGTGTACTGCAAGCAAAATAAACATCAAATGATGTAAATTGATTTTTCTTATGAAACTAGGAGGCTAACAGAGCTAGCCTGAGTTGGTCATGTTCTGCCACTAATTTACACAGACATGGTTTCTAGGAAAAGAAATATTTTACCTTGGAATTTATATGTCTTTATTATTGCAAGTGAGATAGTTTTCTCTATACCTTCTGTCTTTTTTCCTTTGCCTTAACATCGTCAGGAGTCAAAAGCTATGAATTCCAGTACTGAATTTACCTTTTCTTGCTACATAACATTTGAACTCTATACAGAAAAGCAACTATATTCATCTATTGTGATCCATGCTAAGACAGGATTAATGAAAGATATATGATCATTGCTGAAGATGAATAAAAAAAGGTAAAAATGTTTACCCAGTATTGCTGTTACCTTTTAGTTATAGGGCACTATATGGCATTTGAGCCATACATACCAGAGGAAGATAAAGAGAGGTGTAATTTGCATGAACTATTGAAGAGACTCATTAGAAGCAAGCATGTATAAATGGCAGTGCTAGGTTCTGATTGATCCCTGCCCTCCCTGTGGCAAGTCATCTCCCACAGGCATTTTCTGAAGAAGTGTTGGAAATGAAAGTGGGAAACATTTCTTATAGATCAATATCCCATGGAAGCTCTTCTACTAGACCAGCATTTTCAAAACTGGGGAGTAAGTCAGAATCCAAAACACTATGGGATAGAGGACAAGCTATCTTCTGTACTGCCTTTTCCTTTTCATCGTTAAAGCCTCTGATCAGATACACTCATTATGTAGCTGAATTGATTTGTGTTCATAGAAAAACAGTGGTTGAACTAAAATGTTGTCCTTCTTCCTCATGAAGAAATCATACAATTCAGGAAATTTGCTTCTTTTTTTGATTAGATCCCTGGCCTCCTTGCAGATGGAATGAGGTTTTTCTTGTAAATGTTCTGTTGTAGTATTTACTTCTGTTTTGTTTTCATTTCACCGTGTGGACCAAATAAAGTAATTTGGGAAAGACAGAATTACCATTTTTGTTCATTACATTTTCTTCTTGTCTCTCCCTAGGAAATGACAAACTGATATCATACATAAAATTGATCAAAAAAAGGAAGTATTTCTAAAATATGCAATGACATCCAGCAAGGAGGTGCAGGATCTGAAATTTTCCATCTTGCATATCTGACTTTGAAAAGCAGAAGGAAAAAAAATAATATTTTTAAGTGAAAAGTGGGTATAGCATATATTTATATATTTACATTTAAAAATCTTTTGGCTGTGGTAAACAAACATACCATGCTATAAAAGTTTATGTTCCTAATAGTCATGACATCATTAATTGCTTAAAAATACATAGAAAGAGATAAAAGTGATATTTATCCAAATAAAGGAAGTAACTGGTTCAGTTAAATACCTCCCATTTCCACTGATGGCAGCTTTTTTTTATTCTTGACTGTGGCATGTTTTCTGCAGACAAACATTTAAACACTGCTTATGTGTGATAAAGTATGAATTTACATGCAATCTTATTTATAAAGGTGTTGCAAAAACCTATGAGGTATATATCAACAAAAACATGCATTGTGGTGTTGCATTTCTGTTCTTTTGCTGTAATGCAATTTTAGTTTAACCCATAATATAGGAATATTGATATTGATATCTATTCTGGAAACATTTATGCAGATATTTAGTGGATGTTTCTGTGGTTCAGAATATTATGTTTCCTATGTTTATAAAATGAGAAAAATAAACTATTATAATGAATAAAATTTATTAAAGGCAATATGGATAAGAAAAAGTTTGTTCAAGTCACATTTCCTTTCGATGTTTATGTTGTGTTTCATCTATTTCAGTGTTGTAAATTGAAACTGCATAAATTATAATAGTAAAGTTATTTTATCCAATGGATTCAAATACCATGTGCCAAACATGGTTTGAAAATCATTTCCCCAAAGGGAATTTGTAGATTAACCGTTTCCTTTTTTACAATGGTCCACCTTCCCACAAGCCTTTTTAAAGTAACACACCACCATCTGTTGGTTTCCTACATAAATATTTTAGAACTAAGTTTTGGTACTTTTATAAAATTATTTGAAACAACCTATTGGGATAAATAAAAAGGAAAGTGATCATTACTGTATTTTTGGTCCATACAGAGCTGGTTTTGTTTTGGCTTATATCACCGCACAGTAGTTTATAATTACACCGTAGAAGACAGACAATACCAAATAACCAAGATTTCTTACTTCAGTCTTATAGTAGTATGAAATTTCTGTTTCTGGTGTTTCTGCTGCTCCTAATGATTTTGCAGCCAATGAAGAAAAATCATATTTTTTAAAGTTTTAGTGATGTGTATACCTCCCTTTTGAAGTGCATGGTTGCCTGCAATGATACTCTCAGAGCCTGAAAAAATACTAGGGCATATCCAGCTAGTGCCAGCCACTTGAAGACTTTCCTGCTTGTAGGATGGTGATTGAAGCAGTGAGGCAGTCTTCATGAATTCCTGATGAAATGCATTGCTTTGATTGTTTAGAATATGTGTGTGAGGGGAGATAGTATTTCTCTTGAGAAAACTAAACCAGAAGAAACAAAAGTTCAAGCAAGTACTAAGCTGTAGGATCTAAGCAGCAAATTGTTTCTCTAGTTGTTGTTCAGTTCCCTGCTTGCCTTTTTTGTAAGAATAAACAACTCTGCCCTAAAATACTGTGATGCTAAGCATAGTCAAAGTTATGCCATTAATATATATTTGGATTGGACCAAAATAATCAGCTTGCAAGTGAGGTATTACAAAGCTGAAGGGGTCAAAGATGCTAATACCAAGGCAATGACAAGATGGGGTGATCTTATGGAGTGTGGTGAAAGACTCACTTGCCTTTTGAAAGGAACTCTTGCCTTTTTTAACATATCACTAAACAAAAATTGCATTTATATATTGATTGATGTGTTCTAAGCCTTGTCTAAATACTTGCAGTGTTGTGAAGAGGCAAGTTGGGAGGCATTACTTATTTTTGCTACCAAAAAGTAAGTGAGGAATTTCCAAGAAACACCTCATGGGCCTTTCAACCAGAATTACTCTGACTCTAAGCTCATCATTGTTTTTGTTATATGCCCATCACCTTGATCTAGTCAGTGGTGTTCTGGGATCCAGACATCTGAATGAACTCCATGGATACATGTAATGAGGCACAGAGAACCATAAAAAAAAAAGAAAAATCTAAACCCAGGAATGATCAAGAATGTTCCAAGTACAAACCCATGAATAACCTCTCAGAAGATACAAAAAAAGAGGAAGAGAAAGAGGCAAATAAGTAAAAGGTTTGAGTCTTAAAGGAACTGGAAATTATGGAATCTTGTGGACAATCTCCATTCTCCACAATATTATGGTTATCAAAAGAGTAGACAACAATTCTTTCTAAATGTATGCAATTGCTTAGCTATCAGGCAGAAAGTTGCAAGGTTGTACCCATGTTCCTTGTTAGTTTGAAATTCATAAACCAAAGATGTTACTGAATAGATATTGTAGAAAGAGAGCTCTGTCCAACCCCCTTCACAGGACCATATCCAGGTGGCTTTTGAGTATCTCCAAGAATGGAGGCACCACAGCATCTGTAGGCAACTTGTTGCCAGTGCACAGTACAAAATGTTTCCTTAGACTGGAGAAGGAGCTTCATGTGTTTCAGTTTGTACCCATAACCACTGGACATGTTATTGGGCACTGCTGAAAAGGGCCTGGCTCCATCTTCTCTGCTCCCCCATTTCAGATATTTGTGTACATAGAAAACGATTCCCCTGAAGCATTTTCTTCTCTAAGCTGAAAGGTCACACACAGGTCTCTCAGTCGTTCTTCATAGGAGTGATGCTCTAGTTCCTTATTCATCCTCATGGCCTTTGAAGTTTCTTTTTTTTTCTCCTTTTTTTGATACTAGTGAGGACAAATTCAGCCAGACTGTTCAATACAGCGTTCTTATCCCTGCAGAGCACTTAATATTTTTCTAGAAGCTATAGAAATTCTAGTAAGATGCAGAGACAAAGTCCTTTAACATGAGCTGTATGATTGAGTATTTACATCTACTAGAACTATAAGCTTTATTTGTGGAAGTATTTCCACTGGTGTGGGTCTCTGCCAGACTTTGCCAGAGATTTCTATTAGCGACTGAAGAGAATTTCCCCGAGCAGCTAATGAATAAGGTTCACATTCTGAAGTCAGTTATAAATGTGTTACAGGAAATGATCAAGAGTGTCTTTCCAGGCCAGGGATTTGTGTCAGTTGTTATACCACTAACCCACTCTCCACACAGGCAGTAGAAGTAGTGAATAAACAATGTAGCATTTAATAGCAATAAACAATGTAAATTTGGAGCTGGGTGGTGTCTAATCTCTGTTCCAAGCATATTTCAGTTGCTGAAGGACAGTGCTATGTGCAGACCTCACATCTGCTGCCTATGGTAGATGCCCATCTGCCTGGGATCTGTAAATGGCTCTGGCCTGGTGCTCCCAACAGTTTTTTTACACCTCCCACTTCTGCTGCTCTCCAGCTACATTGACTTTCCATGTGTGATGTGGCAGTAAAGGAAATTATTTAGAATATTTAAACTAAACTTGAATTACAAATGGGAGGAATTCAGCACACAGTTTTGAATACATTTTGCCTTTTTTACTTTTGTCACTCCTTGGACTCTGAGTTTGAATCAAAGTCACTTACAAGGCAGACCTTCTGGCTTTGGGCTGCAGTCTTCATTCTTGAGCTGCCTCTCGCTGAGAAGAGGAGTACCCTTTTAAAGTTATCTCTGTCACTGTCCTAGGGTGACTATGTATCCCCAAATCGTCTGTTCTGTGTTCTGTACCTTTAAGACTGGTTCTGAGAGTGAGCAGGGAAAGAAGAAGCGCGCAGTTTGTTTTGAGAAACAAACTCACTCCTCTGAATCTGCTCTCGTCCTTGGGACTGTGTGGTTTCTTTTTTTTTTTCCTTCGTCGGATACACGGAGGGCAGCCAGAGAGAGTTTTTTTCTCCTTTTGTTAGTCTAGCTAGCTGAGGCAAAGAAGCTTTCCTGGACTGTTTTTTTTATTATTATTTTATTTTTTCTTTGGGACTGTTTAAATCTGCTCTGGACTGAAAAACCCAGAGGAGCACCGGGATCTTGCACCCGTGGCCCACCGGGCCGGGACTCGGCATCTTCCAGCACTGAAGGGACTGATAAACAGACTCCTGACACGGACTCTGAGTTTTGCCATCTCTCTTCGGAGCAGCGAGAGGTTTTATTGTTTCATATTATTATTATTGTTATTATTATTATTCATTTTTTATGCTTGTGGGCATTTTGTTTGTTAAATAAATAAGGCTTTTTTTTTCCACTCTTCTCTGGGGAGTTATTTCCCCGGACCGGCTGGGGGGAGGGGCTGTCTGGATTTGCTTTTCAGAGGAACCCCATTCGGAGATTTCCTCCCAAATTTGCCCTAAACCAGGACAGTCACCATACATGTGAGTAGGGAAACTCCAGTTTGTCACCTCTCTGCTGACATGCAGTATCATGTGTTGGTAAATCTAGATTTGTACTGTTGGGGACTAATATAAGATTGTTCAGTTTCACATCTATTTGGTAGCTAGAACACAGAAAAAAACAATAGGCAAATACATAATAGAACAGTGGAGGTGCCTCAATTAATTTTGAACTGACTAGCTGCAGCAACACAAAACCCAGTAAGGCCCAATTAATTCGCTTCTGTGACCCACTTTGAGGTCAATTCTGCTACTTCTAGTATTGTATCCAAGTATTTACTGTAGTGGAGGCTGAAACCTAGACATCCCACAGACTTGTCTGAGTTATTAAGTCTCTGCTACAATTTTTGAAATCCCTCGTAAAGATTGCCATCATTAATGTGCCTACAAATGTACCAGTGTCACAGGTAAATTGTTTCTTGGGGGGTTGTCTCAGTAATTCACAAGAAAATAAGTTGGTCACTTTCTAGTTTATGTCAGTGGAGAACTAAATTTTGCAAGTTGATGTTTTGACTTTTTGTTATGTTCTAAGCAATAAAAAAGATAATTTATTGGTCTGAAGATGCTTCCTTCAAATTAAGATCTTTTCCACATTACTATACAATTTCCAAGAAATTGATTTTTTTGTGAGTTTCAGTGTACTCTGAACATGCAAGTTGGTTTTTGGTTGTTAAGTAGTAGTTATCTCAACTTAAAAACATGGGTACTAAACCAGTCATGACCATTAAACTTCTGTTTTATCTATCAGTAATGTCTACAGAATGAAAATAAGTATTGTGATACTTGTTCTTGGAAGTATTCTTCTCACGGGATATATGCCATGCACCATATACCCATTCACATCAGTGTAATCTGTTAAGAAGAAAAAACACCACTGATGAGGAACTGGTGGCACTGGAGGCAAGAGGAAGGAAAAATATGAGAAGATTTCATATAATGCTCTGTGTAAACACTTTGGTTTATTTCTGCCTGTCTATCAAGTTGTCACTGAAGAGTCAGTATTAGCTGTGATAGGTAGGTCTGTAATTAAACCACACCATTAGTCACGATTATTTGACCTAAATGATGAAATAATTTGGTCATATGGATACTAGTTCTAGAGCTAGCTTATTTATCCTTACTATAGTTAAAGCCTTCAATCCCTTTCAAAATTACATCAGCACTTGAACTATTAAATCCTGTCGTCATCTCTGTAAGTTAGAATCATAAATGAAAAAAATGTTTTTTAAAAAAAAATATTTTTGAAAATATAAATCCCCTGAATTACTCAGACACTTTAAATCATTTCACTTATAGTGTCTTTGGTGCAAGTGTATTAAAAAACAGAAGTCAAAATATTTTGAAATTATGAAATATCACAGTTTTACTCAGTGCAGTTAGGAATTCTGTTTGCAGATAAAATCTAAAACAGGAATAGGAATACATGAATAATAATGATATGCAGCTGCAGTACTGAAGATATTTATGAAATTGTTTTTATCCGTGCTTTATTAGACTGATTTACTAAGCCTTCAGGTTCATAGAACATAACGTTAATTGTACAGTAGCTTATACTATGTACTGTCATTCAGGAACATTAATAATTTGTTGCTAAGCTTTCTTCTATCTTAGAAATCATAATATCTCTGAAAGTCTGATTATCTTAATAATATTCTTGTTTAATCTTTAATGACAATACATCAGTTTTCTTTGTTCTCAATAAGAGTTTGGTGTCAACATACTGTTTTTAGGATCAGTCTTTCTTCCTGAAGTAGCAAAGATCTGAATGATTAAAATCACTTGTTGGGTTTAATACACTTTAAGTTAGCACATTATTTATTCTTTAGAGGAGAAAAAAAAAAAAAAAAACAGCCATGTGAGAAAGTTCTATCTGTTCCATAGCCAGATGATCCATTCAGCATAGCATAAGTAGTAGCTACAAATTAAAATGAAATTATTTTTTTCTTCATACCAGAAAAAAAAATCCAAACCCTAAGTATCTAGTCAATGACATCCAAAATCTGCAAGGTGATACAGCTCATGTGCTGAGCACTTACATGTTCCGTGGATGCCTGCAGAAGTGTCAGGTCCTCAACAAACTCCTGTCGTGTCTACAGATTTCATCACCAATGGATTCTGTTTATCGTTTTCTTTACAATTTTGAAAATAGAAGATGGGATTAGGGTAAAGAAACTTTTCTGGTGGGCAAAATGTGTAAAACATGGGTTTAAAATTTTAAAATGTATGAGTGAGTGGGACATAAGCCTTGGAGTTCTGTTACTGATTAAAAACATTTTTAGGCTAATTTTATTTCTGTTTTTTTCTGGGTTTTTTTTGTTTTTCTTTCCAAAATGAAATATTTGGGTGTCCGTGTTCTTCCAAATTACTCCTAACACTTCACCTTAACTCCAGTGTTTTTTAATAGGCCAATAATGGGAGCTAACATAGAAATCTAGTGTGAGCAGATGCTTAGTAAGGATAAGTTTTAGCTTCAGGTTTTCTGGAGGTTAATGCAGATAATGAAATGTGATTAAGCAGAAGAGGGTTCTTTAGTTTATTTTTCAAATAATAGAAAGAGTGACTTACATCAGAAAGTTCAAACATGAAAGGCTGCTTCAGAGGGGAAATGAATAACTGGTTACCTTTACCTGTATCATGTAAAATAAAAAGTTACAGGCATGAATTCTAGTAAGAAAGATTCAACTGTAAAGGAAACTGCACAGCAATAGAATCCTAAAGCACTGTACTGGAGAGGGAAATGGTGGAACCTCTTGCCTTGCAGCTGTGGTTACCTGAGAGATACCATGGATCTCATTTTGCAGCAGGACAAGCAAGTCCTGCCCAAAAACTTGACTTGAAAGTAGCAGCATTTTATCTTCTTAAATTGTATAAAGGAATGAAGCATATCACTTATTTGGAGTCTGTGCAAAGGGTCCCTGTTGGCATCTAAGACATTAAATGTTAGATGGCTCTACTTCACTATTTATTTGTTCCAAGACCAAAGATTTCCTCAGGATGAGGCTCGCCAAGACATTGTTATTGCTGAAGTACCCTAAGGGCAGACTAAGTCTAATTTCAGTAGAGGGGAAGGGAAAATTCTTCTGTATATAATTTCTTTCCTACTTGCCTCAAAAATACAAAACCAAGAGAAAATTGTTTTCTTTCATTCTCCTTCTCATACTGTTTCTTTTCCTTTTTGCTGTTTTGCCCACCTATATATTCTACTCTTTAAGTTAAGCTTCTCTATATAGCATTTGGGCTATGCACAATAAAATCTGAGGTGCATATTTTAGATATCTGGTAGTCTGAGCCAAGAACCGTCAAAATTTTCTGTCCTTCCTGCAGAAAACTGCAGAAACAGATTTGTTGGGTTTTTTTCTTGTTTCATAATCCTTTCTCATAAGGACAGAGTAAAGAGTTTTGTAACGCTAAATGCTACTAGCTCTCAAACATTCACCAGCCTGGAGGTCAATTTGTCTGAATTTTCAAAAAGAAACTTATTTTCAGAGCATCATCTGACTTTCCAGTATGTTGGCTGTGTCTTCTAGGCTATTTTGAAGTCTGAGGGAAGACCCAGGTGGTCTGTTTCCTTTGTTCAGTGACTGGGGGTGGCTTTCAGGCATCCTGTACTTACCTTGTATGTAAGACTTTTTAGATAGGGAAAGGCTATACTGTCCTCTCCTGCTTTTTCTGGGCCAGCTCTCTTTTCCTTTTCTGCCAAGAGTCTCTGCAGTGGCACTCTGCTAGATTCCAGTTTGTTGTCCCTGCTCCACTTCTCCCATGAGCAGGAGTCTCCAAGATAGTTTTTCTGTTTCTGTAGTAATAGCTTTTTTAATTCAGATATCTGAAGCTTTAACTTCTGGCAAGTGTTCTTACTTGCAACCCCATACCTCTGACTTGTTCAATTATGCCGCAGTCAGGATGGTTTTGCGTGGTGATAGGTGACCTCCCAAACCTACCAAGCAATTTTGTCTGCCCTTAGCACCTGAGAGCTTCATAAAAAGCCCTGGTCTGTGTCTGCACACCAAATTTTTGCTAAGAAGATGGCACCATTTTACATAACTGTGACATGCTACTCTGAACTATTTTTCTTCCCTTACTATCTGTTTTGATAATCTCACTGACTTTGTCTCACTGACTTGAGAAGATGTATATAAAAATAACCCCTTCCTTAAATATACTCACTGTAAATATTAATGCAAAGACACTCTACATACTACACCAAAATCAGTCCACTCTGTGTCAAACTTATTTATTTCTTAGTTCCATGGTCTTGTTTCCACATATTACATTGATCTTGCCAACATTCAGGTTCTGTCTGGCCTTCCAGAGCTATCTTCCAATAATGTAGGGAAGAACAGGCTTCGTCTGCAAAGTGGCACATAAACAAAGTTATTTCTGAAATTAGATCTTGTACACACTTAGTGTGTACACACACAAGCTCTGGCTTAAATCTGAAAAGTGCAAGAAGGTATGAATATGTAAAGTCATACGTAGGAACTGATTGTAGCAATTCATTTATATTGTAAATAAGAGCATTTTCCTATCTATTAAACAAAAATTTCTTATTCTGAATGGTTCCTATATATAGAGATAGTGTGAAGGTAAAAAACTTTAGTCTGGGTCTTGATCCTGTCTATACCTCCTTGTCCTGTTGTATCTCCCTGTTGTGTGGAGCCCACAAACAGGTTGTGGGTTTGATCCCTGTGAGCCATTCACTTAAGAGTTGGATTCAATGATCCTTGTAGGTCCCTTCCAACTCAGAATATTCTGTGATTTTGTGAATCTGTGGTTGTTGAGTTTGTGTGTGAACTGCACAGGTAAATGTGTGTTTAAGGCAAGCATGTTTAAATTAAATTGTAACCTGAAAATTTCCACAGTCTTTAATGCCAGTTTGATCTTTTACTTACACTGAACCTATAGTGCTCACCTGTAATGCACATTCAGTGTTATTAAAATGAACATTGTTAGTAAATTAATTCGACGTGATCATCTTCACTGTGTTCATAACAGGGGAGTGCACCATAACCATAGTTAACCTGCTGAAAACTGAAATGGTGGACTCAGCAAGATAAATTTAAAACTAAAATAGATACATAGGTTGGTGTTAGCCTGTATATAAACAGTGTATATACAAACAGGTAAAAACCCAGAAGTGTATGAGGCAGAGAGAGCCCACAAAACACTATAAGGTGTGGTGGGTGGATACTGTTCATTAATGTAATGATTCAGAATCTGTGAATTGTGATGTGATGTGTTTGAAAGAGGTGGCTGAATCAATTTTTTTTTTTTTTTTGGTTAAGGAACAGAAGATCAGATTTATGGGGTCACAAATATTTTGTTACTGGGGGGAGTGAAATTGCAGCAATACATTTTAACTGAGTCTTGTAGATGGCAATATATGTACCTTTCATTCTAGTGAGTACTTCCAGACCTCAAATGAAAAGGCATTTTTAAAGCTGTGTCAGTGACCTCACTTTCTCAAAAGTTTTTCAGTGTTTTCTGTATAGTCTTGATTTTGAGAATGCATGGAAGCATAGCTGCAGCTACTTGTTCATGAAACGTTGCCTCAAGAGGACAGCATATTTCAGAGGGCTTGTCCAAGTTTTCTTAAGATAGTGGCTTTAATCCATGAAGCTTTCAGTAACTTGTACCTCACCCTTATACACAGTTAAGAGCACAAGCAGTCAGCATTGAATCCATCTTGATTTAAAAAGGCAGTTCCTCTTATCAGAGGGTTTTCTCTAAGTGAAGGCAGACGCTGCTACTTCACTATCTCCTGGACACCTGCTTTGCCTATAAGTATGTGATTTTGATATTCAGCTCAGAAAGCTGAATGTCTCCCTACCCTGTCTTTCATATTGTTCTGGAGATAATAACAATTTGGTGCAAATGTGTGAGTTATTGTGGACTTATTATTGTAGATGGTGAATATTATTATGTGCCCTGTGGGCAGTCAATTGTATGTGGCATATATTGTAGATTTATATCTTGTCTGCTTAAAACACTACTTGAAGTGCCTAGAGCCAGGGTTAGGTGCTTAAGTTGTAGCTTCAAATAAATAAATAAATAAATAAATAAATACATTAAATAAATAATTGAAGCAGGTGGTTTCAGATAATAAAGAGAGATGGCTTCTGGGTAGAAAACTCTGTAAGTCTTAGAGCAACAGAACCCTTAATAAAGAAGGTGGAATAAAATCCACAAAGAATTTCTTATCAGCAGATAAAATAAATAAAAAACCACAAGCACCCAAACTAACAGAACATGTACTTGGTGAATTAGAAGCTTCTTTATGTATGGTATGAAACTAATTACTAGGGAGCATTTTATTTACCTCTAATTTCTATTTAATAGCCGCTGCACTTGTCATTGCAGGTATGGTTACAAAAGTATGGCTACCTTCCACCAACTGACCCCCGAATGTCGGTGTTGCGCTCTGCAGAAACCATGCAATCAGCTATAGCTGCCATGCAGCAATTCTATGGCATTAATATGACAGGAAAAGTGGACAGGAACACGATTGAGTAAGTAACCGGTACTGAACTGCTCTTGACTTTTCTGTTTCAAGCAGGGTAAAATAGAACTGGGAAGCAGCAGTGTAAATGGAGTATCCAAATAGTGTTGCAGCTTCTGATGGGGAGGTAAATTGTTTCTCTCTTTCCTTGACTTTTCATTTTCTTCATCTTCTGTATTTCATGGTAGCAGGTCATCACCCGCCACACTGCCATCTGCCTTTGGGCAAGGGATTGTAAACAAGATGTTGCAGGGTTACCTAAAGTAAGGGCCAAAAGGTTATCATTGTGGAAGGGAAGTTACAGATTTGAAATTGGCAAGAATCCATGAAATGTTTCATAGTTGAAGGAGTCTTTTTTTTTTACTGGAAAATCTTTTCTGTAAATTTCTTTATAAATTTTGCAAACTCCACTGGCCCATTTGTTTAGTGGTTTCCAGTAACAAAAGACCAGGTGTGGTCATTTTAACATGCAGTAAAATTGAATTAGTTTTGAATCCCCTTCACAATTCTGAAGTTGTTTCAGGCTCTCCATGTCTGATTTTGGTGATGGAATGGACACAGAAAAACTCTGTAAAACAGAGCTATTAAGGGACACTTTCAAACAACTCTCTACTATGCTAGATTTTAAAAATATGCCAAAAAAATAAAATAACAGGGACTATTAATACACAATTAAGAGAATGTATCTGGGATTAAGACAGCAGGACCAGGGCAGTGATCATTCCCCTGTACTTCACATTGGTGGGGCCACTCAAATCCCACGTTCCGTTCTGGGCCCTTCACTGCAAGAAGGACATTGAGGTGCTGGAGTATGTTCAGAGAAGGGCAGCGTAGCTGGGGAAGGGTCTGGACCACGAGTCCTATGAGGAGCAGCTGTGGGAATTGTGGCTGATTAACCTAAAAAAGGCAGGCTCAGGGGGACCTTACCACTCTCTGCAACTACCTGAAAGGAGGTTGTAGCCAGGTGGGGGTCGGCCCCTTCTCCCAAGTAATAAGTGACAGGAGAAGGCTCACGTTGCACCGGGAAAGGTTTAGATGGATATTAGGAAACAGTTCTTCACCTAAAGGGTTGTCAAGCATTGAGACAGGCTGCCCTGTCAAGCATTGGAACAGGGGAGTGTAGATGTGGCACTTTGGGACGTGGTTTTATGGTGGATTTTGCTATACCATGATAGTGGTTGGAATCAATGATTGTAGAGGTCTTTTCCAACTTGAAACTATTCTCTGATTCTCTGATTTGAAGTGCTTGTTGGACTCATTTCAGTTAAATTGTGATAAAGATTATCTTGTGATTTCAGAAAGTTACTTTGCTTGAAAAGCATGCAATAACTCAATAGTGCTGTCACTGCATATCCAACATTTGCTTCGGTGAAATATGCTTCTACTGCTCTAAAATGCTTATTTGGGGTGGAAAAAATCCTCTTTCATTTCCCATTTACCACCCCCAACCTGATGTGTCATCTTTTGTTATTCTTTTATGGTAAAGTAGCTGACATTAATGAGTTCTCTATCATTTGGAGTTTAGGGAAGAGACTACATAAAATGCTGGCAGGATTGGAAAAATCATTTTATTCCACTGACACATACTCTATTGCATTGAAAAGCAATAAAACAAAGCAGATTTTGTGGCTGCCCTTGGGGGAGGTGAGTTGATCACACATCCCTCTGTTTAGGAATTTAAAGGACCTTAAGCTGTGCAGTGCTATAGGAGTAAATGCCTTGTGCGAGAGCCATGCTCAAAAGTATGTTTGTGGTCCATCCTGCGGGTGAAGAGTCTGTGCTCTTCATGCAGTTTCAGTGATTGATCTTTGAGGAGAGAGTGCTGCCAGTAACTAGTACCCTTTTCAAGACACCTCAGTAGCAGCTTTGTCAGAGACTATATTTCACCAAAAGTAAAATAGTCCATTCACAGCAGCACAGAAGAAACAGAAAGATGTAACCTAAGGGAAAGGAGAGGCCATCTCTTAGTTTAGAGTATCAGCTGGAGAATTGAAAAAAAACAAACCAGCCCAAAATTTTAAACTCAAATGGACGTGGTTAATGTTGCTAATTTGGCATTTTGGTCAGCAAGATTTTCTTCACTTCTGCAATTTAAGAGATTAAGAAATCCATCTATGCAGCAATACAAAATATTAATCTTATAAAGTAGTGAATATTGAGTCTTTGAGATCTTTTGATGCATGATTTTCTTCTACACAGGAAGATACATTAATATATTGCAATTCTTAGGTACATGTAACTCATGCTGGATGAATGCTGCCTTTACTTAGATATCTGGAGTCACATTAGGTTGAGTCAAGTTAGGAACAGAACTGATTTTTAAAGGCTTCTCACACTTACTTTGGTGCTGAAAAAAACGAAACAACAGAAACCTCATTTTTAACTAAATTCTGACCTCAAGGTGCCATCAGTTCACATCACTGAATATTCATGGGAGATATGGCTATATAATAAAGGATAGATTGTTTTTCAGTTGTTCATTTGTGGCATTATTTTGTAACTTTTTGAAATTATTTTCCCTTTCATCTATACAGAAAGTATATATACTCTTTAGGTCAGAAATCTGTGACAGTTTATAATTTGTTTCTCTGGGATTAATATGCTGTAATAACTAACAATGCTGGTGTTGCAAATAATGAATAAAGCAGGAACCTCATAAAAAATATGTTCTCATCTTGTGCATGGGGATTTGCCTGCTTCTTTGAGACATCTTGAGAAGAGATTATGATGTGCCTCTTTGTCTTCAGAAGGATGAACAATTAAAAAAGTTATAGTAGCAACTTGATAGGAACCAACTTTGGGGGTATTAACAAAGAAATAATGTCCTACAGCAGCAGCACCATCAAATGTCTCCCTGGGGGGATTTTGTTGCTCTGAAAAAAAATATAATCCCTCAACGAGTATTTTGGTATGCATAAATTTGAACAATATTCATCCTCTCGCTACTACTCAGAATTCACTTGGTTTTGCTCTTTTTTATTCTCAAGTGTCTTGAAAAGAAGGATGCAGACTTATTGCTGGGTATAAGGAAGAGTGAGTGGTAGGAAGAGACATCCTTATAATGGTGTACAAATGTGAGGGAGGCTCTGAATACAAGTATCATGACAATGGCTAACCCAGTGAAAATACTGTCTGACATTTTCATGGAGTGCCATAGCATTTTCTGTATTTCATTCATATATTACCAAACATAGTCAATGTTTCATGAAAAAGGACATTTCTGAAACTGGATGCACTGTTGGCAATCCTGGTCTTCTGCATCCTTAATAGAAGCATTGTAGAAAAAAACTAGCTATCTTGTCTTAAAACTGCTATACATGTTTATTCCCAAAATTTGTTTTGCACTTCCGAGGAGTACACTGCAAACTTCATTCCATATACAGATGGAATGGTCATGGATGCTGACTAAATCTGTGCAGTAATAACGAAACTTTCATTTTATTCTAATGTCATTCTTTAGAAATAAATGGCAAATATGCTTATTTCAATGCTTAGATGAGTTTCTAACCAAGTTTATGCTCTTTGCTGTTTATATATTAACAAAGTAAATTCTGAACTGTTGAAATTGATCGAATGGTTTATTTTCTTAGTAAATTCCTTTTTGTACAAAAGTGTACATAAGGTCTGTACCCCCAGCAAATATCCAATGAGGAGTCTTGAAAAGAAATCATCAGAGCTGAAATACAATATCTTACATCACTCTTTGACTGTTTCCTATTACTTAGCAAGTGTCAACAAAATCCTGTAATAGCAGGCTACAGCAAGCAGAGATGCTTAGAAAGACATATCTATTTCTCCTCACTAGAAGTTTAAGGGTATAATTCAGTAGTTTTCTTAAATAGACATCTATAGTTTGTCCAGCCACTAAGTTAAGTTGCAGTAAGTCAAGTTGAGCCCTCTCTTTTAGTTTCCTTTTTTGATATAATTCTGTCCCAAATAACCCCCAAAGCCCAACAACAACAAAACAATTGTGCAACCTTAGCAGCAATTTTGATAAGGGATGAAGCAGTTGGGGCCTTCTACCAAAGGTATGGTTTTTAATGTTTTGATTCTGTGAGGGTAATTTTTTTTTCCTTGAAGGCTTAAGAAAAAGAAGAGACAGAAAGAGATTTTTCCTCCTAGACACCAAAGAACAAAATATGGTTAGGCAACTGGCTTGAGGTAGAAGTTTAGTTTCATTCCTCTTTCTACAAGAGGAGCATCACAGTTTTGCTGCATATTTTTCTTTTAATCTTTCTAGATTTGCTGTGAGTCTGAAATATTTAAATTTTCCTGACATATATAGCTCCTCAAGATTCAAACTAATGGAATTAGAAGAGGAATGTGATGTGACAGTGTACAGATAGAGAACATTAGTCACAATTAAGCCTCTTTATTGAGTACTTATAAAATATTAATTTTGAAGGGCTGCTGCAGAAAAGATTTCTACAAGTTGAAAAACAAAATGATGAAAGAGAGGAAAAGTATGTATGCACCTTTTAAAAATGAAGCATATTTCAAAACATTTCAAAAACGTGTCAAAAAATTAAACTCTAACAAACACTCAGGAACATGGAAGACCTTGATCATATTACATTAGAAGAATCTATATTTGGAAGATCATAGAAATCAATCCTTTGTTTGTCCATTCCCCCAAGGGAAGACCATATTATGTGCTAAGTATCTGGAATGTTGTGAGCATTAATGATTATTACTAAGAAAAGTCTTCCTCTCAGTGAGTGTGAGAACAATTACTGTTGAAAAAAAAAAAATTAAAGAGATAAAAGGAAAAATTATGTGTCTGAAGTTGTTAACATTTTGCCCCATTTCAGTGTTAGAAAATATTGAGCTCCCATACTAGTCATGCACTAGTTTGTTTAAAATTTGACATCTAAGCTTAGCTCAGCTAAGATCTAGGTGATAGATTTGGTGATGTTCCAAATCTTTGGCTGCGAATTGCATCTTTGTTAAATTTTACATGAAGATAATTTCCCGAAAGCTCCTGAACCACCCATGCAATGACTTCCATTTGATTTGTACTTGGATTTATATCATGTGAACTGCAGTCCCAGACCTCATGTAAGAAAAGTAAGAACATTAGTGGTCCAGACAGCACGACAACTTGAAACATCCCCTCCCTGTCCAAACCAATAAGAGTACAAGCATAATGTCCTTGATAGGTACATACTACTTCAAAATCAATGCAAGAACAAATTGTGACTGCTTGAATTTCATAACATGTTATTTTGGGCTATGTTTTGTTTTGTTTAAAATGGATTGTCAGTAGTCCTAGTGAGATAATACAAAGTTGACTTTTGAATCCATGTTACCTACTGTTCTTGACTTTTCGTATTAGTTCTAAAGTATGAAAAAAATTTTACATTACCAAGATTATCTGTAAGATTATTGAATCTTTTGACTTGAGAAATTATTTCAATAGCTTTGAAGATTAATTTTTAAATTCAAAACTTAGAGTATTTAATCTTTGCCCCTAGTTTGCCAGTGAGCAAACCCTGTTATTAAAATAGGCTTCCATCAGTTAAGCTAAATAATGTAAACTTTCTGGGGAGGGGAAAGGTTAAATTCAATGACTTTTGAGGCCTTTTCCTTGAAATGATACAACTATGAGTGATACATATTTTATATAATATCTTCGTACAGTGTTTCTGACAAAATATAATAGTTATTCAGTTTTGATTTATTCCTTGTTTCTTACTCTTGGTATAGAGATATCACCTTGAAGTGAGAACACCAATCTTTTGTTACATTTACATCTTTTTCTGCAATGTGTGTGTGCAGTTTCAGCAACATAATTTATATATATACCCTGCCATTGAAGTTATGCATACTGATCTAACATGCACTGTGAAAAAGTATTACTGACAATGTGTCTGAAAATTTTTGAAGGTCTGAGCCAATTTTAATCTCATGAAGTGTAAATATATCACTTAACTAAGAAGAATATTATTGCCCTTTGATCTGTAACAGAGGTCTACTTCTTTCCTTCATTTTCTTTCATTATTAGAGCAAATTAAGCTTTTCAGTAATATTTCATCTCAAAAATCCCTAATGTCTACTTTGTTGAATTGTTATTTTATTTCAAAAACCAGAGGAACCTGAAGTGAAGCTGCAGGCTGTTTCACAAATGCTGATGGGGAAAGGTTTTTTTAGATTTTTGCAGTATGGTCTTTGCAGGCACTAGGGAAAGAACATTGTTTTCCTTGCACATTACCTGTTTTATGTGCCATACATAACTATTCTGACTAGGAATTAGAACAAATCATTCTATGTTTCTTATTTGAAACAGGTGATTATGAACTTGATGTCTTCAGTTAAGGCAGTTAAATTCATGAGTTTTGGGTTCCTGACCTGTACTACTCAATAGATTTGTCTTACATCAGAGTTTTTGCAGACACTTCTGCAGCCCTCATCAGTGCAAGTAGAGTGCAGTACCATCTTGGTACTATCAAGAAATTTTTTTACTTTCCCACAGGCTGGTGAGCTTAACACCTACTTGTGCCTTTGAAAAACAGTTTGCTATATATCCATAGCTACAGCATATATGAAGTGTTACAAGTCTAACTGTACTTTTAAACCACTTCTCACACATTTATTAAAATAAGTGAGGCTGATGATTGACTGCTTCTTTGGAGTTTTTATTACCTGTGCATGTTTTAAAGGGAATCCACTTTCTGAGATGACATTTCAAATTACTTTTCTGTCATCCAATCACACATATATACAGCTGCTGTGTGTACATTTATTTACAAAACAATGCCAGTTTAATGGTCAGAAATTCAGCCATGAAAGCCTGGATATAGGATATGACTACTCTTCTGGTAAATGCCATTGGAAAACTGTGGTCTTACATAAGTAATTGTATAGCATGATAGAAATATAGTCCAGTGAGCTTGAAAAAGTAACAGGGGAGATTTGTCTTTAACTTTGCAGTAAAAGACTTTAGTCTTACTCTCTTCTTGATGGTAAATTGTCCTGCAGCCATTCAGCTCATATAAAATAACTTTAGCTGTGTTTTCTTTGAACTAAATAGTGCCTTACACTACAAGTGTAAGGATAGTGCTGTGGAAATTATACTTTTGAATTAGATATCATCTTAATTATAATATATTATGAATGCTGGCAAGTTTAAAGTATTTGAAATATTGGAGAACAATGAAATATGGAAGAGCACTGTAGAAATACAGCCCTTCTCTGGGAAATCTGGTGCTGCTGCCATGATCATTTTTATTGTATGTGATTTAGATTTTTCAGCTTGATTTTGTGCAGAACAATAAATATTCTTAAGCAATAATTCCTGAGTTAAATATCTCCATTAGGAGCTTACAGTTGCAATGAGATACTACTCGTTGTGTGGAAAAGGAGTAAGATAGAAGAATTTGATAGTATCAAAAAGTTAGCAATTTCAGTATCTTGAATTAAAAGAATGCCAACAGTCTGTTGTTTTTATTAGTTTATGTGTTCAATAAAATAAAATATATACAGATAATTATGCATTTTTATTAGGGATGCAGTGGTTATGATTTTTCTTTCATGTTTCTTTAATTGTGTGGTGCTCTTTCTTGTAGCTGGATGAAGAAACCTCGATGTGGTGTGCCTGACCAAACCAGGGGTAGCTCCAAATTTAACATTCGTCGGAAACGCTATGCGTTAACAGGACAGAAATGGCAACACAAACATATCACTTACAGGTACTAAATACACTCCTATAGGCATAAAAATTGTCACTAGTAGTGATGATGTTTCATTTAAAGTAAATATAAATTCCTGAATGTTTTTCAATATTTTGACAAGTTTATTATTAATGTATGATATAAAAGTGCTACTGTGGATACCTTCTATAAGTATGTATGTGCTGCATAAGAACCAGCTTGTTTTCTTGGACCAAAATTACATGTCTTTAGTAGCCAGTAAATTCTCCGAAGCTTACAACATCAACTTAACACCCAGTATTGTCCTTAAAGTTACCTTTCAACTTCCTTGGGAACTTCTCAGGGAATAATGCTCTGAATCTGGGAGTTCTGTAATGAAACTCAGATTTCTAATTTAAATATGTAAAATAGGTTATTGAAAGGAGTCAATCTCTGCAAAATGTAGGTGCCTATGGGTCTGTTCTAAGTACAAATTAATTTGATTATAATTTTATGGGTCACTGACCTGACCATTTCCTATCTAGGTGATGATGGGCATAGGAGTGTGTGCAGGGCAGTCCATCTGTATAACTCCTGAGTCTGGCACGTAGTTAGCACAGTGTGCCTGCTGACAAAACTGAGGCCTTGCAGGGAAAGGTAGATGGAAGCTTTCAAGATGTACTCAGTAGATCTGTGTCAACCAGAGAAAGTGTCATATATATATAGTATAAATTCCATAACCTGTCAGCAAAGCAAGGATTCCAATACAGACTGTAGGAAAATTTATGCATCCATGATGATCCTCATCATGGATTCCTGTAATATCTAACAGAGGTAAATTCTGAGGGATAAAATAGTTTTCAAATTCATTAACTAGTGCCATTATTCATGAACCCATACAAGTATTAAATTTAAAGTTCATAAGCCCTAATGGTCATGTAGACTGTTCTTCATACCCTGGTGAAAATATAGTTTCATTAGTAACCCCATGTCACTACTGTGGTTTATGACTGAATTAGAGAATTCTAATTTAAGACATCACATTCTGATATAACATCAAGCAATAGACAACTGACTGCCTTGGGGTGGTTGATATGTTGTATTGGCTGAAGTTCTTTATTGTTAATGTAAATGTAATTTATAGTTGGTTAGAATAAGAATGTCCACCTACAGCACTTTACATCTATTTTCATTTTAGAATTTAAATGCAGTGTATGCACACTTAGGAGGCATGCAGTCATCTACTTATATGTATGGTTTTCTACCACTCTGATTTGTACCGAGTCTGTTTCCCTATTTCATTACAGAATTTTTTACAACAGTCTATATCCTACCACTTGTAAATCTTCTCAACTGTCACCCAAGGCATAAATCCAAATAACAAATGAAGGTCTCTAGTATTAAACTAAGTGACAACTATCTAGTAATCTTTCTCACTTTGAAGAATTTATAGCAGTTCTTTATCTCCTGCCTCCCCTCTTCAAAAATGTTCTCTCTCTCGCTTTGACAAGACCTGCAGTCAAACAGAGCTTTGAAGTGAATGTCTGTAATATTTTTTGCAGTGAATTACAGTACAAGAGATATTTAAACTTGATACCCTAAATTTGATTAGAATAAAAAGGATGTTATATTATTATTATTATAAAATAACCCAAAGCAAATAAGGACCAAAAAAAAGAACTAGTATTCTTTTCACACTTTTCACCAATTCCTTGCTTAGAGGCTTATGACATCCTGAATGAATGACATTTTAACCTGCTTTGTTTCCTAAAATTTTAATCATATCTCTAGTTTCATTTATCTGCTCCATTTTCCTCTGTGCTAGTACTCAGTCTCTTTATAACCTGCAGATTTCCATCTCCATTCTGTGCCTTCCTGGCCAGTCAAACCTGGCAGTCTGAAGTGTCCCTGCTAAGCCAGTTTAGTAATTCCTTCACAGAAAGAGCAATTTCTCCTTCGTTTCAGTGTGTGCTACATCTTACAGTTTTCTGGAAATCAAAACCAAAACCCCACAGCAAATTCTCCCAAAAGCAAGCTCCCCACCCCTCCTTACCCTGGAACTTGTCCATATTTTTAGCATATAATTTTTGCACCTGAAACAGTTGTGCAAAATTTCAAGATGGAGTTTCAAAGAAGTGACTTGAAATTACAATTATAATTAGCAGTTACATTAATAATGTACTTTTTTGCCCCATGTTACATTTTGAACATTTATTATGTCCTTCTGGCAACAGATTAAATTTTGGACTTAGGTGGTATTTATTCTTAGAAAGCAATGCATTTACAGACAGAACCAAAATACAGATTTCCAGTATAGGGAACATCAGCATGGAGTGGACAATGTGCTGCATTAATTATGCTCACTCTCCCTCAGGGAATGCAGCTTTCTTCTCATTTGAACTGATGTGTGATGTCCGTTAGAATTTCTGTTTCCAATGAAGTTACCCACTTTACAGTGTTTTTCTGCCCGGTATAATTCATGCTGATAAACCTTTTGAACATCATTAGAACGTATGTTATAGACTAACATGCCTTTTAGAAAGAGAGAAGCAGAAGGTAAGTATTTGAAACTTTTTACCAGCCAGAGGAGTATAGGGGTGAAAGAAAACATCTACAGTATAAGAGAAATATGATTTCATTACAAAAAAAAAGGTACAGAGATCTTAATGATATAGTCTTAATTGTTCCTTAGTATTTTAGACTGTGTCAGGTTACAAAACAGTCTCTGAACATTGTACACAATCAGAGAAGAAATTTAAGAAAGCTATGAACAGATTTTTGAAAATTATTTAAGATTTTTAAAAGAATTTTAGGGGGCTATTTAATGAAGGCACATATGACTCTCAAAAATACAGTCACTTTCTCTTTTGCTACGAAAGTAAATAATCCAGTACTTTAAAGAAGGACCAACAATGTGAATCAATAAAGCTATCATTTTTTTAAAAATAGAATATGAATGTTTATATGCCCAATTTAGACAGAGAATCATTGAATATGAAGCCCTCCTCGTAAGAATTCTGTGCATGCTATTCATAAATCTGAGCTTCAGCAGTCAGTAATTTCTCAATTGACCAGATTATTCTATCTGCAAAATACTTTTGCAAGTAAAATTGGAGAATGTTCTGTAAAAATAAAAGCTTTGCCTTGAATTATAACCATGACTTAGAACTTGTAACTATTTAAAATAAAATTTAAAAGCTATTCTGATTTATTTTTCCTTTCCTAAGGAAGAAAAAACCCCAAATTCAATCAATCACCAATATGTAGTAATTTAATTGGTGCAGGAAACTGAGCTGTAGATAGTCAATAGCTTCATCCCAAACCCACTGTAAATAATTTAATCTTTTTCTTGACTTCTGTGGACAATAAGTCAAGCACCAGATAATTGGCATTTCCTTTTACAAGTTAGATATATCCTAGATTTCATTTCCGAAAGAAGGTGAAAGATTTGAACAGTTCTAAGTTTATGCTCTTCAGATAAATGAATGAATGCTAGCTGGGAGCTTCAGTATGCATTCAAAAGTCTTAACTGGCTTGTTGGCAATAGACTACGCTATTTCTATAGTTCAAATGGTCCATATTGTGTAGAATATGGGGAGAGAATTTTTTCTCAAATATTTGAAATCCATACTAAAAAGTAAGGAAATATTGGATTAAGAAAAACTTTGAAAATACTGTTGGTTCATATTAGCAAAAAGATTTTGGAGTGTATTACTATAAAGTAATATTTAGAACACTTTCCATGTTTATGTTGCATTTTACTGATTTTAGATTACCTAGTAGTATATTATGACATCAGATTTCTTAAAATAGCTTTCCTACAAAAACATTTCTCTGTCAAGTATTTTGCTAATCTTGGGTTTTTGTCTCGGAAATATCATCTCTTTCACATTTCATCTTCTTTTAATGAATGTTGAGGAGACTGTTATCCATGAGAATGAAGAGGCAAGATAATTATAAATTCTTTCAATCTTGGCAGCAGTAAATTAAAAATCAAACCCACAGAAAATCAAAAGTAATAGTTCTGGTTTAGCTTTAATCAGCGTGAGCAAGATCTATATGAACCAAGATAGCACTCTTAGTCTGTAGCTACAAAGAGTCAGCAAACTGAAACTGGAAAGAAGTTGAAGCTAAAAGCCCTCACATCAGTGAGAGATTAGTGAAGCAACTTAATAGAAAGCAATTTCTAGAGAAATGATGGCCCAAAGTGAAATATGTTTTTGGCCAGAGGTAATTTATTACTTTCAATAAAAGTTACAGTGTGATTAAAACCCAACCAAACAAACCAACCAAAGAAAAAAACCAAAACAAAACACCAAAACAACAAACAAACCTCCAAATTTTTTATCCAATTTAGGTTTGATTTACATCAATGACAATAAAAAAGTTGTGTCAACAGCTTACTCAAATTTAATGTATGTTTCAATTCATTTTACTTGAACAGTTTCATATCAAGTACTCATCTCTAACTAGCTTGCTTCAAACAGATTATCGACTGCATATTTTTACCTACTCAGTTTAAATTCCTG